>CAMZMU010000053.1:16484033-16863311 GCA_947311845.1 Poa pratensis
GGATAAGCTTGGTCTAGAGGTAAATCAGCAACCAGAACACTCGTTAGTACATCCAGGCCAAAAAAGTCGTTTAATTTACTGAATTTCCCGTTGCTCAAAAATGTTTTCTTATTAAAGGAATGATAAAGCTCAATAACACCTGTCAGTTGCCTTAGTAAGCAAATATTTCGCAATAGATCAATTGTAGAACCACTGCTAAAGTGCTAATAATGCCCAGCTCAGTAGCACCTCTGCATTTAAGTAAGAAAAGCAGAGGATCCACTTCACATCAGGACGACAGTACATGTTTGCTATTCTCCTAAAAAGCTAAATATGTAAAATAAATAAATCGTTCTTTCTTTTCTATAGGCACTAACTTCTAGGTATACTTTTTTATGTGGTTTATATCTGTTTCAAACATTCGACCATAGGAAGTCAGAAAAAATAGTGAAATTGAATGATACTAGTCTGCTCTACCACTCAGCCATTCAGACAAAGACTCCACTTTCCGTTAGGAGATTCTTGTAAGCTCAGACGAAACATTCTACGCATAAGTTATCACCAAACAACAGGATTTATGTCGTCCCTGTCAACCTCAGCTTTCATTTGCTGTCAACCTTCATTTCATCTTCCTCGTCCACAGATTGAACGTCATCTGGGATGCAATATTAAGGTCGCATCAGTTTGTTAGCCCTTGAAGTAAGTGAAACACAATCCTATGGATGATTTGATATTCCAAGCAGAGTAAACTACCTAGGGGCTTACGAGTTGCACTCTGTCGTTGGTGTAGTTCCTAAGAAAGAGTTATTGATACCGGTCTATTTATGCATGGCAGACAACATAAATTGGCATGTACATACAACTGTAGTAATTATGCATAGACACTGCATTATTCAAGGGATCATATAGCAAAAAAAGAAACAAGTTCAAGATATATTCAAAAAATGAAACCTTCTTATTTACATTTAGTTTTAGGTTGGGGCAATCAAACAAGTGCAATCAATCATTTCCACGTTGAGCTGAGCTATACTTATTTCGCACATCACAATACATTTCATGTCAGGATTCAGAAGTCATCGAAGGTATAATTAGAAAGACTAATCAGAGAGATCGAGAATCTTGGTTTTACCTAAGGCTCCTGTCATTGAGCCATCAACTTCTTTCAGGATGTTAGCCTCTGTCTTTGGTTGCTCGGACTGTTCTGTGTTATCTAAATTTTCACACCCAAAGAATTAGCTCGGAATAGCTGTTAAACGTATCAACAAAAGAACAACAGAATCATAAAATTACCTGATGGATCCATACAAATATGTTGCTTGCTATTAGCAGAATTTGACTGTTCTTTGGAGCCTACGAAAATATCGCCATCGCTTATTCATTCTCAATATAATAAGTCATTTACTCATCAAGGGCATGGGCGAACATATAGACCTAAATGTGATACCTGATGTTATCTCGATCTCATCTGAGGCAGCTGGATCAGCACGCTGAATTTGTCCTGCCAAAAAAAAAATCCAACTGAAATAAGCTGCACCTTACAGCTAAGCTAGCAATGGAGCCACGCTATGGTGCAGTGCATATTCTGATAAGTAAAACAATGGTTTTTAGAGGGATAGAGAGAGATGAAAAGCCAGGACTTTCAATTTCATCAACTGTCAGCTCCTTAGCAGTCCACAAAGTGCAATCTCCTTTTTCTCTCAAATTAAGAACAGGAGATGCACTCCCGTAGTACATTTTTTCGTAGTAACTATCGAAAGGCTTGGGGAGTTTGGTGGTGAAATGCATTACGTATTAGCTTTCTTGTAAGATTAAGACTTCAAATTTCTCAGCATATAACAAGTTAACATTAAGTGGTACAGACGACTCTCTAAACACATCCATTACCGAAATATTAGGTAAATTCTTTTCTCCTATGACGCAAAAAAATTGATAATTGTGACATACTAGTTGAGCTCTCGTATTTGTTTCAATTTAAAATACATGCTTCGTAAATAAATAAAACTTAGACTAACCTGGAGATTCAATTTGGTTTTTTTGTGCTTTTGCTACTGATAAAGCAAGTGTCGAGCATTAACATTGATACAAGTAAAGTTTATAAGACTGAAACATCACTTAGTATATGAAGTTTCCTGAGATCCACGTAAAACAGACAAGGTTGACAAGTTCTCCTTGGAAGATAATTAGAATTTCAGGTGAATGTGGTTGCTGATCTGAACCTCAGCAGGGTATATAATCCAAGAAAGCGTACCTGATGACTCCTTGCTTCCATCTGAAGATTCAGAATCGAAGTTAACCTCAGGGACAGATTTTCTTTCAACTAGCACATCTTGATTATCCACTTGCATGGATGATATCAATGCAGATTGAGAGGATTTAACTGGCACCGCGTAGCTGATGGTTCTGGGATTGCAGATTCAGTATCTTGCTTGAGCAAAGACCTTGATTCACCGTTCCCAGATTTAACTGAGACAGGTGCTGCTGCAACCACCCCAGAACCAATGTATGGTCTTGGAGTGGGAGGGGAGATGTGCTTAGCAGTAGATATCTCCACAGGTCTCCTCATCTGAAGAGGCTTTGCCATTGTAACATCCTCCAAGCGGATTGGCAAGGGAGTAGGCACTTGCCTGCTAACTGCAGGTGCCTTCTTTAAACTTGACTTGGACGGAGCATAGGGAGCTCAGGGGCAAGATCATCCTTCGGTGTTGTTGGTCGTAGGTTATTTTCATCAGGGATCCAACCTCTGAGCACGTGATTGTCCTTCACTTTCACAGTTATAAGAAGAAAATCCGGGAGAGTTCTTGGCCATCTTGCCAACAAAATGCTTGCCAATAATAACATCCTTGCCTGAATTACCTTGCACATGAGCAGTACTATAACTGGAGGCTTGATTTTCATGTGTCTTGACTGTATTACTAGAATCTCTAGGTCGAGTGGACCTATCACCATGGGTTTGCTGTGCAGGCAGCACATATACTGTATGCATCTTAGTATCAACAGTACCACCTGATGTAGGGTTGATATGAACCCCATCATATCGGATATTCGAGTTATACAGTGCGGTGCGAAGAGGTGGAATGCTCTGAATGGGTTGTGCCATGTGTGGTTGTTCAAAGGTAGAGTACTCAGATTTCCTTGGGCGACCACGCTTACGCTTGGCACCAGAGCTTGCTGACAGTGGTTCAGTAGGTGCAACAGCTTTATTCCCTTCTGATGTCATCTGTACCTGTTTGCTTCAACCTTCACAGCTGCTCCCAAGAATGCTGAGACTACCCTGTTGATTTGAATTTATCTTTAATCAGAAACAGTAGTTTTATTTTAAGGCAAGAACTGCGACTGTCTCCACATACTGAATTCACAAGAGGCAGTTCTCATGGTAGAAGCCACAAAAAACCACAGTTTGCAATCAATAATGTAAACTGCACCTTGACAATAAAAGAGCGCGCAAGCCAGTCAAAACTAATGCTGCTACAAATTTGGAAGCCATTTTTCCATAACAATAAATTGGATGTGTCCCACATTACAAGCAAGGGAAACATAACTACTTTCCAGCTTTTAAATGTGCAACACCTCTTACCGGTACAAACAGGTAAATAAACGAAGTGGCTTACATTCTAAGATTAACTAATGCGCGCACACATATCAAATTATTAACACGCTGAAATCCTAAGTCACAGAAAATGCTTGATGTTGACACTGCAAATTGTTATAAAAATCACATCCGACATATTAACACCTTAGAAAAATCGAAGCAATATCCAAACAAGAGGAGGTGGGAATTTCTCGTTCTGTGTCCCTATCAATCCAGAAATCTCATCCTACTGCCTCGATCATATCGCATCGCCCGGCCCAAGAACATCATCAGCCAGAGTAATTACTACAGATTAAATAAACCATCTAAAGAACGAGCCAATCTGAGATTGAACAAACCGATCGGGAACAAATCGTACGAGAAAAGGGGAGCAAACCAGACACCGACGAGCCGAAGGTTTGAACAGATGGAGGACGCGGTTACCCTGGAATCCAGTAGTATGTCCTCCGTGCGTGCGCCGTCGCCTCTATCGCGGCCGCGGACGGGAAGAGGAGGGGAAACGCAGATGGGGCGCGCGGAGGAGCGAGAAAGGGCGCTACGGCTCTTGTCGCCGGGGGAAACGGAATGGCGGCGGGTCGATCGGAGGAGGAGGACGACGATGTGGCTGGATGGGAAACGGCAGCCTCGCCTCGCCGCACCATACAAATCGTGGCTACGGAGGCGGGTGGCGCCGGTTGGACCACCGGCCGCTGTCCGGCCTGCCAACATCGATTAATGTTGCATGGACCAACAATTTTATGCGGGCTGGCCCGTGCAAACCATTAAGCCCGTGGGCCGAGCTGCAAGGGATGTACATTCTCGTTTAATTAATTTTTTTACTTCTTTTATTTTCACACAAGTGCAACAAATCAAAGAGTGATCGTCCTTACCCTCCCTAAGCACCACCGTCGTTATCCCGGCCGACACCATGGGCCATCCGGTCTCGGAAGCATTGGGCATTGGCACGGTCAACCCGACGGAGAAGATCCCATGTGGACGGCTCTCTGCCCCGTGCGCGACGAGCTGCTAGCTCCCGAGTCATCGTCCTCGCCATTTGAAAGGATTTAGTGGACGTTTCACGACCTGTACGTCGTGCGAACATAGGTGGCTATAGTTTCGCTTGCTGCGAGGTCCACAGGAAGCCGCACGAGTAGACATTCATAGTATGTTTTGGCGGGAGGTCATTTGAACAAGTGGCAAAGTCCCGACTGAGAGGAGCCGGTTGGACAGCTCGTTCTCATGTCTCAACCCGAAAATTTACGTATGTTCTCATGAACCTGCACTGCTCGTAAGATGTTTTGTTTGGAGTTGAAACATTATTGTGCCTCACATGTTTATAAATCAATTATGGAGTGAAAAATAATAAGCTTTCAATACATGAAGACAAATATCAACATTCCAGCACAAATGAGTTCAGAATGAACTAATTAAGCAACGGTGCAGCAGAAATACTCTTAGAGAACGCTTTATATTAATAAAAAGAACATCATGATAGCCCTCGGCTTTTAAGCCATTAGAGTGTTCTGGAAGCTGATCAATATAAATGAATTGATGGTATTTGCGATCAGGAGTACATCAATTCCGGTGTGGGCACATATCTGTTTGGATTCCTCACTTGGATCGTTACTTTCTCTTGATGGCTGCCTGTTGTTGGCAACTTGACATGAGATACAGTGTTCCTTAAACCCATCCGTTTCTACGACCCGGCCAGCGTTTCTGGCGAGGAATTAAGGACAGGCATGTATCCTTAGCAGCGTGCAGTCATGCTTATATGCCAGTACCAACATGTCATGATCGTCGTCTGATCGACATTTTGCACAACTCTTCTTCACACATCAACTTGAGCCATGCAGCTATAGTTGATCGCCGCGCCAGCAATCGTTGCATCACCGCAACACTGTAGCCTCCTCCATCATCATCTTGGGAAGGCGGCAGTGAATCAATGTATATATAGTGGAGCATCATCTCAAAGATAAACGGGTCCACATCATCGACGACCTCAACACGCGGCGGTGTTTTCTTCTCCATCGTCAGACCAAAGAGTAGCTCCCGGAAGACCGGCGACCGTGCGGCCAGGAGAGACATGTGAGCTCGGACCTCCCGGCCGCCCATGCTGAACGTGACGTCCGCGCCTGTCCCGTGCCGGAGCAATCGCTCGAGGTGACCGGTCAGCTCCAGCTGCCGAGGCTCGTCCCTGATGACGGTTAGGACACACCTTATCGTGAAGCAGCCGTCGCCGAGGTACGACATCGATTCCAGCTCTGACCTGTCCACGAACTTGCCATAGCCCCACTCGCTTTTTCCCGGAGCAAAGATGCACGCCGTCTCGCCAAAGCTGGCTACCTCTGCCTCGCCCTGAAACATCCTCAGCGTAAGCTTGGCGCTCACATCTATGTTTGGCTCAGATAATGCACGTAGACTGAGGCGTTGCCGGCACAGTCATCTTTTCTTCCGTCTGGGTAGAACCTGATCTCCCAATCGTAGCCGCCAACTCTGTAGATGGGCGAGCTGACGAACTTGCCGACGCCCATGCCCTCTAGCTGCAGATAATTGGTCACGTTGTAATCGATCGTGGTCATGTGCTCCATGATGCATCTGGACGACGTGATCTCCGGCGAGATGGAGCTGTTAGCCATGGCCGGCAAGGTACGTATTTATTTACTTAATTAGTAGAACCAGCGGCGAGTTGGTTGGTCTTGAACTCCAACAGAGTTTACACGCGGACCTACGTTCGCCGGCGTCTTATTTTAGAGAGGAATCAGAAGAAAGTAAATCAAGGACTCCTCGGACCTACCTGCAGGAAGAGTTGTTATCGGTTAGCTACCTTGGGCTTGTGCGCTTTGATCGTCGTTCTTAACTTCTGACCGATGGAAAAGAATTACTGTACAATATCTGTTGAAAAACGTTCCATATTCGGACACGAAAGCCTATTCGTATTCATATATGCACGAGTAGTTAGCATAAAACTATCAGTTTGCAGACTAAATCACAAAAACATACAGGATGTGCAGATTCTGTAGGTCTCCGATTAGCCTTCATCTCTTATCTTTTTTTTTCTCTCTAGCATGAATATTAAGCATTTTTTCCTTTTTCTTTTTGCAGGCATTAGGCATATTATTTTTATGTGACCTGTCACACTTTCTTGATAAGGCCATTGTTACCTGTGACTCTGTGAGTCCCAGTTTTTGTAATAAATTTCGGGAAATACTGTTGTACAGGTGGGGGATCACGCGTCTGCGTCCTCCGCTTCCGTGGCTCGCCACCTTACCCCTGGCAAAGCAGCTTGTTCGCCAGCTGTAATAATTACCACTGGCGGGACAGCGCTGGCGCACGACCGTTCGCCAGTGGTAAGCAATATAGCTTCGCCACTAGTAGGCTATTTCCTACTAGTGCGACGAGGAGGTCAAGTGGCGGCTGCAGAAGCTAGAGAATGTCGTGGCCGTGGTGCTGGTGCAGCGCTTCTGCCAGGAGATCGGCGTCACGCTTCCCACCCTCAAGGGTTGGATGCACAAGTCAACAAGCACACCCTCCCCCCCCAACACTAGCTACAGAACTACCACCATAAGCCCGGTGTCAGCGTTGATGAGATCCCTCCTGCGGCCGGAGCAGTAGCCCGAGCCTGCCGGCTGCCGTAGCGGCTCGAGTAATACCAACATCAAGAATTGATTGGAGAGGTTTACCATGAATTCTTACCAATCATTCTAGGTTAGCTGCATCGCATCCCACCGTCCATCAGAAATTGATGCTTAATTAATTCCATGGCTCTCTGGTCTTTTTTGCTCTTATTCCTTGTGTGTTTTTTTGTGGGTAAAGGAGGAACTTTATTACTCAGGACGGGTTACAATACGATCTAACTCAAGCAACTGAAGTTCTTCAGGTCCTGAGCCAGCCCAAATTTCAGATCGACCCTCCACTCTAGCAAGGTTTGCTAGATGATGACTAACCCTAACCTGACTACGTTCCACCTTAACAAAAGAACACACTCTCTATTTTTGAAGCTAAACGCCTATTGTCCGAAACTAGATGAAGCAGGGGCGAACGGTTCACAACTGTTGACGAAGCCATAGCAACCAGCTGGATACAGTCCGTTTCCACTCTAATAGGTAATTGGGATCGGTCCAATGCCAAGTCTAGGCCTTCAGCACATGCTCGGGCTTCACCTTTCAAAGGACTACCACAATCATGCAAAAAACGGCATGAGCAGAAGATAGGGAATCCATCTGTGTCACGCAAGACCATGCCCAGACCAGCAGTGCGCCAGTGCCTTCTATTTTCTTGAAGGAACCATCGATAGTGAGTGTAACCCAACCATCAGGTGGCTTATCGCATGGCTTATCAGTCAGGTTTCAGGGCGGCGCCCGATCCGGCCCGCTTCTTAGTCAAACGATAGTTTGGTTAGTTATAGCTTTCTCCATACATGCAGCTCGTTTTGAACTAAAAGTCGTTTTTTGCGGGCTTGCGGGACGACCGCTTGACACTCTTACTTATCAGGAGCCTTCACGAACACCGGTCTTGGAGAAACAGAGTTGATCATGACCATGGTTGTTTCCCCTTCATTAGCTCCTCCACGGTGAACTTCTCACCTCCTGGACCAAGCATCGATAGCCCTCCAGGAAACGCTTTGACCCCACAATAGTAGGCTTTATCATGAGTTACCTCGTTACGAGCATGCCATGCCCGCCAAGCCACAAGCAGGTGGCATCAATCATATTTTCTGAAATTTGCATTAGCACCGATTTGAACCATTGGAATGGTGATAGTTCAGCATGCTCTGCTCTCGGCTGGAGTACCCAATTCTGACGCATAGCCACCCATAGAATGTGGGCGTTCGGGCAAGCATAAAGGGCATGGGCGACGTCTCCACAGCCGATTTGCAAATGTTGCACTGACCTGTGACACGAATATTGCGTCACAGCTTGTTCTCCTCTGTAGCTAGGCATAATTGAGGCTGTGAAGTGCGTTACTGATTGATCGTAGTTCTCCTCCACATTGTTAGTGTCATACTATGGGGTGAGGTGGAACTTAAAGAATTGTACATGCATTGTAGTTTCCTTCATGACTACTGTTCATGTAATGGACATCATGTGTTGTTGTTGATGGGTTGGTGGAACTGAAATCATTAGCTAGGAAGTTGTGTAATGCATATATATGTGTATCGATTTCAGTTAAGGTGAGTAGCTACGTGTACTCAGGGGCCATTGCCCCCCCCCCCCCCCCCCCCCCCCCCCGTTTGTCGTAATATTTTGGTACTACTAACTATACTATTTTTCTAACACCATCAGATGAGGTGTAAACCCATTAGAATATATGTCCCCGGTGCACTTACCTAGTGTACGTAAGAAATAAACGCAGTTGTATGTTCAATATCAAGTGACACACATACAATATATGTATCACAAGAACTAATTACAGTCATACAATATATGTATGACAAGAACTAATCACAATCATACATGATGTATCAAGCCACAAACATATAGCTGACGTCGAACTGCTCGCCGCTGGGCCAGTAGAAGAAAACTCGCAGGAGAGCCTTGTCGGCAACCGCAAGACAACGACCTGGCCCACCTTCCAGCCAATCCTCGCTCGCCCGGCAAGGCTGAAGTGTACAATGCCGCTGTTCAGCTCCTCGTGCAGCTCCGCTCGGCTGATGATGTCAAGAGGGGGTCCACACGGGCATGGTGTAGTTGGTCGAGCATGCCGACTTGCTCGACACCTCAACCAGAGCTTCGGTCATGATGGAGATGACCATGTCGTGGTACTAGATGACGGAGATAACCTGTGAGGTTGTGGAATGAATTGTGTATGTATCATGGCTCTTAAGTTGTAACTTCAGTGTTATGGAGCCCCTGAACGCCAAATGCCAGGGGGGCACCTGCCCCCCTTTTTCACCGCCTTCTCTGTTCTCCAAACTAAGGAGAAGAAAAGAAACGAGTGAAGGGAAAGAGGAGAACAAAGAAAATAATGGAAAAAGTGAAGAAATTATATGGTTCCGCTGTTGGCTGTTTTTCAAACTAAGGACAGTAAAAGAAACAAGCAAAGGGAAGTAAAGTATGTATATCGTAGTTCTTATTTTGCAAAATGTTGTCTCCTTTTCTAATTATACAGAAAATGGTACGATTATGTCATAGCATGTTCATTCCTTGCTTACTTATTAGGTGTTCTGTAGTGTTCTATCCAGGAATGGTGTAACTCGGATGCACATAAAATGTATGTTAGAGGTACAAGAAACGAGGTAAGAGGTCATTCTCTGTCTTCATTATTGTCAAAACAATTTGTTAAATTTTTACATTTTCTGTACATCATGTTGTATGTTAAAGATATTTAAAAAAAGAGGTCATTCTCTGCTTCATTATTGTCCAGATATATAGTTGTTACATTCTTCGATCAGCGAGCCCAATGGATTATTTATGATAGATAAAAAGAGAAAACAATTATCAAAATACCATACCGCATATCAATATCCGTTTTTAACACAATGATCACCCATACAGAACTAAATTAACATGGTCTTCCCGTGGAGAAATTTCTCATCCCCATGCTCAGATATCACAACTTAATTAAGCACGTACAAATTAAGTTTTTGTTTTGGCTCATAACCTTTTTGTCCCCCCGGGGGTTTCTAGGTATTTGCTCCATCACATATACAATTCCCACTATGAAGATGGACACCGCCGATTGCTCCGGCGTAACAGAAACCGACAATGCTGCTCTTAGTGTCATCTCTACCACTAGGAATCACGGCGGCATCTGCTGGCACAGACATATTGTTAAACTGACAGAGAATTTTTCGTATGTCATGAGATTTGGCAGGGAAAATTCCGTCCCACCAATTACAGCAGTGGAAAATTGTGAGCCGGAAATAGTAGGCAAACCTGCTCACTAGGGTCACCATGTGCTTGGAGATGGAATTCAGGCAATAGGGGCATGATGACCGACCCACTAGATCCAAAATGCGCTGCTCCTCTGGAGCGACACTCGATTCTTCCTGATATCTTCCTGTCGTGTGACCGTCGCAGCAGCCGCGCGGCGCCGACCCTCCCGACCTTCTTCCGTCGGCACGACTACTCCTGACCTCCTTTCACAATGTGTGGCTCCTCTCCATCTAGGAGGCAAGCTGCCGCGGTGGCACCATCCTCTTGTCACGCGGATCTCGCCACCCATTCTTGGCCATCTGATGGCCACCCGGTCTCTGCGGGGTTGACGTAGTGGTTGGCGACGGCGACTTGGGAGAGAGCGTTGTGGAGTGGGTGCGCAGTCACGAGTTGGTGAAGAGGGTATGGAAATGGAATGGGTGGATGCGCCATCAAGCGAGTGTGTCTGGGATCGGCCCTAACCCCTATACAGGTGAAAAAATTCGATCTCCTGATGAAAAACCTTTTGTAAGTGGGGAATTGTTTTGCGGGACGCGTTTTTCTTGTCTACCATTTTACCCTTTGATGGAAAAATATTGCTGGTTTGATTGACAAGTATTGATGAACCTCACCCATTGGATATGGCGGCTTGAACGATCGTTGTTTGACCGTCGCGACCGTTTGTACCGTAAAAGAGGCCCAACCGAGCGGATGTGAGCGCCAAGTTCATGATGAGGATGATGGAGGCAAAGGTTTAGATTAGGTATGAAAGACAAGTATTAGGTATGATGCACAATGAAATACTCCCTCTGTCACAAATAATTAAAGTTTTAGAATTATCCCCGGTCAAATTATTTTTAGTTTGACAAAGTTTATAAAAATAGCAACATATGTAATGTGAGTTTAGTTTTATTATCGTCATATATACAACACTTAGAGAAGTTTGACTTAGGAATAAATAACTTCAAATTTTTTAGAATGGAGAGAGTTAGTGGTGGTACGTTCGAGTCTTAGAGAGCTCGATATTTTGCTCTTGAACGATTTTTGTTACGAAAACGAGTTCCGTGGAAGGGTTGTGCATTTTTTTTATAAATGGTGCTTTGTTAAACTAATAAGTTTGCATCAGATTGATACTACAATTCATATGATCTCACACTCGGCCTATACGTAGTTAGGACACACACAACCGCGGAAACAAAAAAAAAGAATTTGTTCTTTTCTTTCATGAGAAGACACACACATGTTGATATTCAAGTTTTTTTCGAACGTATTCCAAGGTTTTTCTACCTCAACCGTCAAACCATTTTTGGCTAACAAACTTTATTGGACATTGCGAGGACCATGACTCTCGTAAGAAAATGTCATTTATGCAAAATAGAACTAACATCGTTACTTCGTACGCGTCTTTTTGGATTTCTTGCTTTGGCCAATTTCTTCCTCCTGGGAGCTGCGTTTTGTCCCCAAGGCTCCCCCCTCCAATGGCAGCGGCTGGCAACTTGTTATGAAGCGCTCCTTGAACTCATCGGTCTCTAGGACGGCGGCCAGCACTTCCTTCGATGACATAAACTCTTTGCACGCATCCTTGAGCCGGTTACAATGGTGCTGATTTGCCAACGCGAACGTGAGTATGACACCATCTACACCAATTCTTTTGGACAGCTCTTCTTCACACATTTGCTTCAGCCTTTCTAGACCATACCGGTCCGCCGCGACCAGCAAATGCTGCATCACCGGAATGCTGTGCTCTCCTCCTTCGTCTTCGGGGGGTGGCAGCGCATCCGTGTAGATGTAGCGAAGCATCATCTGGAAGATGGACGGCTCCACGCCGACGACCTTCACGCGGCGCAGGTTCTTCTCCGCCATGGGGCCGAAGAGCTGGGCTCCCAAGACCGGTGACCGCGCGGCCAGGACGGATCTGTGTGCGCGGAACTTTCGTCTGCCCACGCGGAAACGGACGTCCGCACCTCTCCCGTCCCTGAGCATGCTCCCGAGGTCTCCGGGCAGCTCCAGCGGCGGAGACTCGTTAGTGACGGTGAGGACACACCTTATTGTGAAGCGGTCGTCGCCATGGCGCGACATGTATTTCAGCTTTGACCGGTCCACGAACTCGGTATAACCCCAGCTTCCTGGATTGACGGTGAACTGCAGCAGGTCGTCAAAGCTGTCTAGCTCTGTCCCGCTGTTTGCGTCCATCATGGTGAGCGTGAACTTGGCGCTCACATCCTTGGCTGTGCTGAGACAATGCAGGAAGCATGAGGTGTGGCCTTCACAATAGGAGCTATTCCCGTCCGGGTAGAACCTGATCTCCCAATCGTAGCCGCCGACTCTGAAGACGCGCGAGCTAACGAAATTGCCGGCGCCCATGCCCTTGAGCTCATCCAGGTAGTTGGTCACCTCGTAATCGAGAGTCGCCGTGACGTGCTGCGTGATGCATCTATACGACGTGATCACGGGTGTGGTCGATCCGTTAGCCATGGCCAGCAGGGATCGATGGTGCCGGAGCAGAAGTTGCACGCGCGTGTACGCACCTCGGAGTCTTATTTTAGGGAATATATCTATTCTATATATCAAAGCCCACCCTCTAAGCCCTTCCCTCCCGCTGCCACGTCAACGAGCACTGTTCACATGAACAGTACCGCACTTCTACAGTGCCACATTTTTTTGTTTGGATTTTTTTTTTGGAAATTTTTTCTAGGAAATTGAAATATTTCTATAGATACCCATACCCGTCAGGAAAATATGGAAAATACACCAAAATCTATCTATATATATAAAAGCTCACCGTTTCAGCGATCGCTGGAGGTGGCCACGTCACTTGCACTGTAGAAGTGATACGCACTTCTACAGTGCAGTGAACTTCTACTGTGCATCAGTGCATGTAGGTCCACGCGCCGTCCGATCCCGATCCGACAGCCCTCCTTTTCATGAAAACATATACACGAAATATATGCGCGCCGACGAGTAGGTTCCATTCCTGTGATCGGTTTCGAATTTGGTCGACTCTAACTCCTTAATTTTGTATCCAGATTCGCAAAAACATTTGACGAATTTTGTCAAATTCATTGCGGATAGGTCCTCCGGTACAATTGAACTTTTTTTTTTTGCTTATAACAGATTTCTCTCCTTTTTAGTTTACCCCAATTTTTTTCCCCCGCATTTATTTTTACGAACATTGCGTGGCCGGCTCCGCGCCGTCGATCGCCAATCCGACGGCCATCGCGCCGGTATTTTTGCAAAAAAATCCCCACGTTTTCCAACAATTGTAAATCGGTCCGGCCCACATGCGGGCCCACACGTTTTTTCAGAAAAGCCCCGCGTTTTCCAAAAGTTTTCAATTTTGCGAAAAAACCCTCACATCTCCCAAAAAATTACGATTCGCTCTCCTTTTCGCGACAATGTCTACATGAAATACATGCGCGACGACGAATGGGTTCCATTCCCGTGATCAGTTTCGAGTTTGATCGACTCTAGCTCCTTAATTTTGGATCCAGACTCGCAAAAACATCTGACGAAATTTGTCAAATTCGTCGCGCTCGGACATCCATTTGAATTTTCCCTCCACGAGTAGATGGATATCACCCTTCCAAACAACTTTCATGTTTTACCCTTTTTATTTTGACGGACATATACATATTTCTCTCTAATCTTCAAATTTGTTGTATTTTTTGCTGCGCAAAAAAGACAAATTCTGACAGATTTCAAAAAATTTGAGACACAACGGGCGCGGCGTGCCGCCGCGCAACATTTCCTAGTAAACTTCCTAAGACCTACCGGGATATATAAAACCGGAAAGATCGAGTTGGTATCGGCTTCGATGGGGCTTGCGTACTCGGTTTCCAGGTTGTCAATTTCTCTAATGTTCGCACGCGCGAGCGGCAAGCTTTGCTCGCACGGTTTCCGACAATCCTAATTAGGAAACTAATCAATGCAGCGCGGAGAAGATAGGATGGAATAATTGATTCGGTGCATGCATGTACTACAGGACAAAAATGATGAGTCACCCAGATTCCTTCCAATTGTAAATTTTAAAATGTTTTATATTTCGAATGACAAATCAAATTGAAAATCCACTTTCACCAGTAAGTCAGTCACGACAAGATCTTCAAAAGTAGATCCCATATTGATATGTTCTGACAACTTTTTTTTGACCTAAAAGTTACCAACCCCACCGTATGTGAGTTATCAAGGGTAAAAAAAAGTTACCGATCTTTTAAAATGCAATTTTGCATCAGCATACTGGTAAAACTAGTAGATGATGATACCAAGCACATAGCAAATGAGTTACCGATCCTAAAACTAATAAAGTGTTACCAACCATCTAGCGCACAAATTATCAACATAAAAACTAATACATGATGATATCAAGTACCTATCAAGCAAGTTACCAATCGTAGAACAAACCAAAAGTGTTACCAAGCATCTAGAGAACCAGTTACCAATCTAAATACTAGTACATGATGATACCAATTACCTAGCAAGCAAGTTACCGATCGTAAAACAAACCAAAAGTGTTACCAAGCATCTAGAGCACGAGTTACCAATCTAAATACTAGTACATGATGATACCAAGTACCTAGCAAGCAAGTTACCGATCCTACGACTAACTAAAGTGTTACCAAGTATCTATACCATGAATTACCAACCTAAAAAAATAGTAGATGATGATACCAACCACATAGCCAGCGAGTTACCGATCCTAGGACTAACTAAAGTGTTACCAATCATCTATCGCACGAATTACCAACCTGAAAACTAGTAGGTGATGATACCAAGCACATAGCAAACGAGTTATCGATCCTAGAACTAATAAAGTGTTACCAACCATCTAGCGCACGAATTATCAACCTAAAAAAACTAGTACATGATGATACCAAGTACCTAACAAGCAAGTTACCAATCCTAAAACAAACTAAAAGTGTTACCAAGCATCTAGAGTACGAGTTACTAATCTAAATACTAGTACATGATCATACCAAGTACCTAGCAAGCAAGTACCGATCATACGACTAACTAAAGTGTTACCAAGCATTTATACCATGAATTACCAACCTAAAATAATAGTAGATGATGATACCAACTACCTAGCAAACAAGTTACTAATCCTAATCCTAGAACTAGCTAAAGAGAATTTACTCCTAAAACCCACTATCCTAAAAAGAGAATTGAAAAATTATACTGGGAACTTTTTTACAAGCTAAAATCGAAGATTTTTGTTCATCAGTAGTCTATTTTTATCAAAAATATGTAGTAGTCTGAACTATGTTTTCTATTATTTTTATACTAGTAAAAAGTGGTAATTCTTTTCTATTCTAATTTTTTGTACTAGTAGAAAGCGGAATTTTCCTATTCCCCACCCATTTTTATTTACCCAAATAAACCAGTGTCCCAAAAAGGGAACTGGAAATTATACCTGGTATTTGTTTGCAGGCAACAATTGAGTATTTTTTTAGCGCCCGTTGGTACCGATTATCTGGAGGCCCGGAGATACGCGATATATGTTCGGGCAGTAAAACGACCCAACCCGCATATCGACCGGAATTTTCCGTGTTGGGGCCTTATCCGGAATATGTTAGAGATGCTCTAACTATGTTCCCATGTCTATTATGTGTCCATAAGAGCCATCATAGTTATCGTTTCGTTGTTTTTTCTTTGTCTTTAGGTATCATCGGCTTTCATCTAAAGTCTATTTTGATCAAAATGTGTAGTAGTTTGAATCATGTTTTTTATTATTTGTATACTAGTAGGAAGTGGTAGTTCTTTTCTATTCTAATTTTTTTTACTAGTAGGAAGTAGACTTTTCCTATTCCCCACCCATTTTTATTTACCCTAAAAAACCACTGTCCCAAAAAGGGAATTGAACAATTATACTGAATATTTTTTTGCAGCCAAAAATTGAATACTTTGTAGCACGTAAAGAGAATAGCATGTTACTACTACTCCACATAAAAGTTGCATTATTTTTATACTAGTAGGAAGTGGTAGTTCATTTCATTCTAATTGTTTGTACTGATAGGAAGTGGACTTTTCATATTCCCCACCCATTTTAATTACCCTAAAATATCACTGTCCCAAAAAGAGAATTGAAAAATTATACTTGGTAATTTTATAGGCAAAATTCAAACATTTTTATTTTTAGCGTGTAAAGGGAACAGTAAAAAGGGAATAGTAAAAAAATGTGTCGGTCATGAATTGGTTTGAAACGTACGCAGATAAAGGAAATAGATGACCGCGATTTAGCCAAAAAAAAAGGGAGAAGAGAGGCAAGGATCAGAAAGCAATTGTAGCCAAGAAAAAGTAATGTTGTGCATGTGCATGGGCATGCGCATGCGCATGCGAGAGATTAGGAAAGATGAGCTAGCCTGGTTCCCGCATGCATCTGCAGCCATTAGGAGCACGGAAAGTAAATGAAAAGTCAAGAGGAATCAAATCATGTGATCTCCACGATAGAAAGGGAATAGGAGCTGGCCACAGTCTCACACGACGCGCGCCAGCTCGTGCGAGCGCTCGGATCATAAGCGTTTTCGTCAATTTCTGATCTATGGGACAGGAAGGGTTACTACATCAGTCGAAACGTTCCATAGCAGAGCTGCCCAGTTTGTGTGTCGTTAGCTTCAAGTCTAGTGTCTTCGTACGATCGTTAGAATTTTGGTGTAGCTATTGACGGAGCTCCCCACTATCGCGGCCGACTATTAGACTAGTCACAATGGGAGTAACTTAGCTAGTAACATCACACATCTCATGACCATTTTGCTTATGTGGCATGTAGTTAATGAGGAGAGAGGTGTTTGGAGTAACTTAGCTAGTTACCGCAACATCACACTTATCAAGACAAAATGAGTCTATAGTGCAATAAATAAGATCTTATATGACACCACAATGATGTTACTCCCCATTGTGAAGGTGGTAACATAGACTAGTAACATCACCATGTTACTACTCTATGTTACTCCCCATTGTGACTAGTCTTAATTACTACTCGGCTGGAACTGCAGATTTAGGAACTGAATTAAAACCACTACTCACTCCATCTCGGTTTATAGAGCTCGTAAGGTTCAGCACTGTGATCAAGCTAGAATGTAGTGGTGACATTTTGATTTTTCAGCCAATCAGTTTCAGCGCATTCATTTAATTTTTTCCAGACATGCAGCCAATCAGGTTGTCCAATTCCACACATGCAGATTAATAAATTAGTTAATTAAATACTAAACGTGCCCTATTGAATGGGATAACCTGATTTTTGTTAGATGCATAATAAACCGAGATGGAGAGAGTATATTACTCGTAGTTGCAAAATTTATCCTTTAATAATACTTTACGTTTCGGAACAGAAATCCATGGTATAGATTTAGTCGTATAGAAAACACCAAATGTACACCTGATCCACCGATATAGATTTAATAATACTTTATGCTTTATGAGAGCGAATTGTCATGGTTTGGGACAGTCGCCCCACATTTAAGGTCAAATTGATGAGATGAATGGGTCCCACTTGTTAACGTAACTAAAAAATATTCAAATATCCAAAAAAAAGAAATCCAAAACTAGCATAAGGGCTCTCTTCTTCCTCCCGACGCCACACACACGAGAGAGTTAGGCCAGATCAATGCCGCATCCAGACTGTCGCGTCCCTTATTCAAGGCTAGGAGACTCCCGCGTCCATGGCTCGAGGCTAGATCTCTGCCAGTCTGGCTCCAGTATTGCCAACCCAGGTTCCCACACCAGTCACGCCGTCTCCCCTCTAGCCACCACGAGGCACTCACTGGCGGAGCCGGCCTGCTCCTGAGGGGATGGAGTGTGTGCCTCTGCATCCGTCGTCGCTACTAGCAAAGGCGGAGTCTGCGGCTCCTCAAACCACTCCATGACGGCGGCCACGACGATGCCGATCACCGCTGGCTGGGAGCAAATAACCGTAGCAAGAAGAGGTGAAAAGCGAGGCAACCACGTTTCCCTAGTCCGTTGACGGTGATGGGATCCCTATACATACCTTCGTCGCACTGTGGTAGGGGCGGATGGGGGTAACCCAGTGCCCTTTGTCTCGACTTGTAGATAGGTAAAGGGTAGGTATGTCGAGTGGTGGCGCTCGCACGCTTCAAAATTTATACAAAATTTCTGAAATTTATTTAATTTTACTGGGTACCAAAATATAATTTTACTAAAATTTTCATGCAATATTCAGTTCTAATTCAAATGTATTTGATTTTTGTTTTAATTCGACGAAATTTGAAATAAGAAAATTCTAAATGTTGTCCGAAATTTTGAGAATTTCGGTGGATCCCGAAATTTATCTCTTCCCAAAATATTTTCCCTTGGGTGCTCGTTGGGGTCCAAGTAGTCCCCGCAAATTATGTCTTGTGTCTGCAATGCTTGTCCACACTGATGAATATAAGACTAGTCATAGTGGGGAGTATCATATACTAGTATCATGCATATGATACTAGTCTATTTTACTACTTGTATTATGGGAAGTAATATATTTGTGGTATCATATTGTATTGAATTAATTAGGTTGTAGACTCATCTTGTCTTGGAACACGTTATGTTACGGTATCTACCTATGATATCACCATCGTATCTTTCATCATTAAATGTAGTGACACGTCATCTTTTTGCCTACGTGGCATGTATGATATAGCCATGATACCACCACTATGTCTAGTCTAAGACTAGTCACAATGGAGAGTATCATACACTAGTATCATGCATAAGATACTAGTTTATGTACTATCTACATAGTGGGTAGTAACATATATGTGGTATCATATAAGTATGCATTTATTAGGTTACAGACTCATCTTGTCTCGAAATCCGTTATGTTACGGTATCTATCTATGATATCACCATCATCACTTTCATCATTAATTGCAGTGCCACATCAGTTTTTTGCCAACATGGCATGCATGATACTACCTATGATACTCCCATTGTGGCTAGTCTAAGGTTCATATGGGTGAGGTTGCCGATGGATGATGATGGCCTGGTTGGGAAATTTTGTTCTTCTCTGATCTATTATGATAGTTGTCTTCTCCAGAGTCGTCATAAAGCCAAAAGAAGTTGCTATGAGGTGGTTGGCTCTGTAACGTCAATGCCATGCAGGAGGAAGGCTGGTGCTTGGGATGTGGCAGGAGGCCGGTGATTCTTGAGTTCTTTGGAGATGACATCCCTTGGAGGCAACAGGAATGTTATGCAAGAGGTGTATGTGGATTTTCCCCCATCCCCGTTCGCTCGTGCCAGCATAATCAAAATAAAAAAACTCACATTGGGTTTAGGGATAATCATGCTCGAACTGATGAGTTCCACCACGTCAAGGTGACACTCTACCGCGGAGTTAATATCCCTTCCCGTCCCATCGAGAAAGAAAATTAATGAACCCTAATGCAAAGGGACGAGAAACTCAAGGCCACTCTTCCTGAGGGCTTTAGTCGGGGACCCATATCAACAAGCGCATCGTCGTTCACGGTGGCACCTATTCATAAGCCAACAACTCAGCTAGGCGAGTAGGATGTGTGTCTTCCTCTTTCTTGGTGGAAGGCTATACGCTAATACCTCTACACCTTCTAAACATGTATAATTCCTTTAAAGTTATTGTCTATATTTAATGTTATCATCATTTTTATTAGTTTTTTTTAGTAAACAGCTCAAAAGTCCAGAATGCAGAATCTATGTGTTTTTTATATCGAAAGACCTTCATATCAAACTAAAATGCAGAAAAACGGAGGCGAGCATTTTGGAAGGAATCGAGGGGACTTGTGAATGGAGGATCTATGTTATACTCATTGTTTGTAAGAAAATAACATAACTAATGACTAAAACTCATTGTTGTGTGACCAATTTTTTTATGTCCCTCTTTTCTTTTCAGTATAACGAGTCTTGATGGTTTTATTTCGTTTCAACAAAATAAAAACCATCAAGACTTGGTATACTGAAAAGAAAAAGAGGAGAGAAAAGGTGGTCACACAGAATCGAGTAGAGATTTTTGGGACCAGAGATCTAGTGCTCCTACAGTTTTTAGAAAAAAATCGAGAACCATATTTACAAGGTTCAAAAAATTGTGGAAAGAAGTATGGAGATAGCCAATGGTGTATCCCACAAAACTGCAAAAATTTAATTTCAAATATTTGTATTATGAGCTACAAAAATGACGAAAGTATGGATCTGAGTATGCGTATTTTCCAATCTCTAAATTTTATCAGATTTTATCATTTTTGTTGAAATTGATATTTTGCACGTTTGTGGGATATAACATTGCTACATCCGAGATTTTTTTCATAATTTTTTGAAACCCGTAAATACGATTTTCGAATTTTAAACTAGCAGGAGCACTGGTGGTCGGGAGCCAAAAGCACTTTCCGCACAAAATCATAAAATTAAACGACATATTTTTTCAAATAATATCCAATAACTAGAAAATTTGGTGTTAATATTTGTAAATATCGACCATTACTTCTCTGGATGGATGGTTTGCCTTTTCTCCCCGGGGCTCCCCTCCAATCTCAGTGCATCCTACATGTCTTAAGGTGCTCCTTGAATTGAACCCGTCGGTCTCTCCGACGGCGGCTTCACTTCCGTTGACGCCATAAACGCCTCACATGCCTTCGTGAGCCGTTCGCACTGGTGCTGGGTTGCCAACGCCAACGTGGTGGTGACGGTCTCGGCATCCATCCCTTGCACAGTTCTTCCTCGCACATCTCCTTCAGTATATCCAGGCCGTACCTGTCCGCTGCGACAAGCAGATGCTGCATGACCGCAATGTCGTCGCCTTGTCCTCCATCATCGCTACCCGGCGGCGGCGGCAGCGAGTCCGTATAGATGTAGCGAAGCATCATCGCGAAGATCGTAGGCTCCATGTCCACGACCTCCACACGCCGCATATCCTTCTCTGCCATGGGACCAAACAGCTGCGCCAGGAAGATTGGCGATCGCGCCGCCAGGAGGGACCTGTCGGCGCCGAACTTCCGGTCACCAACCCAAAACGTGACGTCGGCACCTCCCCCGCCGTTGAGCATGCGCTCGAGGTCGCCGGGCAGCTCGAGCGGCGGAGAGTCGTTCCTGACAACGAGCACGCACCGTATGGTGAAGCAACCGTCGCCGGCGCGCGACATGGATTTCAGCTCTGACCTGCGCACGAACTTCTTATGGCCCCAGTCGTCTTTCCTCGGAGAAAAGAGATGATCCCTCATGCCGAAGCTGGCTACCTCCGTCTGGGTCTTCGTCTCCAGCATGCTGAGCGCGAACCTCACGCACACGTCCTTGCCATGGCTTTGATAGCGCAGGAAGGCCGAGGCGCTGCCGGCGCACTCGGAGCTCTCCCCGTCCGGGTAGAACCTGATCTCCCAATCGTAGCCGCCGACTCTGAAGAGAGGCGAGCTGATGAACTTGTTGATGCCCATGCCCTTGAGCTGCAGGTAATTGGTCATCTTGAAATCGAACGTCGCGGTGAAGTGATCCGTGATGCATCTCGACGACGTGCTCTCTGGTGTGGTCGAGCTGCTAGCCATGGCCGGCCGACAGGGATGGGGGTGCGGGAGAATTTGCACGCGTAGGCACGTAGGAGTCTTATTTTAGGGGGCGTGGGTGGGGAATTTGAAGAGAGAAGAGGTAAATAAAGGAAGGGAATCCTAACTTCCTAAGACCTAGCTAGAAGGATGAAACCGCTCGGTTTCGTGGCGCGCTTGCAGAGATGCACGATTTGTGTCCTAGCCTGATGATCTCAATCTCTCAAAAAAAAACCTGAAAAAAAGAGGTGCTAAATCTGTAAGTCTCACTCAGCCACCCAACGACAAGCGCTAGGCACGAATCGGTCCAGGTGATTCTCAACACACATGCGCACGCTCTAGAAGTCGTCGCCGCTATCTTTGGACCACTCATATTCTGGATAGGGTTCGATGTGATGAGCTTGGAAGGGTCACTGTCGATGCCGCCACGACATCAGACAGCGCCACCGCCCTTCGTGCGTCTATCATCCCTCAGTTTGCCGCGAAGCCCCCGTTGTAGCATGTCACAGAGACTCGACGCCTTCAATGCAGTGGATACCACACAACTCCACCTTGGCCACCGTGCAAGAAGCACGCGGAGACCTGCGTCCAGCCACCAAAATCATACACCTGTCCCTCTAGCCGATGTTTGACTCCAACAATGATGCCTCGGGGGGGGGGGGGGGGGACGCAGAAACATCTCCATCATCGGGAGGAACGAATACATGCGAAGCACACAGGGATGTAGAACAGCCCCACAAAGCCTCCAAAAAGATAAACGACGCCCATGGGCGGCGCCGTCGATGGTTCCGACAGAGGCCAAAACATGCTTTCCCTGGTGCAACCAATGGGAATTTGTTGCACACATGTTGTATGTGTTTTGTTTTTGTTACAAACGACGGCGACTTTAGCATCATTTTGGTGCGACGACCAATGGGAATTTGTTGCACACATTATTTACTTTTGTTACATTGGTGTGTCCAAAATGTTACAACTTTTTTCGCTACACTTCACAAGTTTTGCAACACGATGTTTGCATTTCGAAAAATGCTACAGACACAAAAGAATATTATGTTCGGATTTTTTTTACTACATATAGTGTTTGTTACACGATAGGACACGCAGAATTCGTTTAATTAAATGGATCGGACGGTTCCAGAGGCGTCTGACAAGTTCCAAGTTCCTGCCCGCTGACGCCTAGTGTATTCTGCCAAAAACATAACACTATTTTTCAATAAATATTTTTTATATCGAGGAATTGAACATCTATATTCGTACATAACCTTTTAGATCTCCCTCTTGGATCATGATTTCATTTGGATTGATGGCTGCCTTTTCGCCCCGAGGCTCTTCCAAACTCACTACCCCAAACGGAAAGATTCCTGACGGCCAGATGAAATCCTGACGGTCCCGACGCTCGCGTCAGGAAAGAAGCCGTTCCCCTGACGTGGATGTCAATCCGTCGCGATTGATCTAAACTTTCCTGACGGACAGTATAATAACCGTCAGGAATCTCGTGGGCCGTCACGAACAGCGAAATGAATCGCGACGGGCTGCTCCAACCATCACGAATGTTTCATCCGGCCGTCGCGAACCTTAGCAGGCCGTCAGGATTCGGTTTTTTGCTCCTGCGCGGGCCGTCTGCGCGCGAAGTGTGAGGGAAAAAAATTGCGTTCGCGCGCAGAACGGGCCTTTCGCGACGTGGAGCGGCCCAACGTCAGGAAAGATCGCCGCTAACCGCCTACTCATCGTCGTGGGCGTGTTCTTCCTTAACTCTATCTCTATATATCCGCGAAAATAAAAATCTCCACAGTAAGAACAGCTCGCCGCCTCCGCCGATCGATCTAGCAGTAGCAGACGCAATGGCCGCCGCCGCCAACCCGTTTTGGTGCCTCCCCTCGTCGAGGTAGCCGGTGCGTCGTTCGACAGTCTCCTTCTCTCATCTCCCCACGCTGCTCTGTCTCCGCCGTCGCCTCCCCGGCTCCCCACCCTCGGAGGCGGAGCTCATGCCTGCTTGTTCTCTCCCTGCTTCACCTCGGCCTCAAGGTAAATATCCTCCTCTCTGCCCTATTCTGATCCCAATCTTTAATCTCTTATCTAATTTCTCCTTTCTCTTTTCTGAACCTCTGATTACCCATCGCCGGAACCCTCGGATTGAACGGAGCAGCTGCAATCCTCCGTTTCCAGGTACCCTCTCCTCTTCCCTGATATTTTTCTGCTCCCAATCTGTCCTCTCTTTCTCAATTTGTCTTCCAACTCGCAGAAATCGGTCTGCTCCCATTGCCGCTGCAACACTCCACGGCCGGCCGGACTGCTACCTCTTTGGACGAAGCTGTACTGCTTCGATCTGTTACTTGTACACTGGTACGTGCCCCCGAATCTGTTTTGCATTGCGTTTTTCAGTTAAACATGCAGTACTGTTATACTCTTGGCCTCTTGGGCGGAAGCAAATCTGGTACATGGGATCAGTGCCTTGGATTAGGACGTGGTGATTTCAGGTTGTCCAGTTACAATCATTAGGTTATTTTAATCAATTAACTAGACTGCAGTAATTGTTTGTTTACCAAGCTGGCTAGTCTTGTTGCAAGATGCTTGGTTGGTTCGATGTATAGCAGTACTGAACAAGCAACATGTTTGTTTCTGGAACTTGGGTTTCATGCCAATATTTGACTGATAGGAACTAGAGATTTCATGTACATAATCTCTAAAGGCAGTATATTGATGTTCCTACAGTTATATATTCGAATTTATTTGAGATCATGTCTGGATTTGTTGGTTATATTGATGTTCTTGTTCATAGTTGAGATCATGTCTCAACCATAGGCTGTAGCTCTTATATTCTTGTACATCAAAGCTTTGTATAGTAATGTTCAGCTTGGAGATAGCCTCATTGTTCTCTGTCCTGTGCGAGCAAGAAGCTTTTTCTAGCTGTTCTCTGTCCTTTTAATTAGTAGTTGTTGAGCTGCTTAGCCGTGACACTTTTCTGCTGATTGAACATAACTTGGCTTTTTTGATTATCCTGATGATTGCATACTTATGGTCTCTACATGTTTTTTCGTTGCTGTTTGGTGCAGGGTATAGGGAGATCTACCCAAGTGTCTTGACCTAACATGGCTGACAACGATGAAACTTCGGTATGTACATGATATGACATTCCCTTTCTTTTTATGCATTTTCCTTTCAATGTCGTTGATGCACTATGGTGTGAGATTTTTGTTTAAATTATTTCTTAAATTGCACTACAGAATGATAGAGGTTGGATGTATAGTGGTTGGAAACGTGGTAAACCAACAGATGAGTGGTATGAAAACACAAAGGAATTCTTAGATTTTGCCTTTTCTGCTCAAGCAAATGTAGTGCACAATGGAAAGATTAAGTGTCCCTGTGCTGATTGTCGTAACTACATTACGAAGGATAGAGATGCCGTGGAGTTAGATCTGTGTGGCTTTGGTTTCAAGCGGAATTACAATGTTTGGACAGAACATGGTGAGGGGCGTGTCCATCTAACTGACCATGTAGTTGGTGATGTGGATGAAACTGATAGGATGGACGATATGATGAATGATGTAGCTGCTTCTAACCCTCCACTTGATGAGCAACCAATAGAATCTGCGCGAGCTTTTTACAGGATGATTGACGGTTTGAAGGAGTTGGTCCATGAAAACACAAGCCATTCCACTATGTCTGCCATAGCACGCTTGCTGGCCATAAAGTCCATGAACAACCAATCTGAGTCTTGTTATAATGATACACTTGAGCTAATTCATGAGTTGATGCCTAAGAATTCATCTTTGCCCAAGAACTTCTATAGGTCCAAGAAATTGCTAGAGGGTCTCGGTATGCCATATCATAAAATACACGTGTGTCGCAATAATTGCATGCTTTATTACAAAGAGAATGAGGGTAAACAAAAGTGTGATGTTTGTAACGCCCCTCGCTACAAAGAAGGTTCTAATAAGATCACACATAAGGTGCTGCGATACATGCCCATAACAGATCGGTTGCAGCGATTATATGCTCATGAGGAGACCGCAGAAATGATGCGGTATCACAAAGCAACTCCTGAAACTCCTCACCCCAAAAATGGCATGATGGTGCACCCATGTGATGGTGAAGCATGGAAACAACTAGATAAAGATGAAAAAGATTTTGCATTAGATGCTAGGAATGTGCGACTAGTTATGGCAACCGATGGTTTCACACCTTATAGTTTGAGTGCTGCTTCTTATTCATGTTGGCCGGTGTTTGTGTCTCCTTTAAATCTCCCACCTGATGTCGTAATGCGGTCAGAGTACATATTTCTTGCTCTAATTATCCCTGGGCCCGAACATCCTAGAACTAAATTGAATGTACTTATGCAACCTTTGGCTGATGACCTGTCCAAATTATGGGATGGGGTTCGAACATGGGATGCATATGGAAAGCAAAACTTCGATATGAAGGCAGCTCTACTTTGGACAATCCATGATTTTCCTGCCTTCGGAATGGTTGCTGGGTGGAGCACGCATGGGAAACTTGCATGTTATGATTGTGGATGTGATACAAAAGCATTCACGTTAGAAAAGGGTGGGAAGGCATGCTGGTTTGATTGTCATAGGAGATTTCTTCCTCCAGATCATGAGTTTAGATTCCAATCTAATGCATTTCGGAAAGATACCGTAGTGCTAGAGGGACCACCTCGTCGTTTGACAGGTGTGGAAGTGCATGCCCAAGCTCAAATGCGAGTAGGAGATGGTAAATATGGCAAAGAACACAACTGGAACCATGTTAGCTGTTTTTAGGATCTCCCTTACTTCAAAAAATTGCGTCTTCGCCACACCATTGATGTAATGCACAATGAAAAAAATGTTGCTGAATCTATTTGGAACACATGCTTTGACATACCTGATAAGACAAAAGATAATGTGAAGGCAAGGCAGGATCTACAAAGTATTTGCAATCGCCCCAAGATGCATCTACAACCAAAGCCAAATGGCAAGTGGGACAAGCCAAGGGCTCCATTCTGCATTGAGGGGAAGCATAAGGTCATCATTTTACAATGGTTCAAAAATTTGATGTTTCCTGATGGTTATGCATCAAGCTTCAAAAGGGGGGTTAACTTGAAGGATAAGAAAAATTTTGGGCTCAAAAGTCATGACTACCATATATTCATGGAGCGTCTACTTCCTGCTGCTTTTCGTGGATTTCTTCCGGAGAATATCTGGGTTACTCTTTCAGAGCTTAGCTTTTTCTTTAGGCAATTATGTGCTAAACAAATCAGCAAAAACACGGCAGCTAATCTGGAAAAGAACATTGCAATTTTGATTTGCAAACTAGAGAAGATATTCCCCCCTGGTTTTTTCAATCCCATGCAACACCTAATGATTCATCTGCCTCGCCAAGCACGGCTAGCTGGTCCTGTCCAGAATACATGGATGTATCGATATGAGAGGTATATTCGATAAAACTAGAATACATTTTGATTGCTGTTTTTTGTTTTCTTCTATATCTTCATTGTTGTTTTTTTGTTTGCTTCAGGGGTATTGGAAAGCTTAGAAAGAAAGTACGTAATAAGTCACGAGTTGAGGGATCAATAGCTGAGGCTTACTTAATCGATGAGGCGACAAATTTTTTCTCTCTTTATTTTAAATCAAATGTGCTTAAATCAAATGTGCACTCAGTTAGAAACCGACCACCTAGATATGATGATGGTGCAATGACATTTCAGCCCACTTGTGACCTTGAAATTTTTCAACATAGTGGGAGGTGCATTAGTTTTATGGGTCTTCATGATCTCACAACAAAAGAATACAATGCGGCATTTCTGTATATCTTGACAAACCTCGAGGAGATGGATGATTTCTTCAAGTATGTATTTTCTGTCTTATAGAAAGTTGGTACGATAACTTTACAGTGTATAATTGTTTTGATACATCTGATTTGTGTCTCCATGTAGAAAATTTGATACAAAACATTGGACCGGTAGAAACGAACCAACTGAAAAAGAGATTCTTGAACGACGATTATTTGGTTCAAGAGTTGTCAACAACGAGTGCCCTGACTTTTTCAGCTGGTTCAGAAATATTGTAATGTGTTCTCTGTCTTATGTCCTAGTAGAGTTGTTTTGCGAACTTAATCATAACCAAAAACTAACACAGCTACTTAAGGGAGATAGCAACTTCAGTCCATAGTCCATACAAGTATTGGCCCATATTTAACTTGTGTTGTTCGCAGAGCATCTACAAACTGGTTGATGAAACGCCTGAGAAAATAGTAGAAGCTGATCGTGTTCTTGGGAATTTGGCAAGGAAACAATTGAGGCAAATGATGTACCAAGCTCGGAAAGATGCTGTGAAGAAGTATTACAATGAAGTTTGTGACAAGCCAATTGATAAGCCAGTCACAGATTCTCAAGCATGCCACAGAATACTCAACAAGTCTCAGTATGTACAAGGAAGGCCCGAATGGTGCAAAGATGCTGAAGCATGGGAAAGCCTAAGTGAGTATTGGTGCTCCGATGAATTCTTCCATAAACGTGGTTTAGGCAGACTCTCACGCAAGAAAGCACCACCTGAAGAAATTGCACAAAACAGGGGTGGATCTCGAAATTTTATTCGCACCAAAAAGTTCTTGGTGAGTTGCATTTAGTTTCTTGTGTTTATTAGACTACTAGTTGCGGCAGATTGTTAAAAAGCTGATGGTTTTCATATGTAGGGGAAGACATTTGGGCCTGAACATGAAAGAAGCATGAACACTTATAGGTACATGAAAGTAGGAGATAAGAAATATAGAGAGAGTGGAAGCAGCGTCCCTATCGACAACCTGAAGTCTAAAGAGCGTCTTGTAAGTTGCTCCAAAACTTTGCACTATCTTTCGAAGGACAATCATTAGCAATCTGAAATGTGAAACATTGTTTAACTTGTTGGAAGGATGTCTACATGGATGGTCTTAAAGGAGCGTATCCAGAAGATTGGGAGGAGCGTGATCTTGATGCTGCGGTAGTGTACTCCACCGGTGGTGGAATGCCTCATGGACGGCTTCCCATAGGTGATAGTGCTTTTAAAAAGTCAGAAGTTGTTGTTGCTGCTAAAAGAAGCAATGTAAAGCCAGCAAACTCCATGTCCTACCAAGCTTTACTCAAGAGGAACCAATACTTGGAAAAAAGAAATAAGAGAAATGATTACTATTTCAAAGTAAGCTTCTGATTTTCTATGTATTACGAATTTCTTACTTGTACAAAAAACTGAGATTCATATTTTAAAAACAGGTACTATTTGCCAAGGCTGGACTTGATGTGCCAGAAGAACCTGAAGATGACTCGATGGAAGATAGTGATCATGTAAGTTCAAGCGTACTTTCCATTTGCATTCTGATGTGTGTGTTTACTTGTCATTTGCTTTAATTGCTGAATATAACTCCATGATTTGTGTGATCGGTTAGTACCTTGTGATATTCTTCCCGCTTGTCCACTCTGCCTTGCTTTACTACATGCAGCTTGAATAAAAAGCCTACTTCTTGAATTAATGTAGCTTCGAGACAAGTAGTGCAGTACCACAAGTACGCATTATTTTCTTTTCTTAAAATTTGAAAAGTTTAAAACATTACATGGACTCTGGGATGCTTAGTACTACAGAACGTTGTCAAATGAATATATATACTAGACAGAGTAGGCATATGAGTTTGTACAGCAACTAGGAACAACACACTGTCTAGTTGTTTGCACTACCCTGTTTGATGCACTATATTTGAGACTCATACTATGTTATTGTAGGCGCACCTATCTTCCCAGTTTACTGAAAATGGTGGAACTCCGTCCCATGCTAGAGACAGAAGTGGTACTCCCCCATCAGGCCAAACAGATGTTGATCGTGAAGCACTATATTCTAACTTACTTTCCTTGTGAACCCAGTTACGAGTTATCTGCAATAATATTACATTCGGCATGAGAGTATCAGATACTTTTACTATTGAGAAAAAACACATACATTCACAACAGAACTGAGCTAATAGATAAACCAGTACAGTTAGGCACAATGTACACAGTTGAAATAATAGAGGAATCTTTACTGCTGTAGTCCAAATGCAGACACAGGATATGGAGAAAGGCCATGGGTCTTATTGGCTAGCACATGAGGTGGTGAGCTAGCCAATCAGGGTTCGAGCTTCACGTCTCTCTTGATGAAATACAACGGGGTCCTCCCCCGTTGGTCTAGTTTTTTTAGACACGTGATATGATTAACTTTTTAAAGAAATCAGCAAATACCAGTTATTAGTTAAGATGCAGACACAGGTATAGCTATCAGCACATGCCAAAGGAACTGACCTTAGTAGTGCTTTTGCTTGACATGACAGCATTAGTAGAGAAATTATTGACTGGTTGGGATGTTTTAACTTCTGAAGAGCTAGAGTTAATCCTCGGAGCAATTTTCTCAATGGAGATATCACTATTATGACACCGACTGTTGCACTTCTCAACCTGTCTGTGACAGAAATAGCATTAATGAAGGTCAACAACGAAATGCATATAATAAAGTAGAATAGATTCCTTGAAATGCATATTGTGAACCAGCACCATGCAACAAACTGTTGTATCAGTTAAAGGTATACAGTTACCGGGAGCAATCATGAGTCATGCATAAGACGTGTGGGTCTGAAACAACATAGAATAGTTCAAATGAGAACATACTTTGATGGAGACACATTTACAGACCTGGATGCTTTTGGATCTTCCAAATGTGAAGTTTGAGGCTCCAATGATGCTGCCATCACACCACAAGCAGTAGTTTTAGCACTATCTTTAGTAGCAAAGGAAAAATCCTGGAAAAAACAATAGTTTCCATCAACTTCCAAGGCAATGTGCGTCGTAACACACTAAGTGCATTAAACGTACCTTTGCAATCACTTGAACAAGATCATCTGGGAGAACAACGAGAGTATCCACAAAAGCTCCCAGAGACATATTGGCATTGTCTTTTCCATTTGCAATCTTCCGTGCCTTCTTTAGCACAACACCTACTCAACATAAATCCATGAGTCCGATTAGTTCTTCCCCAAAACTCAAAGCTAGTCTTTGAAAGCAATGAGAACAGAAATTATACTGCCCAAAACTCCAAAGTCAGAACAATGTAAGAAGTGGCACTGGGTGAACTCAAACTAAAAGGTGAAAAGAAGATCTTAGAGATCACAGTAGAAACTACAAAGGTGCAAGATCAAGACCAATCAAGAGACTGCACGTGATCTAGCAACGAAAAAGGTGTATTTTATAGAGATCTACAAGAAATCCAAAAGAAGCACCAATTAACCTACATAAAAGAGAGTAATCTTAACTATTCTTTAAAGCTCTCTCGGTGGTGATGGTCGTACGTCGCGCCCCTCCTCCTCGATACCGCACGGGAAAAAAATCGCCGGAAACCCCCACGTCCAGAAACCAGCGAAAAACCAGAAAAAAACCTACCAACCTCCTCCACCTTCTCCCCACGACCTCAATCTCCATATCTACCTCTCTCACTACGAAACCCCAAACCACACCGACGTCCTCGTCCTCCCACCGCACGCTCGGCCGCCGTCTGCCGACTCCCTCGCTCGATGTACTCCTCCTCCTCCTCGGGCGTGGCACGCCGTTGCCGGCTCCGTCGGTCGATGTAATCCCCTCCTCACGCGTGGCACGCCGCCGCCGGAAACCACCCAAGGTAGCAGCCCTCCCGTCCTTTTCTTTCTACTCCGACACGGAATCTGGTCAAAACGCCTCCTGATTACTGCTGCTAGGTTCTGTGGAGATGTGGGGCGCCGACTCCGCCGCAGGTGAAGCTTCGTCGGAGATGCAGGGCATCGAGGCGACGGTGCCGGCGGCGCTTCCTCCACCGCATGTGAGGCTTCTTCGTCGGAGATGCAGGCGTCGAGGCAAACGGCGACGGCGGCGGCGGCGCTTCGTCCTCCGCCGCGGGTGAGGCTTCGCCGGTTTGGTCTATTTCGGCGGCTCTGTCGTTGGTGCTCTGGTTCCTCCTTTCTCGTGATGCAAACCTTTCTGCAGATAGTTTTGATATGGGGTAGTATGCCTTGGGAAAGGAGCCGCATGAGGGGCTCTATCTCGGTTGCTTGGAGGTTGATGGTGTTCATGGCAATGGCGGTGGATTCAGCGGGGCAGAAGATGGATTGTACCAGCTCTCTTCGGTTGGAGCAGAGGTGCTACTTCTTCATATTTGTCATGAACTGTTGGCCTTAATATATCTCATTTGCCTTCTGATAAAATAGGAGCCTAGGAGCCTATATGAACCGATCGATAAATGCCTTTCACGTAGCTGGCTCTCAGCTTGATCGTGTAGCTAATCTACCAAGATGCAGACTGCTGAATCACATGTCCGTTTCCTGACGCTGCCTAAATGTCTTTTTTGTAATCATATCATTTCTATATAACAACACAATCACACTGACCTGAGCACGCATGCACCATTATACTGCCTCATTCAGAAAATTGTCAAATGTTTGCTGGTATGGATGCCTTATAAGTTAAATGTATTTTTTTTGCTTTGCGTACTAAACTATGTTCTCCTTTGTTCATGTAGTTTGGATGCTCATAGAATATATGTTTGAAAAGTTCCCGAACAGGGAGGAGCTTGGCAGCCAGGTCATTGGTGACCTCCAGGTAAGGTGTTGTTCCATGCATTGATGGTACAATTGTAGTATTATGTTGCATAAAAAGCTTATGCTCTGAGCATACAAGCAGGCATGGAGTTCCGTAGTACATATCCATGTAAGAAACTATATGGTTAAAAGAAAACTGAAAAGTATGAGTTACAGTGTAATTTGTCGCGGTATGTTATTTAGTTGTTTGTGTTTTTCCTGTTAACTTTCATACACACTTCTATGCTCAGATAGCTATATCACTTATTTGGTATCCTATTGTTTCATGTATGCATCACTGTACTGTACTGGTTTATGACTTAACCAATTGCAGTACATACTGATGATTGTAGCCAAGCAAGTGATGCTATGTTAAATTGCATTGCCTTCTTTTTATTTTACCTCATAGCTTGAGCAGTAAGGGCCATGATGCTTGATTTTATATTACTGCATATTGGATATTACTCTTGGTTGCTTGTTCTCAGATACCCATTTACCTGTCTCCCTCTTTGTCTTTCAAAGTACGTTTCTAGAATTAGAATAATCGGAGGCCATGAAGCTGTGCACACAGCAAATCTGAATTGGTTGTCATTAGCATACGGTCAGAATTAAATAAATGTAAATAATCTGAAGCACATATTATCTAGATATGTGTTGCCTCTGCAAGCATGCTCCTGTTTGAACTATATGCTCACCTTGCCGAGGTTGAAAGAAGTGCGTATTTTGCTTTGTGTTAGAATTCTGATTTGGTAAACAAATGGTCATGTTTCATTTTGGTTATTTGCTGCAGCTTTTGTACGAAGCATCCAAAGAAAGATTCGGTAATGATGCAGAATTTAAATACAGGTCTCAACAAGCTGCCATTGGTTACAGATAAGTTGACCTTTCTTATTTATGTGTAGTCTGGAAAGATTGCAGTCTTCTCTATTTCTCTTATTTATACATTGTAGGGAGGGGAGTTTAAGTATCGTTCTGTTTGGAAAAGATATGTGAAATCAGCAGGAACGAGTTTCACCAGGTTTACAAGCTCTTAGATGTACAACTTGAAGAAAAGGTAGTATCACTTTGAACTGAGACTTGATTTACTTTTCTTAAAAGTTACCCAGAAAATCTTTGCAATGTTTGTTGACTAACAATTTTCTCTCAAAGGCTTAGTGTTTTCTTTCTCTCATTTGAACCACAATAAAGAATATTCTGTCAAACATTTGAGTTAATTTACCCTGGCTTATTTTCTCATTGTCATATGTAGCCTCACAGATAAAAAAAATCTACAACTGCTACTAACTGTCTTTGCAATTTAGCTTCAGTTATTAAATGGTTTGCATAATTTTGCCAGAGAAATTTATTAAACTCCTGATTAATTGAGCTTTTCATATTAGCAGCTAATATTTGTGGATATATTTACAAGACTTCACGAATATATTTTCTTTGTGAAAGTCATTTTACATTTTTTTTTGAATTTATTTTAGTTCATCTGAAGCTATTGCTGTTGGGGCTGTAAACTCGCAACTGTCATCTGTATGCTGTTGAATCCTAAATGATTACATGTTCAGTACAGCTATTTGTGTGAGCTTGGTCAAAACTGTAACCTATACTTTAAATTATTGGAATGATTTTCTGGTGAGGGCAGCTCCCATGTTATATGAAAGGGGGTTATCGGTTATTGTTATACGTGCCAGTTTGGTGATGTTGATCTCAAAATCATGGGCTTTCTGTTGAGTATATGTTACATTAGCATCTCTCCATAGTCTGTAAAAAAGATGTCTTGCTTAGAGGATTACAACGCTTAGACTTATTTTCTATGTGGGTTTTCGCTTTAGTTTTAAATCATATAGAGAATTTCTGTAACGATTTATTTGCAATACATTGCCAAATATTCAGTTAGCTCAAAAAAATCAACAGACATTGCCAAATATTCAGATGCTGACAATGTTTTCCATGACGGCCTAGAACATAAAACAAAACCTAATCAAACACATTAGATATAAACATGTAGATTGTGCATAGAGTAAAATATTTAATTAGAAAGGTCGTGGCAACGCACGGGCATTCAACTAGTAATATGCTAATATGCCCCCCAAGGCGGATGTTCTAAAGTAATTAGAATGCAGAAACAACACCATTCTTCTATTATCTCCAGAAAATGACCACGAGGTACTTAATCAGGGTTCAAATCTAGAGACAAACCAATATTATAATTACTGCAATCCCTTCATAATACCAAATCACGACTATGTAATGGCGTACTACAGACTGCCATTGGATAACACGATGAAGGATAACCACTTGATCGCAGAACGAAAGCATATTTGTCCAAATCTCCATAACATAGCAGAAAATCTGCACGAACACCTAAGATAGCAGTAATGCAGGTGGAATTTTCGCCCCTGAATCGACAATGATGATCCCATGGCAGCAACGTGTGTTGCAACCGAAAGAGAAATCAAAAACACTTCTCTGTGATCTCGACATGCGACATTCTCAAAAGATCACCAAAATGAAGCTTCAAGCTCGCGACACTAAGGACAGAAGGGTGCTGAACGAACATAATGCTGACGAAAACTGCATTGTAGAACCCAGGATCGCTCGAACCAATCCAGAAACAATTTCCAGGGAAATTCCCACCGAAATCAGGAAGACGAGACGGCGAAGATCTCGCAACATAGCGCCGCATCGCAGAAGAGGAACAGTACCCACCGATCTGTACCACCCGGCCCAAATCCACGCCAACCTCGAATTAATAAAACTATAGCAAAACGCGAGCGCCGGCGACCACGTCCACATAACCAACACACAGATCACAACCCATTCTGAGAAAACGTGGAGCTAAGTCGCCTCGCTAGCCTCGCGGCATCCATTATTCCATTGCATCTACCCGAGAGCCGGATCACGGCACCGAACCCCATTCCCATGATCCCCGAACCAGACCAACGGAATCTACAAAAGCGGGAGGGGGAAGGGAGAAGGGCGCGCACCGTATCCGGCGTCGAGGGAGGCGGTGTGGAAGACGCCGGCGTAGGCGGATCCGTCGCGGACCTGCACCTCGACGGGCAGTCCGACCATGCAGACCGTCGCGAGCAGAAGCGCCTCGCAGACGGCCGGCGGCGCCGCCTTGGCCTTTTTGGGGCGGGCCATGGGTGGAGAGAGGGGCGAAGAGGAAGAAGGGGCGAGGGAGGCGACGAGGCGAGCGAAAAGACGAGGCGACAGACAAAGGAGAGAGAGAGTGGAAAGGACCGAGCGTGCGTGTGTCGCCACGGCTCGGTCGGTCGGTCGGTCGGTTCGGAGTGCGACCTGAGGTGGCAGAGCCCAAACGACCGAGCGAGCCGCGGTCGTTCGGTCGTGCTGCGATCGGCTCGGGCGCGGATCTAACATATAATAATACTAGTGAACTGTGGATCCTGTTCCATTCTTTTATATTGACTAGGTAATATGCCCGTGCGTTGCTACGGGATACCGAGTTTTCTATCTATTGCATATGGTTTTCCTAGATAAGTAACTATGCTTCATAGGGAATACATGTCCCTACTGTGAATATTTTAGGTGGAAGATCAAATGGGCAACACAAAATACTTACTCTACAAATAGAATGAACCACTTCGCTACCATCCCACGAGAGCAAACACTAAAAGCAGAATAGCCAGTGATATCCTCTAGATAAATACCGTGACATTAAGAAAAATGCTTGTAGTGGTATTCAGAGAAATGCACCTATCCAAGCAATGTATTTGGTTCTACAACTGGCAGATGAGTAATCTAAAATACATCCAACACTACTACTTTGTGCCAATTCGCGACAACACATTGCTGCCTTTTTCAGGCTGTAGAGTTTGACGTGATTCACCCCTCTTTGGCAAAAGTTGGCAGCCGATCAACTTCATCACATCATAATACAATAGGGTCGCATCAGCGGGACAGAATGAGTGAAACCATGAGATCACTCCACCTGATTCCTTTTTCAGGCTGTAGAGTTTGACGTGATTCACCCCTCTTTGGCAAAAGTTGGCAGCCGATCAACTTCATCACATGATAATACAATAGGGTCACATCTGCGGGACAGAATGAGTGAAACCATGAGATCACTCCACCTGCTGATTCCTGTCTATTCCAACATATTAATTAATTGCAGGGAAAACAGAAGGGTATCATTAGTCAAAGAAGTTGCAAGAAAGATATAAATGTTATGATTAGTAATAGATCAAAGACAATGTAGCAAAGCCAGACAAAAATAACTCACGGTAGGTTTTTAGCTAGACAAATCAGTGTTTGTGGAGAGATTACACAACAAAGACAACAAATAAAAACTTTGAACTGACCTTGGTCTCAGAGGTATTTTCCTTTTCTCCTCATATTTAAGTACACGATCAGTTGCCCCCTTTGTCACAATGCAACAGCTCGCCATAGTAGCTGACAAACACGTCTCCCTCCTCGGAGACAACCTTCGCCCACCAATCACCTTGCTCCTAGAAACTTAGATACCCATCATCGTTATGCCGGCACTGGAACACGAAGACATCTTGCTTCTGGTCCTGCAACACAAAGACGATCATCATCATGCCGTCGTTGCGGGTGACCACGGCAAGCATTCCACCCATGTCAAGCAAGTGCATAGCATGTGAGGGATTCACAGCCGCTGGGATCATCTTGCTTCTGGTTCCCTTTACTCTTTTCCTCCCTTTCTCGCCAGGCAAAATGAGCTATATTCATTGAATATACTGAGTATCAGGATTACAGGAGTTACAACTTAGCATAAAAGAGGGGGTACACTTTAGCCGTAAACCAAGATCTTGTCCTCTGAAGCTCTCTTTTGTGCAGCCTAGTTAGGTCCGTGTGCCATGACATTAAGCGAGAAAACAGAGAAATCCCTACAAAGCTTCTGAACTTCTTGTACAAATGACTTCAATTTCAGAGTAAAGAAAAGTAGAAAACTTCATAGCACACTATGCCACTTTGCTGCATCTAGACACAAAAGATTGGTCTCAAAAGGAAGAGCAGATGAGACCAGGTCATCGACCTGGTGGCTAGCATGGCGTGAGCGCAGGCAGCCCACCCGAGTTCGAGCCTTGGGCTCGCGGGTGCTCGTGGAGTTTCTCCTATAAAAAAATGCCATCGGGTGCTAGTGCCTGGGATGGTCTCGTAAAAGGAAGAGCAGATCCATTCTCATTACCCTATTTCTTGACTCGATTAACCAAACCAGGATTACTCCTACTCGAACCTGAAGGGACCTAAGAAATGTCAAGGTTGGTGTTTAATGGAGTTCAAAGTTGTATCATCAGCAAAATTAATTTTCCCATCTTTGCTGATTACTTGTGGAAGATCCGTTTCAATGCAAATAAGCAGCCCTAATTGATCAGAGGTAGTCGTCAGGTATCAATTGCAAAATATACTCCATACAGGATGGATCAGACGCAAACTAACCCAACTAAAATCAAGTACGAGCATTAGTTTGAACAGAAATACAGGCTTCAGACTAATTACAGACAGCATAGATCTACCCAAGAGCAGTATGGTTTCAACCAAAATAAAAACTGAAGAAAAGATAAGTAACAGCCGCTAGGTACCTTCACCTCTAATCCCACCAGCTAGCTCCGGCCGGAGCAACGGGGATGCCGGACGCCGCTCACCACGATCGGGATGCCACCACAGCGCTGCCTGCAAGCCGAATCGACCCGACGACCATGACAGCTTCGCCGAGGACACCCGCCGATCGCCGCCTGCCGCAGTCCCCACCTTCAGCCCTCACCGACCGCCGCAATTGGAGATGAAGCCGCTCGCATCCCGCCGTAGTCCACAGCTCCGGCCCACTCCAAACGCCGCAATTGGCCGCTCGCCGCCCGCCGCAGTCCACAGCTGCATCCGTCGCCGCCCGCGGTAATCCCAGCTCCGGACCGCGCCGCCATCGGAGATGCAGCCGCTCGCCACCGGGCGCAGTCCCCAGCTGCAGACCTCGCCGGTCCCGTCCCTGGTCGATCGTAGGCGGGGAGGCGGAGGACCGTCTGGCAGGAGGCGGCGCTGTCGCGGCGGACTGGAGCAGGCTGGGCGGCGGCGGGGAGGCGGCTTACCTGAGCCGCCGCCGGCCTCCTCCGTGCCCTCCTCCACCTCCTCCTCGTCCATGGGCGCGCCGTCCATGACCCTGCCCAACTCGGCCGGATCGGCCCCGCCCGCCCCGCCTCCGCTCGCCGAGCTAGAACGCATCCGCCGCATCGGGAGCGGCGCGGGCGGGACGGTCTGGATGGTCCGCCACATCCCGACAGGCCGGCCCTACGCGCTGAAAGTCCTCTACGGGCACCACGATGACGCCGTCCACCGCCAGATCACGCGCGAGATCGCCATCCTGCGCACGGCCAAGCACCCCGCCGTCGTCCGCTGCCACGGCATGTACGAGCAGGTCGGGGAGCTGCAGATTCTGCTCGAGTACATGGGCGGCGGCTCCCTCGAGGGCCGCCGCATCGCCGCCGAGCCCTTCCTCGCCGATGTCGCGCGCCAGGTGCCGTCCGGCATAGCCTCCCTCCACCGCCGCCACATCGCGCACCGCGACATCAAGCCCTCCAACCTGCTCATCGACTCCGGGCGGCACGTCAAGATCGAGGGGTTGACTTCGGACGAAGAGGTAGCGAGCCTGCTTTGCCCTATGGACTGCGGGTTGATTGCAAGATTTTTTAGGGGGGGGGGGGGGGAGGGGGGTGGTTTGTGCAAAATATCCGCGACGTACCACGGTCTCCTTTCGTCCGTCGCTGGCAGAAGACAGGGACACTGCATACTTTTATAGTAGAGATAAGTGCTATGTAGGTAAAAATGATGATGTGCCATGCAATTAATGAAGAGAGAGACAATTGGAGTAACTAGCTATGTTACCATAACATCACACAACCCAATGCAATATGAGTCTACAACCTAATTAATGGAGAGTTGCATGACACCACACATATGTTACTACCCACTATAGAGATGGTAACATAGCCTAGTAACATGTGTATGTTACTAGTCTAAGTTACTCCTCACTATTATAGCGCCCCCGATGGTAAGGAATATCCCGGTTCATCGAATTAATATGATAGGAAAAGTGTAGCAATACCCAAGCTTATCAGAGTCAAACCTAGGTTTTAACGTTGGTGTTTCTCATTTAGTCGGACTATTATTCAGTGGAAGACGACATTCTCATCGACAGCGAGACGTCCATGGTAATTTCGTCAATCTCATGACCGGATCCGCCGGCTTAGTATTTCGGAGATGTTCATAGACGACATTCTCATCGACAGCGAGGCGTCTGTGATGATTTCGTCAATCTCATGACCGGATCCGCCGGCTCAGTCTTTCGGAGATGCTCATAGGGGTAGGGTGTACGTGCGTGCATTTATAGGGATAGGGGTGAGTTTATGCGCGTGTATCTGAGCGTCTACGTTGTACTGTGTTTCACAGAAAATAACAATAGGAAATCTATAGGATTTGAAATGTCTAACTCTCCCCATGGCAAAGAAATCTTCGGGCTCATTTGATTGATAGGAAAAGTGTAGAAATAGAAAATCCATATGATGGGAAATGTCTAGCTGAATCCTTTGAGAAAGCAATTGTATTTGATGACGAAAGAAAAGTAAAAGAATTGAAAAAAGAAGCTCGATTGAATAGCAAAATTCCTATGAAATGTAGTACAATGATTTTTATGGGAAAATTTTCAATAGTAACCAATCCTACAAATCAAACGACCATAGGAAAAATTCATAAATCCTTAAACAATCTCTTATCAAATTCCTTTAAATCAGAAAGACCTCCTTCTTTAACGCACGGATGGATGGCAAAGGGGGGCATGTCTGGCTGTACAGGTGCGATCCAGCGCCTTGTCTGGTAATTATGGCTTGCCTTTCTCGTCAGCTCTGTCGCTTTGCAAGTGGCATCCCCGTAGTACTACTGCTTTTCCCATGTGATCGGAGAATCGTCCACGGGTGATTAACAAGACATTTCCCCTTCCAGAAGAACAGAAATTCTCGGTGCGGTTTCCAGATAGCAATGACTCTAGAATTAATAATAATTACAACCAAGATAAATCTTATAAGGAAAAGTAATAATCAAACCAAGCAATGAAACAAATACTATCGACGAAAATCTATGATCCACAGCACATGCACCCCCATGCCATGATAATGCCTGCCCACGTGGGCATCCAGGCTTACCAGAACAAAGCAGGGTCGGGTCTATGATGAAAAGAGAATCCGAACTCACAAATCAACAGCAAAAAAATCCAAGAGGAAATAACTGGTACAAATAGTACGATTATAATAACATAATAAAATAACAGTAGATGAGGAGGGTCAGGATTGGTCAAACAAAGCATGTTTTCCGGTACATGTCTTAACAAACACAAATGGGGACAACAGGGTACAGCTCTTCATAACACAGCGCATCCAATGAACCTTTTGCCGGTGGCAACCAAAATCTGGAGTCCAGAAACAGCCTATATCTCTCTCTCTCCTCTCTCTCTCTCTCTCTCTAATTGGCAAGTGCTAGACCATAGCTCGACCGCGCCTTGAAATAGGGCTTCTGCTGTTGTCCAAACGACCTGTGAGGGCTCACTGGAAAAAGAAAACGAGGGCGCAGTTTTAGATTAGTCCAGTAGAGTCCATCTGGCTAACCATACTGCCAACCATCCAAATAGGAATATACATTTGTGTACGATTTGTGTTGATATCGATGAGGAAGTTTACCTGCTGTGGTGGTGGTGGCTGCTGTGCTGCGGCTGGTTGTTGGTAATTCGGATAACCAGCATAAGCTCCATAACCATACATGCTGGGGTTTTGAGGTTGCGCATACCCGCCATAAGCCTCGTAACCTTGTCCATAGCCAGCATATTGGCCACCAGCACCTGCAGCACCCCACTGGTTGGCTTCCTGCTGGGGCTGAAAATGTTTCGACGTATCATAATGTTGCACACTTTCACTTAAGTAATATACATCTCAGACAGGATACAACTTTCTAGTATGCAAGAAATTACCTGGGACTGTTTGTTCGAAGGGCTTCGTCCCCATGAAAGCCTCACATTCTGCCCACCAATCAAGGTCCCTTGCAGCAGTTGCAGAGCTTGCTCAGCAGAAGGCCTGCATATGCAGTGACAAGACTAATTTAGAAGGATGTACCCCACAACTTAGTGCATCAGGAACAACCAAAGTATTGAACAGATAAAATCAACCTGTTAGCATACTGAACAAAACCACATCTCTTCCCAAGAGGGATCTTCACATGGATGACTTCCCCAAAAGGAGCAAAAGCTTGTTTCAGGGCATCTTCTGTGACGTTGGGGTCAAGGCCACCGACAAATATCTGTGAAAATGAAACAAAAATGTCAACAAAACTGAAAATCAATTAGTGTTATACAGAAAGAAGAACTAAGAACGCACAGTGGTATTGTTAGGATCATTGTCAGACTGAGCTCCTTGAGTATTTGTATTTGGTACTGTAAATGAAAGCAAAAAGTGAAGGAAATACATTGTAAGACTCGTTAAATATAAAAGGATAAACACAAATGCATGTCATGCAAGAGACACACAGAGTTCAAGTCAAACATTATATGGTGACTAAAGCATTGCAAAAGATAAACAAATAAGTACTATCTCTCGATGCATGTGGATATGAAATTATCTCAACAAAAATGGAGATAGAAAGTCTAACTCTCAACGGATGTGGAAGAGATTCAATACATCAACTGCTAACCGTAATGAATGAAGGAAACACAAGTGCGCAACATGACAACTAGTTTATTTTGGCTGTGCACATTCTATATTGAGCATGGCCTTATTTTTTATATAGAAAAGGTGTTCTAAATGTATACACAGAAAAGTAATATATACTAATGTAACAAAGAAAATAATAAACAGATATACAGAAGCTGGCTTCAATTTAGGCCATAAAAGGTTTAGATTGACCTAGAAGAGGCTACACCTTTATCCGAGAAAAAAGTCAAATTTCAAGTCAACTGCAAGGTGCCTATATAAGCATGGTTCTTAAGGCGTCGCCTAGGCGACCCTTAGGCGTCAGAGCGCCCGGAGACAACAAGGCGTCGTCGTCGCCTTAGGCTCTTGTCAAAGGCGTCCAGATTCGCCATGTGAGGCGTCCAAGTCGTCGCTTAGGCAGGGAAGGCGTCGCTGTGGTGGCTTTTGGACGCCTTCGTCATCGCCGGCTAGTGGCTAGGTGCGATTAGTCGGGGGTGGTGGTAGGGGTCGGAGGAGTAGGGGGAGGGGGAGGAGGGGTCGGAGGAGGAGGTGTAGGAGGCAGGGGACGGAGGAGGAGGGGGGAGGAGGAGGAGGGGGAGGAGGCAGGGGTCGGAGGAGAAGGCAGCAGCAGCTCATCGAGCAATGGCGGGGGCGGCTGCTGGTCTGGGAAGACAGCACACGTTGGACGAGTTCCTCTCCTTAGTGAAGGTAACCGGCCCAATAGGCCCATTATGGAACCCTAGCTTCCACATAAAATCCTAACCGTCCATTTTCTCTAATCTGGACCGTGTATCTGCTCCGTGCCTATCTCCTTTGACCTTCTGTCTCTTCGTGCTCCTTGCTGTACATGGCGGCGCACCAGCTACATCTCATCCCCGCCTCCTCTGGGCTCGGCCTACCTCTCCTCCCCGTCTTTCCTTCCTTCTCTGGACGCAAGCCGCCCTGCTTCGAAGTCCTAGTCGCTCGACTAGTCGGAAACTAATCGTCGACTAGCGAGCCAGCCGCCCGTGGTGTTGTTCTGCTGTGCAAATTAACTAAGGCGTCGCCTCGCCTTACGCCTTAACCGCCTAGGCGGTGAGGCGCCCCCCCTCCGCCTTAGGACGCCTCACCGCCTTAAAAACCATGTATATAAGAGACATCCTGCTTCCATATATCATGAGTTTCATGTGTATGCTAAAGAAGAATGTCTTCATCCAGACAAAAAGGTGAAACATAGTTTCGCAATGCTCAGACACAAAGTAAAACAACAAGATAAATATAATAGATAGGCAAATGCATCCTCAAGCATTGCAACCAGGCATTCATCAGAAGTAAATGAACATATGAAAATAGTAATTAGCTATACTGCAGTAACATGAGACTGATAAACTTTACCTCTCTCCTGAACCCTGTTGTTTTTCTATTTGCTGCTGCACCAATGCGCATAGGTCTGGAAGAACAAGGCATTCCATTCATTTCAGTCATTGCACGAGCTTGCTCCGTAGGATCACCAAACTTGACAAATCCATAACCCTTTGGACGCATTGTCATTTTATCAGTTACGACTTTGGCTCCCTTGACTGAAGGGTAATGGACCCTAAATGTCTCTTGTAACATGTAGTCTGTAACATCCGCTGCCAGATCCCCAACAAAAATTGTATAATCCGGGGTATCATCACGCTTCTCACCAGCACTGGCCCAATTCAGTCTGTATGCCATCTCAACATTTGGCATCATTTGTCCATTGTAGGCCTGAAGAACTCGCTCAGCAGCTGCATGGCTCACAAACTCGACAAAGCCATAACCCTGAAGCTGTCCAGATACCTTGTCACGGATAAGCTTCACAGATTGAAGCTGCAAATTGACAAAAATAACATATTAGCAACTTCACATATGTTACACGGTCTGCAGAAACATCCATACTCATGTGTAGAAGGTAAATAAGTAGAAATAAATACTTCAGTTAGCTAGAGAAAATTTTGTGACACAGCGGTCGTTCCGTCATACAATTCGTACCAAAACACATAACTGTTCAAGAACCACAAGCTAATTCAGCTAAAGCTATGATTTTTTTTTTCGTAAGGAAAACAAAATCACAACGAAGGAACTCATCTCCTAGAGGTTGATTCCTTAGCAATTCTAACAGCACAACTAAATCACTCTTAACCTAAACCTTACATCTAGACCGACGACGCGTACATCCGCCGATTCGAGGACAAACCGGAACCCAAACAACACGCAACCAAATCACACGTCAGGCCGAACAGGGAGAAGAAATCGCACGTCAGATCGGGACATATACCTCCCCGGTGCTCGCGAAGCAGCCGTAGATGTAGTTCTCGTCCATCCAGTACTGCAGGTCTCCGATCCAGAGCGTCCTCACCTCGTCCGACGCCGCGGGGGCAGCCGGCGCCAGCGGCGCAGCGTAGTACTGCTGCGGAGCAGGGACCTGCCCGTAGGGCGCCGCCTGTGGAGGTGGCTGGCCCCACATCTGCTGCGGCGGAGGCTGCCCGTACTGGGGCATCGGCGGCGGGATCGTGCCCCAGTGCGGCGGCTGCCCACCCGCGCCTTGCGGAGGCATGCCGGGCTGCGGCTGCGACGGCGGGGGCTGCTGCATCATGGCGAGAGACTAACCCTAGAGAGAGAGATGGAGACGGGAGAGAGAGGGGATGGGGATTTCAAGGTTCAGATTTGTACACGGTGGTTAAGCCTCTTTGTTTTGAATTATTTTTCAATCGACTTTGCAGGACCATCCACTACGTTGCGCCGGTGCAAACCAAAACTGTGTCAGAGTTGGATTCGGTGGTGTTTCGTTACTATGTGTAGCATCGATTCAAAGCCTAAAGATGGGACCCATCCAGCAAATATAAAAAGGTTTTCCTCCACCGCTGGTTACAGGTGTTCACCGCTGATTAGCTTTGCATGTGCATGTCAGAATAGGAACCGAACCAAGTTTTGGGTTCGCTTCTTGTGTCAGACCGCAGGAACCGATGCCCTGCTATGTGCGGAGTCGAATCAAAGGCACCCAGGGTTCGCTTTTATGTAACATAGTGGATGGTCAATCCTCGCACAAATTCAATGGGCCGGTTCTTTAATTTGTAGCATTATTAAATATATGTATTTACTTAGATATTTTTTTAGTCTGTATTTTAAAAGAATTTTTGTATAAACCCAAAACCTTTATAAACATTGTTTATGCTCCTATGTTGTAGTTAACCAAACTTTGACACTAATTGGACCATATAGGATTTGAGTGGACAAGTGTCGTGTTTCGGCTCCCGAGCTACATGTAACTCCTTTTTTCTAAAAATTCAATATTTGCATTTTTTATTTTCAAAAAATGGGAAGAAAATCTCATATGTAGATGGTGATAGATTTTTAAGTGTGCAAAATTGCAACTCGAAATTCATTGTATTGTGGACTGGAAAAATCGACAAACGGGTGAATCTGGGTGGTGAACAGTACATAGTATAAAAAACGTAAATTTCACCGATTTGTCTTTTTGTGTAGCCTAAAATATAACGAATTTTGAGTTAAAATTTTGTACGCTTGTAGATCCTGACACTTTTAACGAACTGCGAGAAATGGAACGTGCAAAGAAATTGAGTAAACAAAAAACGTGAGAGATATTCCTTTGATCTCATCTTCAAGGAAACGCACGGGAATTTTACAATACATTTAGACCTATTTTCAAAATCATAAGCACAAAGAACGCGGCTAAAACATAAAGGGGATTAGCTTTCCCACAAAGAAGTGAATTTTGGGAGGTGTGCTTATTTGTTTTCTTTAAATCATAATCTTGCTTAGATTAAGTTGCTGTGCATTTGGTGGAGCCTACCAAATTTACAATTTATGTTTGAAAAGTGTGTGACTAGTTTATTTGTGCATAATTTGCAAGATAATAAAAACGTAGGAATAGGGAAAATCGTAGAATTGTAATGTCATGTCCATTCCAATCTACCAAATTTTATTTGATTTCATCACAAGAAAACTAAAGGATTCTTACAAACATATTTGAGTGGACATTAAATTTCCATAAAATATAGTACAAGTATAACTTAGGAAAAAATCCTATGGGATTCAATCCTACAAATCAAACAACCATAATAGAAAGATTATTAAAGATGTAAGTCCTCCGAAATTCCAATGGAAATCTTTTAGATCTAAGAGGTTCTAGTTGTTTTAAAACGCCTATTTACTTCACCTTCTCTAGATGACATCTAGATCCTTTCAACTTCCTATGAAATGCACTGAATGAATCCTTAGCAACATATCATATCGGTTAAATTGTACGAAGCAAACAGTTCAAGTAGGAAAATTAAAAAGGATTCAAAATCCTCCGGAATTCCTAGAAAATCGTTTGAATCAGAGAGGCGCTTAGACTGTGCTAATTTCTCTTTGAAATTCACATAATATAGTCTATAAAAAAATCCTGTTATTGCTGAAAACGCAAGCAGTTTCTATATTGTATCTTCTTGTATTGTCACATCCGGGCATTCAGTCCTAGAACGGTCACATCTTAATAAAAGTACTAGGGCACGAATCTGTGGGCCATGATTGTGTCAAAATAAAAACAGTAATAATTAGCGCTAAACTTAACGAGCACGAGAGACAGCTCGTATAGATTCAAAATTCGAATTTTCCTATTCACTTTTACTATTCACTTTTACTTTTACTATTCACTTTTACTTTTAATTATTTTGCAGGATCTTTGAGGCCGGCGAGGCCAACGAGCTATAGATGGTATTCGCAGAGATGTAAAAATTCTACTCAGTACTAGCTGTATGTTTAACTATATTGCTTCAGAACTAGCTAAGCTTTTTTCCCTACATGTTCTTAGACAGGTTTATAAGGGGCATTTTCTTAACGTCTTCCCAGGCAGTTCCACCCGAAGGGAACACTTCTCTACGGCTACACCGTTCTCATTTCAACGCCACACGGCTTACCAGAGAACTACACGCAGAGGTTTCTCCTATAGGATCCCTAGCATAAGAACCCAACCCATATAAACATGCTAACAAGATTAAGGGAAAAACAGAACTACTTCATTTCCACAATATAGAATACATACGGGTTTCCCTTTCGGGAACCCCCGAAGGATTACACACAGAGAAAGAAAAAGTACCTTACTGCTAGCTTCCCTCTTACAGCTTCTTATTACACGGACTATGTAACAAGATGAGGGATGTACTGTTACTACTACTAAGCAGCGAGGTCGCTGATGAACTCTCTGCTCGGGATGCTGGGTTGCTGGTGTTGTGCGTCGTTGTGTTCCATTCTGAAGCCCGGCTCCTCCTTATATAGGGGAAGAGGAAGCCTCTCCCACTGCATGTGTGGCTCTTCTCGTGGCTTCACTTCAAGGACACTTTGTGGCACCAATAATGGACGGTTGGTGTCACAGTATCGGCCATATAATTGGTGTACTGCAGGACAGGTGTCCTGCATTGATGACAGTCTTCCAGGGCACGCTTCCAGAGTTAGACATCTTAGTGTCTATACTCCTAGACTTCATATTATTGCCCTCTACATTCATCATTCATGCTTGAAATCTTATGGTTGTCCACGAAACAATATCTTCTTGCATGCATACATGGTGGCATAAGCATGCGTACTCCAAAGCTTAACTGGCTAAATCTTCAACATTTTTTTTAATATTGCCTACCCCGCCCGGGTGATTGATAACACATTATCAATTGCTTTAATATGCGCCATGGTCCTCCATGCCCGAAACTAATTTGCCTTTGAGGAAAAAAGCCTATGGAGTTGTTTCAAACTTTTAAATACATCTAGGATTTGAAATGATTTCGAACGGGGGAGTGTTATGTAGAACGACCAGCCAGGAAGATCCGAGATACGATCAAAGCAAGGAGTATTTGGTAACTGTCGGTCTTAAGATCATGGGTCGCAGTTGTTCTGTCAGGCTTCTTAGCCATCGTCTCAGGTGGATCACAATCAGCTGAGACAGCCGAGTTTTAATAAGCTACTAAAAAGCAATTGAAGTGATGTCAAGGGAGCTCTAGGTACATCCAAGTGTCTAGCAGGAACTAAAAGCGACATGAATACATATCTTGACCAGGCTGCCAGGCAAGGTGTTAATCAAACCAAGCGACGGAACATATACCGCACCTACCCACGTGGGCAGGCCACCAGAACAAAAATACAAGTCACAGGAAAAAAGGAACAGAAAATACCAGTATAATATTAAAATTTCACAGCATATCACAATAACAATAAGTAATAGTAAAGCTAGAAAGGTTGTGAACAAAGCATGTTTTCCAGCGCATATGTGAAGAATCACGACGATGAGACAGCAGTGTACAGATGTTCATAATACAGTACGAGAATAATAAACCATGCTCAAAATCTGGAGTCTAGAGACCGTCTCTCTCTATGAACAAGGGGGCTCGAGAACATAGCTTGACAGTGCCTTGAAATGGGTTCTGATGTGTCCCAGACAATCCAGCGGGCCTCACTGGAAAAGAAATCAGAGCACAGTTTAAGATTACTCAGTGGGATAGAATTCAACATTGGTTCGTAGAAGCTAGATGTGCATTTTCATATCAATGAGTAACTTCACCTGCTGTTGCGGTGGCTGCGGCGCAGCGGCTGGTTGCTGGTAATTGGGATATCCTGCATAAGCTCCATAACCATACATGTTAGGGTCTTGAGGTTGTGCATACCCACCATAAGCCTCGTAACCTTGTCCATAGCCACCATAGTAACCAGCTGCACCAGAGCCGGCACTTGCCCCCCACTGGTTGGATTCTTGCAGGGGCTGAAAATGTTCACGTATCATAATGTTACCTCCTTTAGCTCCAATATACAACTTGAACAGCAACTTTAAGAAGCAGCAGTATTTCACCTGAGACTGTTTGTTCGAAGGGCTTCGTCCCCATGAAAGCCTCACATTCTGCCCACCAATCAAAGTCCCTTGCAGCATTAGAAGAGCTTGCTCAGCAAAAGGCCTGAATATGCAGTGAGAAGAGTATCTTAGAAGAAAGTACTTCAGAAATCTGCCAAGGGGGCCATGGAAGTATTAAATAATCAATTTGACCTGTTAACAAACTGGACAAAACCACATCTCTTCCCAACAGGGATCTTGACATGGACAACTTCTCCATAAGGAGCGAAAACTTGTTTCAACGCATCTTCAGTGATATTGGGGTCAAGGCCACCAACGAATATCTGGGGTCAGACAGACTAAAGAGTCAACAAAAACTGAAACAATTAATTATGTACAGAGAAGTAGAAATAATAACGCACAGTGGTATTGTTAGGATCATTGTCAGACTGAGCTCCTTGAGTATTTGTATTTGGTACTGTAAATGAAAGCAAAAAATGAAGGAAATATAATGTGAGACTCATTAAATATCAAAGGTAACATGAATGCATAGCATGCAATAGTTCTTTAGCATACACTACACAATGATATTCAAAACAGTTCCAGACATTGTGTAGCATAAGGCAATTTGGAGCAACTAAGTAGTCATCAAGAGTCGTCATAAGTTTGATATAAGTAAATATTAAACCAGGGAACCAGGCTAAACATGCCGAGTTCACAACTTCACATTAGTCATGGATCCTATATTTCATTAACCAGATTTAATAATGCAATGAAGACACCAAATAATGCTAGCAAGCAGTAAATCAATAAAGATGAAAATATACGATAATACAGACATAGCAAGGATATACCAAAACCTATTTCGAGTGCCAAGTGGAAGCTAAAAAGCCTGTCATACTGCAAAAGGCAAGTTATGAAGCAGGATACCCACGAAGTTCAAATGATAAATATAACATGGTGACCAGAAAACTGTAAGAAAAAAAATTTAACAACTAAAAAAAGGTAGATAAGAATTACTAGCAAAAGGTACTATCGTTTGGTTATATGAAATTTTCTTCGCAAAAATGACTATATCCCAGCTTAGCAGAGTTTCAATGCAAGGGAAAGGGATTCAATCCCTAAACTGCCAACTGTAATGAAAGAAGAAAGCACAACACGACATGCCAGTTTTGTGTGCATGTGTGCATAGCACAGATCATTCTTTTTAAACACAGGGAAAATGTGTTCTAGAGATAAACGTATAAATGCAATAGACCTTGAAGTAACCAGGATAATAATGTAAACAGTAGAGCCAGAAATGGAGTTCAAATTTAGGGCAAAAATGATTTACACTGACCTAAATGAGGCCACACATTACACAAGGATGTCACAGCTCAAGTCAATTCCAGGGCTCCTATATGAACAGAGCCTGTTGACATCCTGCTTCCAGATAACATGAGTTTCATGAGTGCACTATTATCTATTGTTCTAATTATAATGAATTAAATGATTTGAATTCACGCAGAGACGATCATACTAATGAAGAATGTCTTCTTGCAGGTTAAAAAAAGAACCTAGCTTCAGTTTGTTCCCACACAAACAAGTAAAACAACAAGATAAAAAAGGAAAAAGGTAAAGGCACCCTCAAGCATATCAATCAGGCACCAATAAGAAAGTAAATGCATATACGTGATAGAAAATAGCTATTGCGGGAACAGGCGATTGACAAACTTTACCTCTCTCTTGAACCCCTGTTGTTTTTCTATTTGCTGCTGGACCAATGCGCATAGGTCTGGAAGAACAAGGCATTCCATTCATTTCAGTCATTGCACGAGCTTGCTCTGCAGGATCACCAAACTTGACAAATCCATAACCCTTTGAGCGCATTGTCATTTTATCAGTTACAACTTTGGCGCCCTTGACTGAAGGGTAATGGACCCTAAATGTCTCTTGTAACATGTAGTCTGTAACATCCGCTGCCAGATCCCCAACAAAAATGGTATAATCCGGGGTATCATCACGCTTTTCACCAGCACTGGCCCAATTCAGTCTGTATGCCATCTCAACATTTGGCATCATTTGTCCATTGTAGGCCTGAAGAACTCGCTCAGCAGCTGCATGGCTTACAAACTCGACAAAACCATAACCCTGAAGTTGTCCAGATACCTTGTCACGTATAAGTTTCACAGCTTGAACCTGCAAATTAACACAAAGATCATATTTAGCAACTATACACATTGTTACATGGCCTGCAGAATGTCCAAACATGTGCAAAAAGGTTAATAAGTAGAAACGAATTGTTCAGTTAACTAGAGAATGTACTTTTTTTATTTCACGAGACACAAGCTGTGCTCATACCGTCATAAAAATTTCAAAATTGTACTGAGATAAGTTTAACTTCTCAAGAATCACAGCTAAATCAGCAACAGTTTGATTTTCTTTCGTTTAAAAAAGGAAACGCCACAAAGAAGGTAGTGTCCTAATGATTGATTCCTCGGTTGTTCAACCATCACAACAAAATCACCCTTTGCCTAACCTTACATCGAGAGCCATGATCCGTACACCACTAATTCGACGCCAAGAGGAATAAAACCACGGGCAACGAAATCACCCATTAACAACAACGACGCGGGCATCCACTAATCGGGACAGGCGTGACCTAAATCACGCGCGAATAAGTCTCGCATCAGATCGACCGTTCGATCGGGAAGAAGGAATCTCGCATCGGATAGGGTCACGTACCTCCCCGGTGCTCGCGAAGCAGCCGTAGACGTAGTTCTCGTCCATCCAGTACTGCAGGTCCCCGATCCAGAGCGTCCTGACCTCGTCCGCGGACGCGGGGGCGGCCTGAGGAGCCTGTGGCGCGGCGTAGTACTGCTGCGGGGCGGGCGCCTGCCCGTAGGGCGACGGCTGTGGCGGTGGCTGGCCCCACATCGGCTGCGGCTGCTGCGGTGGCGGCTGCCCGTACTGCGGCGGAGGCTGCTGCGCGTACTGTGGCACCGGCGGTGGGATCGCGCCCCAGTGCGGCGGCTGCCCTGCCGCGCCCTGGGGGGGCATGCCGGGCTGCGGCTGCGACGGCGGAGGCTGCTGCATCATGGCGAGAGACCGGAACCCTAGAGAGAGAGGGGGAGAGACGGGAGAGAAGATGGGGATTTCAGGGTTGGGAATCGGGATTTGTTTGTCCGTGCAAGGAAAATTCTCTTATTACCCGTGCGCGAATAGCGGTGGTGTCTTTGTCCATCTCATTTATTTATTTATTCTATAGCGAAGATTTGTGTCGTTGTCCGCTTTGTTTAAGTACCTCGAGAACGTTCATTCGACAAGGTCTTGGTTGGGAAAAACTTTAAAAAAGATTTTGATTGGGAACGAAATATGGAGAGAGAAGGAATTTAAATAAGTACAGAATATTAAACCTTCAAAAGCAAAAAAATAAAAGTTATTTGCCACACATTCTTTCACGGCGAACCAAAAACAGTAACGTTGGATCAATGGAATCAATCCCACGCGATACGCAAACAACAGATCAAAACGATCAGCAATCAAAAACAAGCAACACCTCGATACGGCGACCCATCTTGGGACGAACCTCACGATAACTTTTAATCTAAAATTCTAGTCTGTATTACATGGCCGCACTTGGCTATTTATATTAGCATAGCCGACTCTCCTGACTTGGCTCTCAAGCAAAACAAAATTAGGAAACATAAAAATAACGTGACTCTTTCCTAAACCGAAAATAAAACAAACTGAACAAATATGAACTCTAAAATGGTGCGCCATCTTCAAGTGTATCTTGGCTGCAGGTGGCCCCCATCCGGACTCCTTCAAGCACATGATACACCATGAACTAAGAAACCTGTTTGTCACGTCTTTGATCTTCTCCTTGCATGGCAGGAACAGAAACAACAGCCGTCTCTTGACAACATCAGTAGAAGAGAAAAGAATATATGCATCACTCATAGGACGTGTCGTATCACTCTTTTAGCCTTTTTCCTGTCCAAAGGTTTAAGTGTTGGTAACGTCAACCAATCAATCATCATAATTGACTTGTGTATTGAGATATGTGCGGCGTCAACAAATTTCAAAGGCACCTAAATGTCACGAATCGCAAAGACATACTCGATTGCCTTGCGATAGATCAAAGTAAAGCTTATGCAGTCGCTAAGATCTCTTACGCATGTCAACTTATCATCTAGTGATGAGAATTTTGTAAATCAAAATTGTTGACTGTGGGATGGATAGTCAGATGCGTAAGAAGGCCAACCAATTGTGACCATCCACTGCTGCAATTTTGGTGTCCTTGTTCTTCTGTTAAAAAGTATTAAGGAATTTCTTCCCTTTAACTTATTTGTTGTACGTCTAAAATGTCGTAAATCAGAGTTACACTCTTTACTATGATGTTGGGCATAATCAGGTGTAAGACAAAAAACAAAACAATTTTACTTGTGAAACTAACAAATGAGTAAGACTTATTTTTAAGAATCCAAACATATTACGTGAGACAAATTCTTCTGGTTGTGTGTTCCATCAGCTCTATGGGTTTCTCTGTTCTTGTGGGTCGATTGTCGACAGTGGCAGAGACAAGCCCCAGGCAACAGGGGCATTGGCCTGGGGCGTGGCAAAATATTTAGTGTAGTTCTTACGCAATTTTTGATGTAATCAAGGTAGCAAACGCCTTTACATCAGGGTTTAGAGGAAATGGCCCAGGGCGTAAAAAATCTTGGCTCTACTACTGAGTGTCGACGTTTACTTTGGATTTTTTTTTATGTTCGAGTGGCATCATGTGTATTTATGTGTTGTAACTCTATGTGTATTCATTGATGAATTTATCCAGGGCCAGGACAAAGGAGACAGATGCATAGGAACCGAAAAGCCCCGGTCAACCCACCGTCGGTAAGGAGACATGCTTCTCGCATCTGATTTTACGGAGGTGAATCATTTTTTGTACGGTCCATCATTGGCGGAGCCAGGACCTGAATCATGTGATGTCATTTCAAATATGTGATATCAAATACATGTGCTTTTACCAGTTTTTTAAAAATTTCTTCATGATTTATGCTTGTATACAAATGATTTGCCAAAAACATGTAACTACCACACAACTCTCAATGTGGCTCTGCCATTGTGATCCATGTCAATCTCGTTTCCAACTCCGTGTTGTTGTTGTGTTGCTCGGGACGGTGAAGACCACGTGCATTACTCGCGAGAGGCCATGATTTTTTTTTTGAATTTAACAATGTATAAATATAATAAGCTAGCAAGCCGCCTCATTAAAAACCTTCCAGTCCTTTCGATACCATGATAAGGAAAAGAGTGTGTAAAAAACTTGCAGCTTTAACCGTTTATAATACTCCAATTACATCGTTTGCAATTGCAGCCCTAATATAGAGAGAGAACACGAGTTTACAAGAGTCCACAACAAACACAAATGGTTAACCGACCACCACTACAAAAAGAAAAACTTTCACAAAAAATCCACATTCTTCCACCTCTTAGCTTCTACCATGATGGCATCAAGCACACTAGCCTCCGGGTGAGCAACTCGGTTGAAGGCCCTATTGTTTCTCTCTATCCAAATAGAGCGCAAGACCAGCAGCACCAAAGATCTAAGTTTGGGCGCCTCCTTAGCCGGATAGTGCCATCTATACGTACCAATGAGTTTTGTCGCGCAATAAAAAAGAAAAGAGTTCTGTCATGCAACAGATATGCAATACATTTTGTTTCTGCGAGAAAGATAAAGACATACGTTGAACATACTTCAAAATAACCCCCAGTCTTTTGCTCTACACCATCAGGAGGTATGATCTCATCTCACACCTTCTCACTGTTTCCTTGGCGAAAATAGTCACCCCAGACGCGGGACACCTGGTCCAGGATCTGCTCCATGACCACAGGGGAGCACGCCACGAGATGCCTGAACCCATCGGTTCTCATGACGGCGCCAAGCATGTCCGGCGAGGCCACGAAGCCGATGCAAGCCCGCCACAGCTGCGAGCAGCCGTGCTGCTCCGCCAAAACCAAAGTACTCGCCACCGTATCGACATCGATAGTTTCAGCTAACTTGGTCTCACAGATGGTACCGGTCCGCGGCCACGAGCATGTGCTGCATCGCCGCAGCTTCATAAGATTTGCTGTTCTCGGGCAGACAGTCCGTGTAGATAAAGTGAAGCAGCGCCTCGAACATCGCGGGCTTCATCTCTTCTATCTGGATGCACCGCGCGCGTCTTCCTTCATCGGACCCAAGAGCTCCGCCTTGAAGACCGGTGACCGTACCACCAACACGCATCTGTGGGCACGGAACAGTTGCCCATCCACGCTGAACTTCACGTCTGCTCCTTCCCCCGTTCTTCAGCATGTCCTCAAGATGCTGGTGCAGAAATGCTGACGGCCTGGTCGGCTTCAAGGTCCAACCTTTTGGTTCGCCAAAATTTGGCCCAATTTTCCATCTGTTTCATATGCTGCCAAAACTTTGGCGAAATCTCCTCCACTCTGGAGGCGTGGTGCTTGCTTAAACATGGTCTCTGTCACCAAGCCGTGGTAATGGAAAAATGTAGCAACTATTGGCCTGGCAATTTTCGACACGAACCAAACTGTGCCCACCAACCGAATTCATGTCAACATCTTCTATATGAGACCCTTGTATGACAGACAGCACGCACCTGATTGTCAAGCAATAGTTGTCGAGGCACAACGGGTTCTTCAGCCAGGACTTGGTGACGAAATTGTGGTAGCCCCGGTTGTCGCTTGGCGCTTTGAAGATATCTGTTGCACTGTATTTTACTGGCAAGATCGAACTTCCATCTTTCTGCAGGATGCTTAGGCTGCATTTCACCCGGACACCCATGGCTGCCCAGAGAAGATGCAGGAAAACCGATGCGCAGGGAGCAGAGCCATTCTCCTTGCAACCGTCCGGGTAGAACCTCACGATCCAGTGGCAGCCGCCGCCGCTGAAGATGCTGGAGCTGACATGCTTGCCGACGCCCACACCGTCGAGCAGCGAGTAGCTGGTGACTCTGAAGTCTTGGGTTGCGGTAGCAGCTTCCGTCAGGCTCACCGACGATGTCTTGGGCAGGCGGCGCCATCCTTTCGAGGAAGCTGAGATCTGCCATGGCCAGGAACACTAGCTGGAACAGATGTTGCTGAAGCGCTGCTGCAGGTTATTTAGAAGAAGGCTTATATACAGAGAACTGGAGGCATAGTTAGCCGCACAATTTATAACCAGCAGGCCGTGCAGGAATAAGAATTGAAAGGTTGCATTAATCTGAACAGTTTGGGACATTTCATATTCCCATGCGCCTGGAATATCAGTGGCCACCTTAATTATGGACGGTGACATCAAGAAAAGGGACTACTAATAGCATGATTATTTGGTACTCAGGGATAAAAACGGAGTACTACATCCTGCTGACATCTACAATATATAACGCTTCCGAAAAGGGCAGAGATGGTTCAGGCTAAAGCATGGGTAGTAGACTAAAGAATGCTGTTTTACAGTTTCATTGCTTTACATTACAAAAAATGCAGTTCCATTGTTTTGTTAGATAAGAAGCGGTGTTGAACTGGTTGCTCATATCAGCGATCAGGCGATCAGTAAACATATTCAAGAATCAGGACAGCATGCAAACAGATTGAAATTCCGAAATCAAGAAAATAAAAAGGGAGAAGGATGCCAAAACCTATAAGAGTTCTTATTAAAACTCACTGCATGCTGCTAAAGAGTCATTCTGTCATGTAATGTATACAAACAAAATTGCATTAGAAGTCTAACGCAAAAGATATAACAGTGACATACATGAACATAGACATCTGAACCAGACTAAAATTCAGTACTGCTGTTTAGCCCATAATAAGGTGTCATCTTATTCTACTTCTCAGGAGACTTATCTTTCCAAATGCTGGACACCCTGTCTAATATGTCCTTCATAATCAACGGGCAGCTTGCTACGAGATGCTTGAATCCTTCCGTTTCTATGACGGGGCGAAGCATGTTTGGCGATGCCATGAACTGGATGCAAGCTTGCCGCAGCTGGGAGCAATGGTGTTGCTCTGCTAAAGCTAGTGTGGTTGCCACTGTCTGAACATCAATTGTTTCGCTCAGCTTACTTTCACACAGCAACCTTAGCCTGTTGACTCCATACCGATCCGCGGCAACAAGCAGGTGCTGCATAGCCGCAGCTTTGCCATCCTTGCAGTTATCAGGCAAGGAGTCTGTGTAGATGAAGTGAAGAAGCGCCTCAAAAATCAGAGGCTCCATGTCGTCGATGTCGATGCACTGCGTGGCCTTCTCTTTCATGGGACCAAAGAGCTCGGCCCTGAAGACCGGAGAGCGAAAAGCCAGAACACACCTATGAGCACTGAACAATTGGCCACCCACATCAAACGTGACATCCGCACCTTCTCCGTCATTCAGCATGTTCTCGAAATCTTTCTGCAGGTTCGACGGCGGAACCGTGATCGAACTCGTCTCGACATCCTGGGTACGAGACTCTTTGGCGACGTCAGCAAGCACCTGATGGTCAGGCAGTCATTGTGGAGGAACGGCGAGCCCTGAATCTTGGACTTCTCGATGAATTTGATGAATCCCCAGTTGTCACTGGCCGGAGAGAAGGTATGCTTCATGCAGGCGTTGGTTACCTGGGAGAGCCTGCCGTCCTTCTCCATGAGGTTGAGGGTGAACCGGGCCCGGACGTCCTTGTCGCGGCTGCAGTAGTAGAGGAAGGCGGAGGCGTTGCCGACGCAGGTGGCCGTGGAGCCGTCCGGGTAGAACCGGACGGCCCAGTCGAGGCCCCCGACGGTGAAGACGCGGGAGCTGACGTACCTGCCGACGCCCATGCCGTCGAGCAGCGAGTAGCCCGTGACCCGGAAGTCGTGGACCGCGGTGACGGAGTCCGTCACGCTCATGGACGACGTCCGGGGCAGGGTGTGGCCGGGCGGCGGGAAGGCCAGGTCGCGGGTGTGATCACCCATGGAAGGAGGAGGCGGGGCGATCAGCAGAGGGGATTCTGGGGGGCATCCATGGGCGCATTGCAGGGTCAAGCGGATCGGTCCCGACGGTCTCACCGGCGCGCGGATCGGCGGGCGCCGGGGAGAGGACCATCGGGGACCGATTCGGGGGAAGATCCGGCAGGGGAGGTGGTAGGGGATACAGCCCTCCCCTGGCTTCCGGATGGGCAGCGTCGGATTCCCCTGCCCTTGCGTGTGCGCCGGAGCCGGGAGCCGGAGAGCGAGGCGAGGTCGCGGCGGCCGCCGGAGGGGAGGGGGAGGAGGAGGCGGATGACGAGAGGAAAACCCCCGAAATTGAACGGAAATTGCTGAGCTCTGCACAAGAGAAACCTCTGCGCTGTGGTGCCCCCAGATCCGTCGATCTGGTGGGAGTTGGTGCTCCGGGCGAGTTCTCCGTGGCGGAGGTGGAGATCTTGTTCTTGAGCTTTTGTCCCTCGGTCTCGTCTTCGTCTTGGTAAGGTGCCTTCTGGCCTTGCTGGGGAGGCTCTGGGGGTGCGGTGGCTTGCTGGCTGGCGGCGCCGGCCGGCGTCACCGCTTGTACAGGAGGTCTTCTGGGATTTCGGAGATGTTCGCTGGTTTTCGGTGCGTGGTCCGAGCCTCTTCTGTCGGCCGTGGTGGCGTGGGGAGGTGGGCGTCGGGCTTCGCGCTCTGCTGCTTCTTCTGGTCTTGGCGTCGTCCTTCTCCGGCCGGCCGTGGTGGCGAGGAGAGAAGGGGTGCTCAAGGTCGGCTATCGGCGTCGTCTCCGGCAAGCCAGGTTCGTGCTCGGTGCAGGTTTGGTGGAGGTTGGGTGGCTGCGGGGAGGGTGCGCCGTGGCCGTGCGCGTTCGGCGTCCTTCGGTCCCGTCGCTTGCGGCGGGCGGCTTCTGCGGCCTTCTACAAGTGTGGGGTGCTCCCGTCCCCGGGGTTCGTGGCGGTCTGGGCGGCTTCTTCGTCGGCGTGGTTCAGCGTCGGAGTCTGGCTCCAGCCTTGGAGGTGGTTCAGCGTCTTCTTCTGGAGGTGCTGTTGCGTCGAGCTTCGGCGGCTTGCTTCGACTGCGTTCTTCTGTTCTTTCTCTGTAATTCTTGTAAGGTTCGCAGTTGTTGATCCCTTCAAAAAAAAAAGAAACCTCTGCGCTGACGTAAGCGATGGTCTGTGGGCTGCCTGTGATGAATGAATAACCTATTCAGCACAAAGTTGCAGTTACCCTAAAAAGAAATGGACTTGGCGCGACGTACGCTCCGCTGACTGGGCCTGAGACGTGTCGCGCAGGGAGCGACCCTAGCCGACGAGCGAGGCGAAGTGCCGTGTGACTCGTGCGGCACTTCCGCTGCCCGGCATAAATAAATGGTTTTTCCTTTTTTCCCGTTTATTTCGTTTCTTCCTGTTTTTACATTGATATATTAATGTGTAGTCATCTCCAATGAAAATTTAGCAACTTTGGTCGTTTCAACCCTTTTGCCGGTCCTCTTACCGTCAACTATGTTGATTCTCCTCCCTCCACTCCCTCCTCTATGGCGAAAAGATGTTTGGGGAGCCATGTTCTCATTTGCTTGTTAAGTCAATTAAATTGGAACGGAGGGAGTAGTCTATAATGACTAACAAGTTTTGTCCCACGTTGCTTCACTGATGGTGATAAGAATCCATCTCCAACCTTGATTCACGTCGATCCCAATAGTGTTGAGGAGCTAGAGAGCTTTGATGGTGTTGTGCGGATCGTTAGATGTGACATTTTTTGTTGTCAATATTAGAACGGCTTTGACCGCTACAACTAACACATTGAGAGAGGATCGTGTTATCCTCTCAGGTGGTGCTGAAGCGGGGAAAGATGTTGGCTCGTTCGGTTGGGTCTTGTCATCTAGGGAAGGCTAGTACTTTGGGGTCTTCTTCGATGAATCAACGGTGAAAAAGCGTGTGGTTGCAGATTTGGGGCTCCTTGGAATTTTAGGTCAATCATTGTTTTTGTTTGTTCAAGAAGTATTAACTTTTTCTTGCTCAGTTAGTCAATGGTTTGTATTAAGTGTGTTGTTTCTCTAGTATATATAATATGTGCCATTAAAGAAACACAAACCATATACACATAAATTCACATACCAATATATAAAATTTACTCTAGATCACAATAAAATCAAGACCAAGAACAAACAAAATAAACCATGACTAGTAGGTATAATTCATACTCCTAGAATCATCAAAAACAAACAAAAATTATATTAACATCTATAATATAAAATCTATGGTATTATCATCATAAAGTATATTTTCATATTATATGCATTTGGTACTATAGATGTTGATATTTTTTTTACTAAATTCTTGGTCAAACTTGACAAATTTTGACTTCAACTAAACCCAGAACGCGAAGTAAATAAAAACGGAGGAAATATTGTAAATATAATACCACACATACTTTAAGGGAGTGGCTAGCTCTAGAAAATAAAAGGTAATTCTTGCAATCCAATTGTAGCTCAGAACCAACACGAATCACAGTCAAATTGAACGATCAAAAGCACACCAAAAGTTGGAATGGGAAAAACCTGGTTACAACCGACTAGCAACTCACATGTCACACGAATCGCGATGACAATCTAACAGTTCTCAAGATGACCGAGCTCTAATCTAATTCTCGATCGACCGAGAACTAGCAAACCTTTATACGAAGTTGAAGGAGATCTGGCCATACAACATACTACAAATCCGATGGATGCGTAACAAAATTAGTCGGGTGCGACAAGAATTTAAGCCATGCTAGCTACCCATGGACCTTGTCAAAAAATCTCCATCATAAGCGACGGACAACTTGTTGCAAGGTGCTTGAATCCATCAGTTTCCTTGACAGCTCGCCGCACGTCTCCGGAAGACAAGAATCCAATACATGCGCCTTTTAGGGTGTGTTTGGTTGGGTGGCTAACCACCAAGTGGTTGGGGGTAGCCACTTTTTAAGTGGTTACCCAGTGTTTGGTTCGTGGTGTGGGGTGGTTGAGGATAACCACTTTTTAGGCATATTCCCTCAAAAATGTGGTTGAGCTCAACCACCACAAAAGTGGTGGTTGAAGCCAACCACCTTTGGGCGAGCTGTTGCGGTTAGCTTAAAACGTTTTGCCGCGTCTCACATTACCCATTAAATAGAAAATTAAACTTTTTAAATATTTGAACAAAAATTTCTCTTTCCAAACATATTAAGAAATTAAACCCTTTTCTATATTTGAACAAAATTTTCCCTTTTTATATAATAAAAATATTTAAACAAACTTTTCTCTTTTATACATTATTTTTAAAAAAACTTTTCCCTTTTAAATATTGAAATAAAATTTTCCTTTTTATATATATCAAGAATATTTGGAAAAATCATTTTTTTTAATTTTTGAACAAACTTTTCCCTTTTAAATGTTCGAACAAACTTTTTACTTTTTCTATATCAAGAGTATTTGAAAAAATCCCTTTTTAAATATTTTAACAAACTTTTCTGTTTTATATATTAAGAAAATTTCAAAAAACTTTCCTTTTTAAATATTTGAACAAAAATCTCTCTTTTTATATCCTGATTTTTTTGAAAAAACTTTCCCTTTCATTATTTAAACAATATATTCCCTTTTAAATATTGAATAAACCCTTTCCTCTCTTCAACCATCTCTAATCTATTAAAACACACATAAATATGGCTACCCCTAACCATTTTTTACCTCTTCAACCAAACAGAAAAATGGGTCAACCAACTTATACAACCAAACATGAACCACTTTTTACCAAACGCACCCTTAGTTGGACGCAAATGGTGTTGATCTCCTAAAGCTAGCGTGGTCGCAACCGTTTGCACACCAATGCTCAGGCACAATTTCTCTTCACACATCGTTTTTAACCTGACCACCCCATACCGATCTGCAGCAACCAGCAAGTTCTGGGTTGCCACATTTGTACCAACATACTCTCTCCGTCCCAAAATAACTGTCTTAGATTTGTCAAAAAGTAGATGTATCTAGACATGAAACAAGTATAGATACATTCACTTTTGTACAACTTTTGAGACACTTATTTCGGGACGGAGGGAGTACAAGTTATCCGGTAGCGAATCCGTGTAGATGAAGTGGAGAAGAGCCTCGAAGATTAACGGCGCCATATCTTCAACCTCGATGCATGACGATGTGCTTTCCTTCATCTGGCCAAAGAGCTCCGCCATAAAGACCGGTGATCGTGCGGCTAGCACGCACGCATGTGCGTCGAACACCTGGTGACCTACTCTGAACTTCACATCCGCACCTTTCCCGTTCTTCAACATGCTCGCGAAGTGCTCGTGCAGGTTCGATGGCGGGATGACGATCGTGCTCACGGCTTCGGTGTGAGGCTCTTTGATGACCGTGAGATCGCATCTGATTGTGAAGCAGTCGTTGTTGATGCCGGACATGGCATGTGGCAGCTTGGATTTCAGTACGAAGGTGTCTTTTCTAGTTTCTGGGTAAAACATGACGAATTTAAGCATTTTTTGCTGCGGATTTCTCGAGTTTCTTTTCACCATCTTCACTATATTCTACTAGATGATACCCGTGCGTTGGGATGGGGTCTTTTTTAGCGATGTATAGAATAAGAATTCATATATAAAGTTTAAGAAAACTTCGATGTATAGCGGGGCATATCATTATTTAAAACTTGAAAGTCGATAAAAAGTTTATTACATGATCAGAGTACTTGATGAGTGCGTAAAATTCTACCATCTCTATAAATATGTTTGACATCGGAAAGGATAGCCGTGACATGTCTCTTTCCTGTTTCATTTATTCAGTTGTGAAAAACAGATGTTCTGATCTAAGTATAATTGTACATGAAGGCCTTGCCAGAATTGTATGTGGACAACGCTACTAATGTAATTCAGTATGATCTGGGTTCATTCATATGCGATGAATACAAGCCCATATAAATTACATGGGTTCGGCATGCTTATTGTTTTATAAGCATAAAAGAAAACACTTCAGCTTGTTCTCGCGACCAATGGCCATACTCTGCACTAGGCGTCAAGCCATCCATAACTGTACACACGACCCCAGTCTGATATATCAGCAGCCAAGTAAGGCCTCGCCAGATTGGTGGAGCAAATCGCACTTGTAGTGAGCTGCACGGAGCTTCTTGTACTTCTGCACCAAGCTAGGCAGGTCCACGTCCTTCTCCAGGAACTTCTCGTGCATCTCCTCAGACTCCTCGTCCAGCTTAGCCATCGAACCTGAGCCAAGAAGCAGCGACAAGTGTCAGCATGGGTTTGTGTGTGTGTGTGTGAGAAATATATAGCATCACCTTCCTATACTTTACACCGGAAGCAACCAAGCACACATCAGTGGGTTCAATATGCTCCCAGCTGTATCACTGGCCACTTGTCCAGTGCACAGTTGTGGTGGTAAAAACTCACATGCAGGTAAAATGCGCCGCATGAGTGTGCCCTAGTTATGTATGGTATTCCATAGTTATTTACTTCATATCCAGTTGCAAGCCACAAAGTGACAGCCTCGGATGAAAACGTATGCAATAAAGAAAACGCGGGGACTGGAGGCGGCTCTTCAGGGCACCTACTTTGCAGCCTGTTGAGCAGCGCAGCAGGAGAATAGGACCTCATAATCTCGTCCTTCTGCCTTTCCAAGTCGGCCAACCTGTCCTCGGCAGCAGCTAGTTCTGTATTTCTTATTATTGTGCACTGCACATACCACAAACACAACTAGAATTTCAGGGAGGTAACTATCACGAGCAAACTTTTACAAATAACTTTAGTGTAAGAATGTAGTTTAGTTTTCATAATGGTTTGAATCGAATTCCAATTATTTATAATGGCTCGAAAAACACCATGACTAGGGGTGAACTTGAGGGGGGAGGTGAAGAGTACTGAACCTGATTCCTGAGCTCCGAAATCTGTTGCTCCTTCTCCAAATTTTCTCCTGTAAATTCACCAGAACCCATAATATTCCATTTAGAGACAATCAAAAGCCCTTTGTATCTTCTTTGTACTTTAGCCAACACTTGATATGGAAACGCCAATAATTGATCTGTAGAAATAGAATTAGTAACTCACTTGCAAGCTGCAGTGTCTCCCTCCTAAGCTCACCGCGCAACTGAACATAAAGAACCACAAGTGAGAAAACCAACAAGATCACTCGTACTAATGTTTTAGGTAAATATTGCATAGATCAAGCATTCAGGTAACTCATATATTTCAAATTAAACAGTCCGTAACAAATGTACAATAGAAGTAAAATAATCGCCAAAATGTCATCTGAACTATTTAAGAACACAGAGGTACATACAAAGGGTTCACACCAGCCCTCAAAGACACAGATGAACAGTTATGATCTAAACTATTCAATAAAGCTCAGAGGAATTTATAATGTGAATTCATCCCACTTAATCAATTTATAACATAAAGTAATAAAGCTCACAGGAATTTATGAAGTTAAAACTGGAAGAAAAGAGGCTGGCACAAAAGAAATAAAAACAGACCTACTGAATTATACGTCTATTTATGCTAAAACAGATACACTAGCCCCACGGGAACCATTCTTAGCAGTTAGCAACCTGGGCCCACTTTTATATTAGAGCCAACACCAAAAATTACATTACAAACAGTAGCAATCAAGTAGAACAACAATTCAACTATACTACGATGGAGTCAGCAACACAACTGACAATGGTACATGCAGCAACAAACTTACATTGTTTTGGGTTTTCACTCGATCTAGTGAATTGAGAAAAGCATTATATGCCTCTTTGTCTTTTAACAGCCTTTGCAATTCATCAAGACTGCACCAATAAAAAAAGCAAGAACAGTATAACATAGTTATATATTCCAATCAAGTAGCATCATATCACAATGTAATGGTATGTATACAGGAATAGTGTGCAAATGCATATGCAGTAAACATATGGAGATTAGAAACATGATAAACAACCATGCATAAGTGTTCCTTCCAAATTCTATAGCATATATACTCCCTTCACGCTTACACTAACTGCATGCCTTCTGTACATTTATTTTATACTCAGCAGTGATTCATCTATAATTTGGCATGTTTTATGTACATTTGCTCTCTACTCATCAGCAATTCATCTATTATTTCCCTCTAGAATCAACCTACAAAATCGTTCTACTTGGCTCTGGTCATCTGGCTTGGCTGAAAAAACGTAGAGGGTCAAAGAATTTTTCATTCTTGCATGGTCCATGTTATTCTTATCTCTGCAATGCCGCTGTCATTTTGTAAGAGAGGGTATGTTCAATAATTATTTGCCACATTTTCTCATAACTAAGACAAGATAAATAGCATGTGCACAGACGATATTATTAGCGCTAGAAAAAGCAACACGTCAAATTTGGGTTTGTTTAGCAACAGTGTTATGAATTATGTCATGCAATAAGCCAATATTTTCCTAAATAAGTTGCTAACAACAATAAGAAAAACCTAAAAAAAATCAAATCATTAAGGGAACCCTACGATGCAAATTTGATCCTAAGGTACCATCACCACTGAATTCTAGCTGCTTTACGTAGTTGTATTTTCATATTATATCCAGCATTGCCAAATAGTGAAAGGATTCTCCAAATGTGTAAGGTGCTAGATAAAATATATTTCTTTACAGCTTTTGGGTGCAGTAATCTTCTGCCAGAAAGCATCTATTGCTTGAAGCGAAATTATTAAAATTTTGGTTTTCCACTCCTAGATGGAACGGAATATGTCAGCCTTGATTCCATTATTGTAGTGTGGTACACTACAAAAATTTACAACTTATAAAGAAAAAATTCATTGCATAGAAGAATAGTTTACCAGGTTAAAAAACTCCCAATTTGAAGATTAAATATACGTTGTAATTTATATTCCGTAATTCAGATCAGGTAAGGTCAATATGCAAATACAGTGAGGCAAAAGGATGCAAGTAGTGATAGAAAAGAAGGCCAATACTATACCCCTTATCCTTCAAACGAGCAATTATCCCTGCAGCCACAGCTCCAGATGCTTGGCGACGTGATGTTGACTGTGGATGATCTGAAGCTCTTTGATGTGGACTAGCACTGGAAGAGGTGGGGGCGTATGGGTGTGAAGATGAACCTATCACCGAGGGAGGGTACCAAGATTGCGTAGATATGTCCTGGAAATTAGGTTCAGGCTGCTGCTGCTGCTGAGAGCTGCTGATAGCATTCATTGAGCAGAGCCAAAGGAAGTAAGCAAGATGAGTAAAAAGTTTTCAAAGCAACCTTAACACAAAATATACATTGTCAGTTCACATATACTGTTCTTATAATTCATTGTAATAGAAGATCCAACCATTGGAAAATGAAAAAATAGTAGTTAGCCCAACTCTGTTTGGCTACCAACAAATGATGTAAGATCGATATTAGCTATACGAGAATGAGAAGAGAAATTAATGACACCTAATTACACTATTTTCCAAATATATTTGGCTTACAATTGACGTTAACCTACCCGGAAAGTGGAATTCTCCAGCTCATTGCACAAAAGCAATCTGCATCAAAGAAAAGAGAATGTGTTATACCTTTGAAATCTTCGAACCCTCTTCCTTGAAGAATGAAGTTAAGATATAAATAAAAGGACTCTTTTGTATTCTCAAGAATATACTAGCCTCCTGTCACAAGTGTTTATAAACCTTTAAAAAGTTATTTTCCATCAGATTATTTATATCTTAACTCCATTTGAAAAGAGACATGCGTACCATATCATTATGAAGTGATAATTGCATCACCAAACAAACATTCGATCAGTTCCATAATCCTATACTATAGCACATTGAATTCCACCGCATCAAGCCATGCTCGTAACACAATGTGGTCATACGGTCTGCAGACACGTAGTGGCTTTTCTAATCCCACAGACTGCCTATGTGTGCTTCGGCAAGGTGCGTTTGCTGGTAACTTGCTATCTCACATCATCGACAAGCAGGTAAACAGCAGCGAGACAAATGAGTAGGCAGCAACAGCTAGCTCACCTCGGACGGAGGTAGTCGGGCAGCGAGGACGGCGGAGACGTACGGCGAGGACGCCGGGATTCGGGCGCGTACGGCGGGAATCAGACGGCCGGAGACGGCTGGTCGGCGGCGGCGCACGATGGGATCGGTGTCTCCCAACCCTAACCTCTCTCTCGATGGGTGGCTCTGTCGCTCGATGGAGAATTGGAGATGGAACAGGATCGGGAAAGCGGAGAGAATATCAAGTGCTAAAAATCAGAATCAAATTCGAAATACACATTGAAAAACGAAAACACAGGTCTAGCATAAACTAGTGTGAATTGAATTATTGATTTGGCCATGTAGATAAAGAATTGGCTGCCTCCCTCTCGCCAAAATTGGATGAATCTTACATGTAGATTTATCTTTTTTGTTTCTCGACATGACTTTCAATTTTGGACCTGAAATTTTTAAAAGTTGTAGACACATTTGTGAAAGTTCACACTTTTTCTACTTTTTAAAATTGAAATTGAATTTTTTGAAACGATAGCATTGTAGCCCTAGATATATCCTCGGGGAAAGCGCAACGGTTCGGAGAGATGGGCTAGGTGTCAGTTTTCTTGTAATTCCCAAAAACAAAATAGGCAAAGAGGTACTTGTTTGAGATTTAAGGGCAGCTCCAAAATTTTCACATGAGAAAGTATTTTGTGACGACTTTATGTGATAATACGATAGTCAATTTAACTTTTTTCTAAAATGCATATATCTAGACGCGTTTAGTGTGTAGATTCACTCATTTTGATATGTATAGTTCATACTGAAATATTTAAAACATTTTATAATTGTGAATGAAGAGAGTAACACTTTTTAAAATTCAATTTTACAAATGTAAAACAATCTTAATTAATTTTTTGGGTGTTCACAAGATTTCTTGTGTGTTCACATTCTCTAAAAAATTTAGAACTAAATACAAATTATCATAGGAAAAAAAAGACAATTTGCTATGTGAAAAGTGTTCTTTTTTAATCTTTTTTTGACACTATTCATTTTGGATTTGTCTTATTTGTTTCTTCGCATGTATTTCGAGTTTGGTTAGATGAATTATAGGAACTGTACACACATATCTTGTAAATATCCACATATTTTGTTTCGGAATTTTTTGAACTTGCAAATTAAATTTTGAGGAGCGGTGTCATGCTATCACTTATTGTGTGGTATCATCATATATGCTCTTGTTTCCCATCTGCACGTTTCTGCTTGCGGCCAAGAATATCAAGCCGCAACAAACTGGCTGTTTGATAATTAATGAGGCTGGTTTCGGCCAAACAAAAATTGTATGCGTTTGTCTGTGTCCGTTGTTTGTTCGCTCCTGGCCCGCCGTAGTCACACCTGCCATCCCCACCTCTATCTCTATTTTGTCGCTCCGATTTCTCTCCCCCCACTGCCCCGCCGTCGGACATTGCCGCCTATCCTCTCCCCTTTCCATCATGACGTCCATTCATGGGACGACCCGCCGTTGTCGTCATGGTTGTTTCCCCCCGTTTCGGCGCTAGACGAGTTGGGTCAGTGAAATGGTAACCGTCGTGCATCTCATCGCTGCAGCTGTATCTAAGCCTCGAGATGACCAAGAGGAGCGGTTATTATTTCGTCCACGAACAAGAGGTTCGGTTGTTCTTCTAACCCGTCCAGAGAAGCTTGCCCTCACCGGTTGTACACGTAAGTCTGTCCACGACCTCGAGCTAGCTCTCTCCTTCGCCCACATAGTGTTCGGTGATTTGCTAAATATGTCGAAAACTCTCTCCGATGAAGAGTTGTGGATATTGCGTAATCGTTGTTGCATTATGTTGATTGTGTAGATCCTGACAGATAGATGCGACGATTTCTTGCAATGAATTCATGGATACACCGTCCGATGATCCGTCTAACGATGACGATATTCTGATGGTCGCGAACGAAGATCAAATGAATGCATTACCACTTTTTGAGGGGAGGGGTTGGGGCCGATATCAGGACATTAGGTGATTGATTGTTACAAGGTTCTGAGTCATATTATTCTCAAACTGAACATGCCAACTTATCTAGCTGATAAGTTTTGGCGTCACTGCCAGATGTCTAGGCATGCGTCTTCTGTAGGGAATGAGTGTCCATGATAACTACTTCAAATTGAATAAAATTGAATAAAGATGTCACTTTTAAGATTGCGTTTCTTCCCTTTAGAAATACACTGATGCAATTCAAATGCTTGCATATGTCTGCTGATGGTCTCGTTGATGATTATGCTCGCATGAGCGGTTCCACATGCTTTGAAGCCAGATTTCGCAAAGCAGTGGTGGTTGTATTCGGCTCTTAACTCTTGAGACACCAGATGTCTCTCACACAATCCGGGTCATGGCTAGTTGAAATAAAAGAGGGTTTCTTGAGGTGATAGGATGCATCGATTGGATGCATTGCAAATGGAAAAAATAGTCATATTTGAAGTGCGTAGCATCATGATCTCTGGATTTGAAACTCTTTTTGGGTATAGAAGGATTCCAAAATGATATCCCCGTGCTTCAACCTCTTCCGTGTTCTCTGACATAAAATGAAATAAATTTTGCTAATGAGTAGCTATCCTAGTAGGTGAGTATATTATCACAAAATAGAATTCCGTTCTACAAAATCAATATTTTTCGTATATTTTTATGATGCTCCGTAGCAACAGACGGTCACCTTGCTAGTGGTCATGGCGATAGGTTGTGTGTTCTCAGAGATAGTGTACATACGTGTTTCTAAAGAATATACCTCTTTATTGTAAAAAAGAAAAAGAAACAAACTGCATGGTGGCCATTCTGACGATGCCAACGCCATGTGAAGTCTTGTTGTTCTTGTGGTTGATTATCTCGGTACTGGACACTTTTACTGTGTTTGCTGAAAAATTGTTGCACCTGAGACTTGTTCACCAAGGTAAAAATAGCATGCTATAATAAATAGCAGCGGCCTTTTTTCATATGCTATACACTCTATAACATGCTATTTTTAAAATAGCGGTATGAAAGAAATAACATATATGGAATTTAACATGAATAAAGAACATATAGTCCAAAAATGGCGGAACAATATATGCATAACCATAATTAAAAACTGTTCACCATTTTTTAGAAGACTAACATCAACATTCCACGGAGCAACAACATACTATAAATTATTTATTCAGAATCTGAACATTAGCGATGTCATTTTCAGATTAAAAGGATGACCTGATAGATTGTAGTTCATCATCACTACAAATAGGTTACAAATTCTTCTTCTTGCTTAGGTGGATTTTTTTTCCCTTTGTGCTGATAGGATAGAAAATAATAGCGTGCTATAACGTTATGATGTTTTAGCGTGATATAGCGTGCTATTTCGTGACTAACACCATAGCGAGCAAAAGTTGTAAAATATAACGTGGACTCTCCCGATATGTTATAGCGTGCTATTAGCGCCGAAATAGCGCGCTATCTTTTCCCCATGCCACGTACTAATACTCTGAATCTATGTTCGTAATGTCTGTGAATGTGATATATGGGTGATGGACCAGTAACCGGTGTTCAGAAGATGTGTGTTAGTATCCTTAGAATTTTCAGGACCAAATTCAAAAATACACGCGTGTATTTAGAGTTTGGTCTTGAAAATTCTACGGATTGTAAAACAGAACTTATGAACACTCACAAACTTATTTCGGAATTTCTTGACACTTACTGTATAATTTTTAATATGAGTGTTATCATGTGAGTTGTGTGATACACTAGATATTTTTCGAGGCTAGTTTATTTGTTTTACCTTTTTTCTTGACCTGTTATTTGTTTTACCTGAAGAAACGAACTACGGAGTAGTTTTTTTTTACATGACAGAGTAGTTGGTTGAATTAACGAAAACCTGCGTTCGTGCTCAGCCTCCGTTCCGACGCGGATTGGCTGGCTCACTACCGTCTCCCTCCACCGAGCAGATGGCTCGATCCGCGGCGCAGGAAATAAGGGGATTTCTAGTAGTGATATCGGTCTCCTTCGCCCACAGAGTGTTCGATGATTTGCTAAAGATGTTGCCAACTCTCTCCCACGAAGACTTGTTCGATATGGTGTAATCGTTGTTGCATTATGTTGATTGGTGTAGATCCTAGCAGATAGCTACGACGAGTCATTGCAATGAATTCATGGATACACCATCTGATGATCCGTCTAACGACGACGATATTATGATGGTCACGAATGAATAGCAAATTAATGAATGCATTGCCGCCTTTTGGGGGAGGGTGCCAATATAAGGACATGAGGTGATTGATTGTAACAAGGTTATCGGTCATATTATTCTCTGAAGTGACTACTGTAAACTGAACATGTCGACCTAACCGACTGATAAGTTTTGTGACACTTCCAGTTGTCTAGGCATGTGTTTCATGCGTCTTCTAGAGGAGTGAGTGCCCATTATAAATAATTAAAAGTTCAAACATAATAGAGATGTCACCTGTAAGCTTGATTTTTCTTCCCTTTAGAAATGCATTGATGCTATTCGGATGCTTGCATATGAAGTTATTGATGGTCTCATTGATGAGTATGTTTGCATGAGGGGTTCCACATGCCTTGAAGCCACGTACAAATTTCACAAAGCAAGTGATGAGTGTCTTCGACTCCGAATCATACAATCAGAATCATGGTGTGGAAATAAAAGAGGGTTTATTGAGATGATAGGATGCATCAATTGCATGCATTGCAAATGGAAGAATAGTCTCATATTTGAAGTGTGGCATCACATGATCTCTAGATTTGACACTCCTTTTTCGGTACAGAAGGACTCCAAAATGATATCAACGTGCTTCAACCTCTCCACTGTTCCCCGACATGAAATGGAATAAATTTTGCTAATGAGTAGCTATCCTACTAGGTGAGTATATCACAAAGTAGAATGTCATTCTATAAAATCAATATCTTTCGTATATTCTGTGATGCTCCGAAGCAACGCACGATCACCTTGCTAATGGTCACATTGATAGGTTGTGTGTTCTTAGACTACTCATAGTGGGAGTAACACAAACTAATAACATTCAACATTTATATGTTACTACCTCCATAGTGCAAAGAAACATAGAGGTACCAATTTAATGTCATAAATGTTGACACGTTGCCCTAAAAAGTTAGTCAAACTTTAATAAGACTGACTTATCAAAAAGGTAGAAGTACACTTATTCGCGGACGGAGAGAGTAGTATCATACATGGTCTTATTTATTTGCTTGTAGACTCATTTTTTCTTGGGAACCGCTATGTTAGACTAGTCACAATGGGGAGTAACATAGGAGTAACATCAGTGCCACATAGGCAAAAAATCTGATGTGGCGGGTAATTAATGAGGAGAGAGATGGTTGTGGTAACTAGCTATGTTAGCATAACATCACACATTTCAAGGCAAGGTGAGTGTATAACCTATTAAATATGACACTACACACATGTTATTCCCCACTATGGAGGTAGTAAATTAGGGTAGTAACATATGCATGTTACTAGTCTAAGTTACTCCCCATTGTGACTAGTCTTATAGTAACTACCTATATACTCTATTTGTCTCTCTCCTCATTAATTAGCTGCAACATCATCTTTTTGATCTTTTTGACTTAGGTAACATCTATGTTAATATTTAAGTTACTCCTACTACGGCTAGTGTTACATATAAGGGCTCGGTTGATTCATAGGATTAGCAAAGGATTTGTGTATGATTGGAATCCTACGAGAATTTTTCCTTCGAAGCCGTTTGATTTATAGGATCATTTCCTATAGAAAAAATTCCTATAGAATAGAAATCTTGTAGTACAAACTTCATAAAAAAATAACATGAGGTCTAACCTCACGGAAAAATTCCTTCACCATAATCAAACAAACTTTCTATTCCCATAGGATTCAAATGGACATGACAACCCAACCCTATGAAATTCTTATTCCTACACTTTCCCTACCCTACGAATCAAACGAGCCCTAAGTGTATGTACGTGTTTCTAAAAAAGATACTCCCTCTCTTTTTATTCTTTTTATATACAAGGCCAATATCAATTTACCAATGCTAAATAAAGGAATATCTACTGAGAATTGTAGGATATCTTTTTAAAAAAGTAGCTTAGTACTATCTGATATAGCTTGAAGCGATCCCAAGGGTCCAGCATATTCAGACCAATACATTGTTGTATCGATGCAGATATTTCTCTTTCTAACCGCACAATTCCGAGTACGTCCTTTTGCTTATATATAAGGCCACAAACACTAATCGAGGCAAAAATGATGACGTTTTCCTATACTAGACACTAGCATCGATGTATATTAATTGGCCAAACCCACCCAACCGCATGCACTTTATGGTGTATTGGTGGATAAAATTAAACACAATCATTAACCGGTCAAACGATGAGTCTGCAACATAAAGAAGTTGGCTTGCGACATTAGTTGCCAATGCTTTAAATAGGCATTAAGCGGTTCAAATTTTAATCTAGATATCTGGAATTTGAGCTTATGGTCTTCTATATAAAACCGGAGGGATTACCTCTTTGTTGGAATAAAAAGGAACGAATTGTTTTTTTTTTAATTTTCCACCATATATTAGGTCAACAAGCCCGCCTCATTAAAACCCTGCCAGTCCCTTTCGGTACCCTGGTTAGGGAAAGAGTGCGTCTGAAAACTTGCCGCCTTAAGCATCCACAATAGTTACATCGTTTGCTATCGCAGCTCGAATACAAATGGGAGGATCACCATGCCACACACCATGGTTTACCTCATTAAACTTAGCTAGTTCATGAGCTGCCCTATTGGCTTCGCGAGGACAATGAGCAAAACTAACACGAGCAAAACTATGACAAAGGAAAGAACATTTCTCATATATAGCTGCTGCCGGTCCCAGGGAGTTCCCTCCATTTTGCATGATCTCCACCACCTCCATACAATCAGATTCGACCACCTCTTTGTTGCAACCAATCTCACCAGCTAGTAGTAGACCATCACGTAGCGCACATGCTTCAGCTGTAGCGGCGTCCTCGGCATAATGTAAACTCCACCTTCCACCTGAAATAAAAGAACCCAAATGATCCCGGATGATGACACCCGTTCCGCCAACGCCGGAGTTTATATCGAAAGCGGCGTCAACGTTCAGCTTAACAAAGTCCTCCATTGGCTTCACCCAGCCATGTCTATCAATGGGACGGATGCCAAGTTTCTTGATTCTTTTATAGTTCAGAGCAAGCGCCATGTCTACGTGAAGAAACGAACAAGTCGATTGAATTAGAGCATCTCTAGCAGTACCCGCAAATGGCCAACCCGCAAAACAGTTTTGCAGTTCGCGCAACTCGCGGTTTTTTGCTCAGAACGCCGCGCGGCGGAGCAGAACCCGCAAAGCAGAACCGCAAAAATCCATCTGAAACGGGTACCGCATATCACTACCGGAGTACTCCGTCCGAAACAGAATATTCGATCCTTGCCGCTGCTTCGCGTACCGGTCATCGAACTCCTTGACGGCGAGGACGGCGACCACCATTTGCTGCCGCCGGCTTTCAAACAGCGTCTCCACGTCGGAGTCGTCGGAGGAGGACGAATCGGACAGCAAAAACTCCTCCTCCGGGCTCAACTCCATCTGAAACGGGTACCGCATATCACTACCGGAGTACTCCGTCCGAAAACACAAGAGAATCGAGCGGAGATGGACTCACCGACAGATCGGCGGCGGCGGCGCAGATTTGGCCGGAGAGGGTTCTCCACGGGCGGGGCGAGCCGGAAACCGGCGGTAGGGTACGTCCGCGGCGGGGGGGGGGGGGGGGGGGGGGTGTCGCGTGCGACGGGGCGCCTGCAGATGCGGCCGGGAAAAGGGTCGCATCGCTGGCGGCGGAGGCGGCGGCGAGATGGGGATGAGGCGCGTGGTGAAAAGTCCGGCCCGCCAACTGTTTTGACGCTATGTAGGCGCCCCTCGGTTCGGCGGTTAAATCTCCGAATTTGACGTTCCGAGGGGCGGATTCGCGGGGCCCCTCAAAAACTTTTGCGGTTCGGGGAGTTTTGAGGGTTTTGCTCTTCGCGTTTTTAAAGATTCGAATCCGCATCGGACGGTTATTTTGCGGGTTTCGGCCGGGTACTGCTAGAGATGCTCTTAACGAAAACCTGCGTTCGTGCGTGCTCAGCCACCGACGCGGATCGGCTGGCCCACTAGTCTCCCTCCACCGAGCAGATGACTCGATCCGCGGCGCAGGTTATTCCGGGCATCTCAGCCGTCCTTGTACCTATCGATCTAACCGTCCAATACCAGTGCACGCGGATCGACGGGCCACCACCGCCCCCCTGCACGCCATTTAAATACTCGCCCTCTTCTCCTCCGTCAGTCACCAACACATCCCGCAATCCCCAATCTCTCTCTGCACTTCCAGCTCTCCTCCGCAACCGCCGCCGCAAGCAATGGACGTCTCCACCGGAGCCGGAGCGAAGGGCAAGAAGGGCGCCGCCGGGCGCAAGGCGGGCGGGCCTCGTAAGAAGTCCGTCACCCGCTCCGTCAAGGCCGGCCTCCAGTTCCCCGTCGGCCGCGTCGGCCGGTACCTCAAGAAGGGCCGGTACGCGCAGCGTGTCGGCTCCGGCGCCCCCGTCTACCTCGCCGCCGTCCTCGAGTACCTCGCCGCCGAGGTGCTCGAGCTCGCGGGCAACGCCGCCAAGGACAACAAGAAGGGGCGCATCATCCCGCGCCACGTGCTGCTCGCCGTCAGGAACGACGAGGAGCTCGGCAAGCTGCTCGCCGGCGTCACCATCGCGCACGGCGGCGTGCTGCCCAAGATCAACCCCGTGCTGCTCCCCAAGAAGACCGCCGAGAAGGCCGTCAAGGAGCCCAAGTCGCCGAAGAAGACCGCCAAGTCCCCGAAGAAGGCTTAGAGAGAGCAGATCGTGTTGATTTCAGTACCCTGTGTAGTGCTTCGGAATAGTGTTGCTGTTTGGCTATGTTGCTGATGTAATTTCCTGATGTGTTGTGCTAAAAAAAAATGTCAGGAATCTCCCTGACTTGCCTAAATTCTTTGCGTCATTGTGTGTTCTTATACAGTTATACTACAGTGCTATGGATTTGCAAATTTGCTTGCCCTGGTTACTGGAAGTGAATGACTCGCAAAAGTCGGGGAAGACTGAAGATTCGTCTCAGACCCTTCCAAGTTGCGAGCATTGCAGTGGGCTATTTCCATCTCCTGCGATCTCATTTTCTTCAGACCGGTCTCATGTCTGAATGCCATTGTAGTGCTCGGTTGACGCTGCTTAGATCTGTGTTCTGAAATTCCCAAGAACGCATAGGAGTAGCTACGATTAATTAAATGTGGTGTGCTTCAGAGTGTTGCTTCTGATCTGTACAATTTTAATGGAGTAATGAGCTCTGCTTAGATGCTGTAGGCCCTTGCGGCCGCTTTGATTTGGTTATTTTCATCCAGTGGCTTGCGCGCTTAATTGCAGAGGATGTGCAAAATTTCCCAAAGTTTTCTTTCTGTGGCGGGTGTTCGAAATATTTGGCGGCGAGATTTCCCGCTCAGGTAACATCTCGAAAAAAATTGTTTTCATTTTGCGCGCTCTCTCAGGTGTGGTACTAGTGGGTAAGCGCCCGAAAATATTTCATTTGGCGCCGAAATTTCCCGCTCTCGTTTCAGTTCAGTTTCAGGTAGTTGGGCGGGCAGCCGAAATCTGCATCCTCGCGCCACTGCTACTGCTGCTTTATAGCATGTACAATAGTGAGCTTATAGCTCGTCTATGTAGCATTTTTGTCTATGTGGAGGAGAAAGACAAGGAAAAAGAGATGGAGTGGGCTCTCATGCAAGAGCCAGCCTCTACGCGTGCTCCTAGATAAAAACATTAAATGTGAGGAGAGATAAAGACACAAAGTTAGGAAACACTAACCTAATAGCCAACTCTATTATATGAGCTAACTACAAACCTAACTTTGATGACATGGCAGTTTCATATAGCCGGCTGTTGGCTCCACTATTGAACTTGCTTAGCTGTAATGTTCAGATCCGAAAGAAGTGTCAGGAATCTCTATGACTTTCGTGTTTTTATTGCTATGTTGTCTGTTACTGGAAGGGAAACGCTAGTATAAGTTGGGGGGAAAATCGAAGATCTTCTTGTATATATTGCTATGAATTCCCCTTCAAGTTTCTGCAGTGCTCAGTTTTGACACTGCTGTACGTCGCCCCTTCCAAGATTTTTTTTTCACAAATATTTTCAAAAACATTCCGGAAAGAAAATATAATTTGTAGACCAAGTTTATAAATATTTTTTCGAAGTTATATAAACAAGTGATAGGAAACAAATGACCACGTAAGTGATAAGAAATAAGACTTTGTTTTGACGGGAACACGAGGAGCTCTCCTTTTAGCATTATAGTAGGGGGGAAAACTGTACAATGGCTAAGGCCTTAGACATAAAAGAGAGGAGGGGGGGGGGGGGGGGGGGGGCAAAATAGAAAAGATCAGAAACGGTCATGAGACAGGTGACGCAAAATAAGCCACTGCAACAGTCATGAGCCAGGCGACGCGAAGGTCACGACTAACCTTGCCGCCATTGCATCACCGGGGTCCACTGCGCCACAAAATGAGTCACTGATGTCCTACTCATCCTGGCGACCCCGCTTCTTGTGCGTCGATGATGACGGGGTGGAGGAGGAAGTAGGGAGATCACCAGAGGGAGTAGCGCTGCAGGTTGTACTTTGTGTGCTCGACGGCGAAGGAGGAAAGAGGGAGGCGCAAGAAGAGATTGGATGAGGAGATGCTACATGAATTCGGGAGAACGTCAGATTCCCGATGCATGTAACGAGATTCCGGGAGCGATGCACGCCGACGAACAAATCAGAGTTCAAGGTATGTATTTTTCTGTTTGTAGGCAGTGGCGGTGGAACACAATCATCTTTGCTGGTTTGGGTGGGGCTTCAACGTTGATCATCCTTGCCGCCGGCGAACAAATGGAGTAGTCGAGTAGACGATGTGTTCGTATCACGCCGCCGCCGGTCCTGGGAAACTTCTTGTCTGCGTTTGTGGACCCAGAAGGCGTGGGATCCGGAGCGATCCAAAAAGTCAACATTCCAGGAGTAGTCGACGTTGATCATCCTTGCCGCCGGCGAACAAATGGAGTAGTCGAGTAGACGATGTCTTCGTATCACGCCGCCGCCGGTCCTGGGAAACTTCTTGTCTGCGTTTGTGGACCCAGAAGGCGTGGGATCCGGAGCAATTCAAAAAGTCAACATTCCAAATCAACATCTTCAAACATCGTAATCTCAGCTCAGAGACCAAAATAAGTAATTCGTTTTTTGGCTTGCTAATGCATAATTTCAGTATTTTGGTGGAATGATTAAAATTTAAAAGTGTTGAGTTTCCTAATCATTTGCCAGTACTACTTTTTAGCTTTCCTGTCCATTTTTTACGAAGGCAGTGAGAAACAGAGTACAGAGTACAATGGATCATGGACCCTGCCTAGCAAAGTTCCAGGAAAGTAAACCTTGATGCCACATCGGTGTCGAATACAAGTATTTCACAACATCATGGACCCGGAGAGCCTGATTAGGTCTACAGCTTTTTATTTCCTGTCCATTTGGTGCATGCCCATCCATTTGGATGCCTTTAGCAGTTGCCATTTTGGCGTTTTCTCACTATCCTCTAGAATACATGACAAGGATTTACCAACCACCTGATAGCAACAAACCGTAGTAATACTTTTCCAAGACTTGTTCTTCTATCTTGTATGTTCTTCGTTGCTTCCAAGCAATTGATTAAGCAGCCGAAGAATGCAGAGAACAAAAAGATCATGTAATTTATTGACCAGCAATCCAGCATGCACCGGTATACCTAGAGAGAAAGCAAGACAAAGATTCCTTGAGTTCGCGAAAGAAAATCTTCCACTTCTTGTCTGCCGAAAAACAGTTCATAAGACGGTGCAAGGTTTTTTTTTAAGTAAAAGTCGGAAGCACGCGCCACAGTAACCAATAAGAAACAGCTTGGACACCTATTCTTTGGAAGTTCCATATTTGAAAGAAACATGGTTTATTAGTGCCACCTCGTCTCCAAACAAATTATTAGTCGTACGTTCTACTAGCTTGTATACCAAGAACTTGGACACATGGTTAATAAGTCATGTATTGTGCTTTAACTCTAGCGTTGTAACTTAGCACGGTTATTACTTAATTACCAGAGGTGTTTCAATTAAAATGAAGTCTAGATGGTCTCGATTGAATATTGGAATCAAGTAGGCAAATACTACGCATCTGTCCCTGCATATCCTAATTTTGTAATGGCAACCAATCCAAGTAGCCCATCTTTTAGTTCTAGAAACTTTTTTATGCTCAATAAAATCTTATCGCCAGTACAATGGTTAAATAAATACACTAAGATCCAAACACAAGAAGGAGGTAAATTAATATGAACGCATGCATGGTGAAGCCATCATCGTTGAAGTCCATCGACCCTCGCTTGTTTACAAACATGCCTAATTTTACTTGTAGTAGTTTGTCAAAAAGTTGGACATATGTAACTCTTTGTATCTTACTACCGTTACAAAATTATTTAGAGGGTTTCCAATTGCAATGAAACCAACATGGTATTGAATAAGTAGCCATATATTTATTTGTCTCTACGCATCCTTTTTCAAATAGTAAACCTATCAAAGTAGTTGAAGATGGATGTGTGCATTTGTTGACGCAGAGACCGGGGTTACCGCCTTTAAAAAAATCTTCTAGTTTTAGATACAAAGACTCCACCTTTCTCTTTTTTGTTAAATCAAACCGGACCGTTAGTGTATTTTATCTCCTAAAAAAAGAAGCATCGATGCACACAACCATATATTATTAAAAATCAGACATGAAAGTCGACCAAAGTACGCACAAAAAGGAAAAAACCTCGAGACCGTATGCTATACTAGTGAACAATGATAATTTGCATGCATTTTTTGTTTGCAAATAATACTAAAAAATAAACACAAGAAAAGAAAATACAGGGGTAAATGTATAGTCATGCATCCACCATGGTCAAGCCATCACTATTGAAATTGAAGCCCACCTCCTCCCCCACCAAACATGCCATTCCCTGCTGTTAAATCCAACCATTAATCAATCAATCAATTCCCTTACACTCTTGTAGTACACATTTTCCTATTTTTCTTCCTGGATTTTTCATATCCAATTAACAATACAAATTTCTTTTACATGCGTACAAGAATAGGATGCATTTACAAAGTAGTAAACCATTCGCCTCCATCCACCCAACAATCAATCCATATATATAAAATCTCACCCATTATCCTATACAATCAAAAACCATAACCGCCCATCGAGCATAAATCTCCACTACTAATGCATTCGCCCATGCACACGTTTGGCATGCATGGACGCATGATGCATTCGTGATCCATCCATCCATTTGCCTTCTCCCCTCTCCACTTCTTCAAGATCAATTAACCACTCTTTTTCGTGGTGGTGGTGGTGGTCGTCTCTCTCACGCCAACAAGAAGCTAGTAGGAAACCGTTGGTTCATCCCAAGAAGCACACCGAGAATTGCTTGATTGGTTAGCTAGCTAAGCCAACTAGTGTCTCTGCTCTTGTGCGAGGACGGACATGGGGCAGGAAGAAGAAGCCTTGCCGCCGGCCGCCGTGGCTTTACCGTGGGAGCACGATCAGGGCGTGGCAGCCCGCGGCATGCCGGGGAGCCCGAGGAAGTCCACCGTGTTCTTGTCACGGGAGCACGATCCGGCCGCGACGAAGCCGGTCTCCATGCCAGCTGTGAAACAGAGGAAGGCGCCAGCGCCGGCGCGGCGGCTGTCCGTGCCACCGCCGCCGGGCCGGCCGGCGGCCAGAGGCGTCTCGCGCGCCGTGCGGCCGGAGGACGACCCGTTTCTGGCGGCGTACCTGGCCTGCACCAAGAGCACCAGCCGCGGCGGCGACGGCGGGAAGAAGAGGACGCCCGGCGCGCGAGAGCCCGGGAAGGGCCAGAGGCGGTTCGCGTGGGGGCTCGGCCGGCTGTCCTGTAAGAGGGACGATGGCGCCGTGGTGCAGAGCATGGTGAGGGTGGCCAAGCGGCCTGAGGTGGATCCTAGGGATGCTTGATTGATTTGATTATCTCCTTCCTAGTTGATCATCACCGATCATCTTCTTAATTTCGCATGGTTTGTAGTTGTGAGTGTTGCTGGTTAAGGTTTGATTAAACTTGTGACAAACTTTGTGACTAGGAGAACCAGGAAAAATAAAAGGAAGAATACTCTGTGTCTCGTGGATTCAGAATATGTTAGATCTGCAACTGACTTGCAACATCAATCTTCATCTTTCTATCTTCTGGATTCAGAATATGTTCAGTTGTGCAACTGATTTGCAGTGGCAATGTTCATCTTTCTATCTTTTGGATTCAGAACATACTGTATTTTCTCTCTATGCATCTTTCTTTCTTCTTCTGTGATAGACAAATTGATTACCATGGTACTGACTCTGTCGTCGATCGACTTCCTGTCAGTATCAAGTGTCAACTCGACAGGGACAGGGATTGACCGAGACTTGGAACATTCCCTTTGTTTTTGTGTTTTTGTTGGTTGTGAATATACGAATATAACGGTTTTGCTAATTCTCAGTCGCATGAGAAATAGCTTATTTCTCAATCGCATGATGTCATCAGTTGCAAGTGGAGTTGCAATTGATTCGGACCACTTGATTTGCTTCGTAATTCGTGTATCAGTTGCAAGTCAACTTGCAACTGGGATTTGATGACGTCATGTGATTGAGAAATAAGCTATTTCTCATTCGACTGAGTTGCAAGTGGACTTGCAACTGCTCCAGACCCGTTTGATTGCTTCGTAATTCGTGCTAATCATGAGTTGCAACTTGACTTGCAACTGAGTTTGATGACGTCATGCGAATGAGAAATAAGTTATTTCTCATTCGATTGAGAGTTAGAGAGACCCCGAATATAACACATTTGAAGAACTGATTAATTGGTAATGAACAGAAAAGTCAGATACAGATCAAGGTGACATTAGCCACAAATAGAACTGGTTATCTGAAGCACAAGTGTATACTACTTTACAGAACAAAATATCGTTCAGTGATACATCCCTTTTCTCTGACCAACCAGTTTCATGCCATGAAGAAAGACAAGGCTATGTGTTAGGATCATTTTGCATTACTACAGAGTGTCGGAGCGAGCTAAACTGACAGGCCGACAGAAAAGCAAGGAAACTAAAAAATACCACACACACAAAAAAGGAAAGATAAAAGGACCAGCGTAGGCAGAGAAAATTGCACATAACACCAACCTTTGGTGCAAAAGTTGCATAGAACACAGAAATCAAACACTTTTTGCAGCTAGCCCCAGTTCTTCGTCTAATAAGTTGCATCTAGCCCAAAACGTTGATTTAAGGCCTTAACAGCATGTGGGCCCATGATCATTGTACCGTATTTTATACCATGCACCATAATTATACGACAATCTATATCATCAATATTATTTGGATGGTTGAATCTAAAATTTATGGCTAATATTTAACGAGACAATTATAATTTACATAACCGTGTAATCCAGGTTGACGCGATTGATACGGAGTACTCTCAATAAGACGTTACTTATGTAGTAATCACGTACGCGTAAACATTTGTTTTCTCTTCAGCTGAAATAGGGAGAGGGGTGTACCGTGTACGTGCGCGAAGCCGTCCAAGCTAATTAGCTTATGTGTGGGTACGTGCCGTACAAGTAAAAAAAGAAATCGTGGACAGAAAACATATACATATACAATGCTGAGCAACTTTTAATTTTTTTGTGTCGTACCATAGTCAACTGTCTTTTTTTAAGTATCGTATATGGTATAAAAATACGGTATAATAGTCATGGTCCCACATGTCAGATACATGTTAAGTCCCTAAATCAACGTTTTGGGCTATATGCAACTTATTAGACGAATATCTGGGGCTAGCTGCAAAAGGTGTTTGATTTCTGTGTTGTGTGCAACTTTTGCACTAAAGGCTGGTGTTATGTGCAATTTGCTCGCTTAGGCAGCATGAAGCTGACTCGTGGGGGCCACCAGGTCATCGTCAAGGTGGACTAGACACAAATCAACTCTTCACGAGTCTGTCTCGCACCAGCCATTCACCTCTCCGCCGGCGCCGCCGCCATGATTCGGCTCCGTCCCAGCATCCTCACCCGCATCCTCTCGGATCCCTCCGCCTCTCCTATCCCCCATCTCCACCGCCTCCTCTCCGCCGCCGCGCCCGCGTCCGCCGTTTCCCCAATCCCTGGATTCAACGTCGAGGAGTACCTCGTCGAGAGAGGCGGCCTCACCAGAGCGCAGGCGCGCAAGGCCTACGGGAAGATCTCCCGCCTCAAGTCCCCCACCAAGGCCGATGCCGTCCTCGCCTTCCTCGCCGGCCTCGGCTTCTCCAGCGCCGACGTCACCGCCATCGTCGCCAGTGACCCCAAGTTCCTCTGCGCCGGTGTGGACAAAACCGTGGCGCCCGTCGTCGTCGGGCTCAACGGCCTCGGTCTGTCCAGTTCTGAGGTCGCCAGCCTCGTCTCGGTTGCCCGGGAAAGAATCCGCCGCAGATCCGTCGTCCCCAACCTGCACTACTTCCTGCCCATCTTCGGCTCCTTCCAGAAGATCCTTCCAGCGTTGAAGTACAACACTGAGCTCCTCACTTGCAACCTCGAGAGGATTGTGAAGCCCAACGTCTCGGTCCTGCGAGAGTGCGTTCTAGGTGATTGCGATATTGCCAAGCTGTGCATAGCTGTGCCGAGGTTGCTCACCAGCAACCCGAAGCGTGTCCGGGCGATTGTGGCTTCTGCCGAAGGTTTAGGTGTGCCCCGTGGTGTTCCCATGTTCAGGCACGCCCTGCACGCTGTTGCATATCAAAGTGAGAAGACGATCGCCACCAAACTAAAATACTTGAAGAAGACATTTAGGTGGTCAGATGCTGAGGTGGGCATTGCCGTGTCTAGGGCTCCATTTGTGCTGACAAGGTCCAAGGACATCCTGCAGGGCAGGTCTGATTTCCTCATCTCCGAGATTGGGTTGGAACCCGCGTACATTGCTCATCGTCCGTCAATACTCCTTTATAGCTTGGAGGGCCGGCTCAGACCCCGGTATTATGTTCTAAAGTTTCTTAAGGATAATGGATTGCTAGAGTACAAGAGGAGCTACTCTTCAGCAGTCAATGTGACTGAGAAGGTTTTCATCAAAAAGTTCATATGCCCTCACGAGGAAGCTGCGCCGCACCTCGCTGAAAACTATGCGGCCGCTTGCAGAGGGGAAGTGCCCGCTAATTTTATACTTACATGAACCAATAATGGGATGTGGAAGCTGGTAACAGGTGACTGGCACAACACCGTTTTCACTCGAGTAGTAAGCTAGTAATTTATGTTTTGGTGTCTTCTGCCTAACTGGATGTTGTTGTATGCTATAGCATGTTGGTTTATTTGGGTGTTGCTGATCCAATATGAAACTGATATAGTATGATTTTGTTAGTCCTGCTATGGTCCATTACAAAATTCAGTAGAGAAGAAAGGATCACACTGTTCTGAACTTGTCCCTGCTCATGCCATGTTGGCGCACGGATTGGAACTAACTAGGACTAATATCCTCGGAAGCAGCCTCGAGAAAGTGGTCAAGCCCAAGGTCGCGTTACTGCGTGAGTGGGGGCTAGATGGTTGTGATATTGCCAAGCTGTGCGTCGTGCTCGTGCAGCCATGGCTGTTCGCCACCAAACTGGAAGGCGTCCAGGCGATGGTGGCTCGCGCCAAAGCCATAGGTGTGCCCCGTGGCTCTGGGATGTTCAGGCAAGCACTGCAGGCTGTCGCATTCCTCAGTGATGAGAAGGTTACTGCCGGAGTGGAGTACTTGAAGAACATGTTCAGCTGGTCGGATGCGAGGTGGGCATTGCTGTTTCTAAGCTTCCGCTGGTGCTGGCACTGTCCAATGACATGCTGCAGAGCAAATCGAATTCCTTATCTCCGAGGTCAAGTTGGAACCGGCCTACATTGCTCACCTTCCGGCATTGCTCGGTTATAGCCTGGAGGGCCGGCTCAGGCCCCGGTACTACGTTTTGAAGTTTCTTAAGGAAAATGGATTGCTAAATCGTGACAGGAGCTACTATTCAGCTGTCACAGTAACCGAGAAGGTATTCGTGGAGAAGTACATATCACCTCACAATGAAGCTGCACCATACCTTGCTGAAGACTATGCAACCTCTTGCAAAGGGGAAGTGTCTGCTAGATTCAAATATACATGAACCAAGGGTGGGCTATGAAAATGGTAACTATGTGTTGGTTACTTGATGTTGTATATCTGTTAGATGCTGGTTTGGTCGTTGCTAGTGAGTGATGAAACTGATAATTTTATTTCTGAATCCTGATTTGTTAATGCCATCATTCAGTAGATAAGAAACCATTTCTTGGTTATGAATTTGTTCATCCTGTCGCCATGTTATTCACACACATATTGGAACCAAGAAAGTTTGAGATCAGGTCATTCTGCAATGTACATTGAAGTAAAATTTATATTTTCAAGTTAGTTGCTGGCGCATTAAACAGTTCTTTACTTTCATTGCACTTCACACTTGGTTGTTCATCATATCCATTATGGTTTACACTTGTCATGTGTGAATTCTGATGAACTGCTGCCTCCACATACCTCATTGTAGTTTTAATTCTTCACTGAGCATCGACACAATGCAGCCATGCAGGTTCATGCCCACACCGTATTTCTTGAGTTGACATGGAAAACAAAATTACTTTTTCGTTATAATTTATACATGAAAGATCTTTTATGTTTAAAGTGCACCTCAAGCCTAAAAACATCCAACAGAACAAAACCCATTTGGTTACTGTTGTTTCTGCCATTTACTCTCATCACAGAGGACAATATTCTCACTTGTTAAGTTGGCATCGCACCTGTCGTCTCACAAAGTTCTGGTGGAATATCAACATGGATTACCTGAAGCATTCAACGTATAGATCAGATAGGACTTGAGCAAGCATCTTATTTTCATCGTGTGGACAATACTTTCATGACTGCTGAAAATTAAATGGTACATGTGACATTTAATTTTCATTGAATTAGATGGTGTACCGTACAACACATGTGGAGCTCTTTAGGAGGATAACTTTGCAAACATCTCATGTGAACATTTATGTGTCCCTTCTTTTATCATTATGCCCATTATCCGTTTCACAAGTAATAACCCACTGATACATGAGAAGGAAAAAATGCAATGGAGTTCCATCAATGTCATATAAGACTATTAGAGCATATGTATCCCTCAGTGCTAAAGGCGAGGAGTTGTGTAGCACTAGTGTTAAGGAAATGTGAGGAGTTGTCTAGCACTAGTGTTAAGGAGTATGACGATGAGAGGTAGATAAAAAGGCTTAGCGCCATTATTAAACTTACCATGCAATGTTAAGCTATACAAGTTACTTTTAATAAGCTTATGCATATCAATTGGTAATGGGGTAAAAGACTGTTCAGAGATGGCAGCAACTAAGCTTTTTTCGTTTTAGTAGAGAAGTAGTGCTCAGATGGGGGATTTCAGATCCAATGTTCGTTTCATAAAATATCCCCTGTGGAAGTCAGATGTAGGTAGTTCTTATATTCTGTGTCATGTCATATTTAGCCAAATGTTCCCCTGTGGAGGGAACTACTTTGCTTGTGGGATGTTGTAAAAGAGGTCCAAAACCTTGTGCGTGTTTAGGAAGGACACTGTTGGGGGCCTGAAATCATACTTGCTTTACAACTTGATGAAAAGGTTTGCTTTGCTTAATTTTAGTTTAATGGTTTGCTTGATTTGACTGTCAGCTTCCAATTCCCTATATCAGTTTTCTTTCTCCTTTTGACTGGTGCTGCAGTTCGGCGTGGATACCATGAAGAAAATGGCTTACTGCCACTTTATATCTGGGTGACCTTTGTGAACATGATGCCTTCTCATTACTGGACAACCTACAGATGGTTTTAATGAATAGAAGAACATCAACATCAACTACGGTACGATATGTGCATCCAAACAGGCAACAACCTGTGGAGGTACTTCGTTAATGATTTCTTCACTTAAGAGATGCATTCTATTTTCAACAGTTAATGATTATTGTATATTTTGAAGCAATAGGAAGACTTTCCATTACCCTATTTCTTTGTAGGCATTACCTGTCTCATGTTGATCTTTTATACACTCCTTCTGTCTCAGATATTGCTCATTATCTTAAGAAGATCTGTATCACAATTGTTATCCATTAAGGAAACCAGGAGTACAGTTATTGTAACATTTGACCATTGCTACATTTGACCGTGTACTCCTACTTCAAATACTAAGCTCCCTAGGATTCTTGCCTTCTCCTTACTTCACATGTCCACATCAAGATGGACCCCACTTAGATATCATTTAGTTAAATACATATCTTTATACTACACCATGGTGGACCATGGACCCCATCTATAGTTCATAGCTACACAAAAAATAAGTTGAATACATACACATGTTTTATATATATCTGCTAAATTTTCGGTGAAAAAATGGTATTCCCAGCTACACAATTGTTATCCATTAAGGAAACCAGGAGTACAGTTATTGCTACATTTGACCATTGCTACATTTGACCGTGTACTCCTACTTCAATGTTGAGTTGTTGTAGGAAGTCATCCTATGGGGGTATGTATGGTTATTTGTCATTTATTTTTCTTAGAGCCGGTGCTTCATTGGTTACTGCAGTGATATTTATGGATTACTGCAGTGTTATGACTGTAAATATTGCTTAGAGATGATTGGCCTTTTACTATTGATGATGCATTGCATGTACCAGTACGTCCAGTTTTGAACCTTTTCCTGATTTCTTGCCTAAATTCCTAATTCATGATGAGTTTGTAACTTCGTATTTTTCTGTGGTCAGCCTAGTCCCAGTGGCATGCTGGATGACCGGGAAGATAATTTAGCCATTATAACTGCAAATTGGGAGAAAGGTGACGACCTAGTTATTATCCATCTTGGAGATTGCCATTGGAACAAGAAAAATGAGGTCTGTATAATACATGTTTTAAGGTATATTTGTTTCTTCTTCCTTTTTACGATCAAGTACCTTACAGAGCTATTTAATACAGGTTGCAGCTGCTCATTCATGCTACTTAGTCACTGAACTAAATGTTGATCATTCTCTGAAAGTGCTAGGTTATGCCTCATTGGTGCAATGGTGCAGACCACTTGAAATGCCCTCGAACATTTGTCACTACTGAAGCCATTCAAGTCTGTTAATAAATTTTGGTACCCTTGGTACCTGCAATTTTTTTGATCTTGTTGCAAGTTAGTCTTGAATCTTTGTTCTGTCGTATACTGAAGAAGAGCCTTTGGTCCATAACGTTCTCTAAACAATCAGCATTGCAGTGGAGCTTTGCCTTTCTACTAGATTAATAATTAATCTGCTTGCTCTGCTTTTGTTTCTCATGTTGGGTATTGAGCAATATCCCCTGCGAAACTAATTGGAAAGATGTTTACCTCAGATCGATATATCTATCAGCACGAATAAGTACGCCATTTTTCTCGACTGCTGCAGGGCTCTGTTAGTGACAGGGAGGTATATTCAGCATCTACAGCTATAATGTTTTAAATAGCTAATCAGCAATGACCATGTCATCACCTTCATTGCATTCTGTAAGTGCAATGACAAGGGTTTTTGAACCAGACATTGGCAAAACAGCGGAAACAGGGAGGACTTGGCCCCGTCGGGCTCGACAGCAGCTGCTATTCGAGTTTGTGCTTCCTCCTTTTAGTCATCGCTGTAGCTTTCAGTTTTGGTGGAGGTTTAAAAAAATAACTTGTCCCAGTTCTTGTTCTGTAAACCTGTAGTTTTACTATGCCCTAAGTTGGTTTGCTTGAGGTGGATGGGGTGTTTTTGGTGGAATATTGTAAGTGTTGTTTTCGTTAATGAAATGGGGGGGGGGGGGGGGCTCAGCTCCTTTTATCTAAAAAATAAATTGGCATCTCAAACCAAGAGGACTGTCATGTACAGTTACTGCACTTGTTAATCTAAACAATATGTTGTTTTCTCAATCATATAAAAGTGGCTATACTTCATAGATTGTCACGAGCAAGAAAATATGTTCACAATGGCAATTAATTCAAGCATGCAAACTGAGCATGTCACGCACAGCCTCCGCTCGGACCTCCTCGAAGATCATGGCCTCGATGCTCGCCCCTACCCGCCGCGACGCCTCCCCGAGCCCGAGCCGCTGCCGCCGAGGCATCCATTCCGGCGCCGACTCGGAGGAGGACAAGTCGAGCTCTGCCAGCGCGGGGACCCTGGCGATGTCGCACGCGATCCTCTCCCAAGAAGAAACGATCCTCTGCTCCTCTTCGCTTCTCCTCGTCGTCGCCTCCTCCGCTCCGCGTTCGTGAGTCTCGTCGTCCGTGATGAGCACGGTGACGGGTGGAGAGGTGGCGCCGCCGGTGAGCAGGACGGATGGCGGCGAGCTCCCTGACGTCGACGATGGCTCCTCCTCCTCCTCCTCCTCCTCCTCCTCCCCTGTATCGAGAAGCAGAGTGTGAGTGCGTGACATGGCTGTGCTTTCTGGAGAGCGAATTGATGGAGCGGCGAAGAAGAAAACAGAGCAGTAGTAGGGCTTACAGTTGCTGGGCGTGGGGGAGGAATGCGATTCCTCGTCGGAGTACCGCAGCACGTCCAGGACGGACACCGGGCTGAGCCGCCTCCTGCCATCGTCGTCGTCTTCGTCGCAGTGGCTGCCGCCAGTGTGGCCGGCGCGCGGCAACCGGCGAAAGCTCTCGCGGGCGGCGCAAGAGAAGCAGCCGGCGAAGCGCAGCACCCTCCTCCTGACGGTCCTGCCCAGCATAGAGCTCCTACCTGTAGCGTCGCCGTAGCAGCACGGCGGGGCTGCCTCCGTGGTGTGGTGGAGGAGGAACGGCTCCTCCTGCTCCTCGAGCAGCTCTCTGAGCCTCCTGCCGCCGTAGCAGCCGGCGGCCATTAACGACGATTCTGGAAACTGACAAGAAACAGAAGCAGAGAGTGTGTGGCTGTGTGCAAGACTGCAATTGTCAGGTGAACTCAGGTGTGTTCTCTTCTCAACTTCAAGTAGCCGAGCCGTCTAGTTGAAACTCTCATGGGGACAATTCATCAAAATGGCCGGCTCAGGATGGCGATTGATCCTTACGTAAAGCTCAGGACTGTCTCTTCTTCTTCTTCTTCCCCTTCTAGACATCATGCAAAGAAAATAAAGTAAAAATGGTAGGGTTCCACTAGCAATTACACTGGACCTCACCAAGTAATCAATCGTTTTGGCTTGGACTGAGAAAAGTGTTTCTGTGTTCTAGAGATCCCACCTGTGGACACTAAAGTTCTAAACAAGGTCCCCTCTTAGGTAGTTGCTGAATAGTGCTGGGGCCATGTGGTGCAATTTGCTGAATAGTGGGAAGATAAAATACTACTCACTTAGAAAAAAGGAGGGATTTTGATCTGATGGTGATGTTGTTTGCTGCTGAGGTAGCAAGGTGGCACTTTTTATAATGATTCATGTGTGCCAATAGGCAAGCAGGGTCACCAACTCACCGTAGATTCAGACATTTTATTTTACCTATTGCTTTCTTTGGGACAGTCAACCTTCAGGCCAGGAGATGAACTGCACAGAATCTTTGCATCAGGGTAGTGTAGAGGGAATGATAAATATAAAATATCAATCTTAGTTTTTAACTTGTACTCACTTCACTTACAATTGTTTTGGGTACACACATTGTGCAGCAGGTACAGCAAATCCCAGCGCTTGCGGGCTTCTTGCAGCTTTGGAACAGAGTGGCGGCAATGCAATTGTAGGTTTGTGATGATTTGTCTATTCCCACTTCTTTCTATCATCTCCACATCAAGGATTTGGTTACTGGTCGAAAAAATCCCGGACCGTTTGAATTTATGCCGAATTCTTCCTCCCAAAAACATTTTTTGATTTTTGTTTACGATTTAAGTTTGAATTCCAAATTGTGTACGAGAATTTCATCCGGTAACCGGCCAGTAATTTCCGGTAACCACCGGTACCCAAAACCTTGCTCCACATACATAGATTGAAAATCAAAACCATGTCATATTGTTAGTTGACTTAGTTCCACTCGTTCACTCACATCAATACATCATTCAGTCATAGAGAAAAATTGTCATACTGTAAGTATCCGCTAGATAGGGAGCATGCACTTTAGCAAAAGGCCTGCCTGCCTGCCTGCAGATGGGCTCCATGGAACCACTCTTTGTTGGGTCATGTCCCTCCACATGGAGGTGTGTTGGCAGCCCAACATCAGCCTAGAAAGTCCAACACGTTTCAACCGTTGATCGAGGTTCGCATCCAACGGCTGAGCTGCCTCCAAGTGAGGTAAGAGAAGGAGAAAGCCAAGGCAATCTTGGTGGCGTGAGTAGCAAGTAGAAAAGAGCAACCAGGACGTTGCTGCTGCTTGTGTGCTGCATAGAGAGAGTGAGAGAACACACAAGAACACCACAACCCAGTGAGAAGAGAGGAAGAAGAAGGAGAGGCGATTTCTGTCAGGATTTGGTGAATCTGACCGGTCTGCCTTCAAGCCGGTGATTGGAGGGTCAAACGTGCTTGGATCGACTCCATACTTGGTGAGCTCGTTCCTTACTTTGAGTACTTCGATCTGGATAGCTGGTTGGAGGTTTGGGTCAGAGAAGCATCAGATTTGAGATAGGTTTTGTCAGTTCGGACTGCTGCAGTTTAACCACAGAACAGTTTGGTAGAAGAACAGTTTGGGCAGGCAAACGGTGTCCGATTGAGCTCATCTTTGGTGGGTATGTTGGGGACACATATGTCTGTTTGTCTACTGAGTTTGGTGCTGATTGGATCTGCGGTTTAAGAGCAGTTTGCTGATTACCGAAGGGGACAGAATTTGTGATACTCTGCTTTGTGATATCTTGCCTCTTGTGGTTGTTGCTGCTATTGTTGCCGGTGGGCAACGAGTTGGTGTGTGTTGTAATCTCCAGAGGTTCTGGAGAAGACTCTTGCTCATAGTGAAGCTTGCGTGGACCGGTTGGTCCACAGCCGTGGTTTTTCCTCCTCACGTTGGGGAGGTTTTCCACGTAAATCCTTGTGTCACCTGTGCATGTGATTGTGTCTATTTCCGCTGCATATTGCTGCTGGTTGAACCTATCCTCAAAGTTCACTGCAGGCTGGGAGGCTATTGGAGTTGTGTATCTTCTCCCCTTTGCCCTCAACAAAGTGGTATCAGAGCTGAGTTTCAGTTTGTACTCAAGTTTCAGAGCAAGGTTTGTTTTGGGCAGAGTGCAGTTTGCTTGTGTTGAAAGATGGAAGTGAATACCAACAGAATGATATCATTGAATGACACAAATTATCAAGCTTGGAAGAGTAAGATGAAGGATTTACTGTATGTAAAAGAATACTGGAGGCCGGTGTTCTCCACAGAGATGCCCGAGGACATGAAGGAAGATCTGTGGGAGGTACTTCATCTACAAGCTTGTGGGTTCATTCGACAATGGGTCGATGACAATGTTTTGAACCATATCATTGATGAGACACATGCACGCACCTTATGGCAGAAATTGGAGGAGCTGTATGCTCGCAAAGAAGGTACCAACAAGATGTTCTTGATCAAGAAATTGATGCGGTTAAGGTACAAAGAAGGAACTCCAATTGCAGATCATGTGAATGAATTTCAGGGCATTATTAATCAGCTATCTTCAATGGGAATCACATTTGAAGATGAAGTGAGAGCCTTGCTGCTACTTGGCTCATTACCGGACACGTGGGAGACCTTTAAGGTCACCGTTTGCAATTCAGCACCTAATGGAGTTGTCACTTGGAACCTTGTGAAGACCATGGTACTAAATGAAGAGTCCAGAAAAATTGCAGACAAGGATAGCTCTTCTTCACACTCCGAAGTGTTGGTGACTCAGTCACGGGGGAGAAGCAAGAGTAGAGGTCCGAGTAAAGGGGCTGAAAGAAGTAGAAGCAAATCAAAAGGCAAAGGAAAGTATGCTGATTTTGTGTGCCATCACTGCCATGAGAAGGGCCATATCAAGTGGCATTGTGACGAATGGAAAAAGGATAAAAAGAAAAAGAAGAAGCAAGTTCAGAAACAGCAAGACAGTGACAGTGATAGTGAGGGCCGGATTACTGTTGTTGAGGAGATCACGTATCTCATGTATGAGGAACATGATGGTAGTTTTGGTTCTACTACTGAGGAGAAGATCACTGTTGTTTCTGATGAGACCATCAACCTTGCAGATGGTGATGAGATGACTTGGATTCCGGACAGCAGTGTTACCATACATGCTACATCTCATAGAGAATTCTTCACAAACTATACATCAGGTGATTTTGGTGTTGTGAAGATGGAAACAATGATAGAGCACAAATCATTGGAAGAGGAGATGTGCACTTGGAGACTGAAAATGGTACGACACTAGTCCTCAAGTCGGTGAGGCATGTTGAGGCACTCCGTCTCAACATTATCTCGGCTGGTTTGCTTGATAAAGATGGGTACTTGAGCAGATTTGGAGATGCACAGTACAAGCTCACTAAAGGAAGAATAACCCTCGAGTGGGATACGAAGAGATGGCGCTCCCACCCTCAACCACCTCCTCCCCCCGCCGCCGCCCCACCACCGCCGCCGCCGCCTCCCCCTCTAGCCATGCTTTCTAGGGATCTCCTGCCATGGACGCCCTCCTCCACTGGGACTTCTCGCCAGGCTTGGCTTTGGCGGCTCAGGTTCGCAAGAGGTTTGGATCTACGGTACACTCCTCGTTGTGTCCTTCTTGTCTGCCTCCTTCCTTCTCTCGGAAGACTCAGTTGGTTTGGCTCTCCAGTGTTGTATTGGTGGAGATCGTTTGGCTCTTAATGTTTTCAAACTCAGTGATCGGAGATTTCGGTTTTCCCTGGCTTCTAGCAAAGTGGGTCATTTCATCTATGGACTTCGTGATCGTGTTTGGCCAGACTTTGTTTGTCATTTCAGTTTGTTTCGGGGTGAGAGACCGGTTAGTTTGGATCTTAAAGCTGGCCCGGAGAATTCTTGGTTTTCTACTGAACAAGATCTTGTTATTGCTCAAAGAAGTCCAATGAAGTTGAGGCCGAATCTGAATTTCTTAGCGGAGAGTGCTGCTCAGGATTTTTCTTCTTCATCAGCTGCTGAATTATCAAAGTTTGGTTTTTGGCTCCTTTGGATTCTCATGGTGCTGATCCTCCGATCAAATTTGGGACTTTTACTCCACTGCCGGTGAATTCTTCAGTTCCATCCATGGCTGCGCCGCCGCCATCATCAAAGGCAACTTTTTTGGCAGTTTCAAAGATCCGGTTTTCTTGGATCCCGCAAATCATGTGGACAATGTATTTATTGGGAAGAATTTCATTCAAAAATATTGTGCCAACCTGCCAAAGGTAACCCTTGATCATATCTTTGATTTACGTGAGGCAAATTATCTCGACAAAGATATTCTGGTTGCCCTGAAACTGCCCTTCTTGCCGCCCAAGAATTGCTTTTGAATTAACGGGCCGTTGCATAGAATGTGGAAATAAATATCTGTAGGCCCAGTTGCCCTAGATGGCGTGATTGTTCTGCTTTGGGCCGTCCTTGTCATATCTGTAGCCCAGCTCAAAAAGTCCCAGTTCTAAAAACAAAAGCTTCCGCTCTGACTTGTTGGACCTGTAATACCTGGGCCACATACGAGCTGATTGCTCCCGTCGGATGCAGTGGAGGCCCAAGCGAAGAGCCCAGCCGCAGCCCACCAGTTCTGTTCGCAAAATCTGGGTTGAAAAAAGGAAAATCGCAACAGAAAAGGAAACAGAGGATCTCCTTCCTGATACTTCTGGTTCGACCCTGGCCGTTTCGCCTTCCTCTCCTTCATCGCCCGTTCCCCTTGCTACAGTAAAACCCTTGGTGGCGGCTGCTGAAGCCGACGAAGAGGCCGAGGCGGAGACAATGGCGAATTTCCCGGTCAATCCATTGGCGTTCATCCCTGATGGGATGACGATTGAGCAAGGACCGGCTGACCGGAAGGTACGCTCGATGCTGGTGTCCACCCCGTCCCACCGCTCCAGCACGACCGTGTGGTAATTGCTGAAACCAATAGATTCATCCCGATTCAGTTAAGGGAGCAGATGAGGCAGGATGTTAGAGCATTGCTGCAGGAAGATGCGATAGCTTCTTTTGATTGGGATGATCATCCTTTTGGGCTGGGGGTTTTCAGAGTTTTGACACGTTAGCTGCTGATACGGTTATCGGGCTCACCTTAGAAGTTGATGAGATCACCACTGTTACTTTTGTCAGACATGACCAGGCGAAAAACATGCGACTTGCTTCTTTCGGTAGGGAAACTTGGATTCTGTTTCTTGGGTTTCCTCTAGACTATCAGACTAGCTTCTATATCAGGCGTGCTGTAGAGGATTTCGGTCTGCTCTCTGTTTGGCACCAGCCGAGAGGAAATTTTAACTCTGTGCTAGCAAAAGTTTGGCTGGTTCACCCCAAGTTTGTGCCAAAAGCTTTGTGGTCACTCAGCTTGGTGGAGCCCGGCAGAGTTGGTCTGTACCTGTGTTCTTGCTAAGAAGCGCAGACTGGAACGCCCATGTCCATGACATCCCAGCCCCTCCGGAGGACCCTGAACCAGATGATGGCAACCCACACCCCCTTATGGTGTGGATGCTACAGCAGAACAGCAGTATCAGAATCAGTTAGCTAACTGGTTTCAGTTAAACCAAGCACACAATGCAAACTACAATAACCATGGACATGGACACCAGCTGGGGCCGAATGTGCCTGAATCAGCAGATCCCAGATGTGCAGCAGCACTTACCAGCAGAGCAGCAAGCTTTGGTTGTACCTATGGTTGAAGCTCAGCCATTGGAAGAGATGCAGAATGCTGGTGATGATATGATGGTGGACCCACCATTGGTTAACTTCAGAGCCATCTTGGGTGATCAGGGAGCACTCTTGCATGTGGGAATGCCTACTCCAGCTTCAAATCTCGCTGATAGTCCGATGCAGGCTTGGACAGATTCGATTAGCAGCCCTGATTCAGAGATTGAGGAGGAAATTGTGGTGCAGGCCATGACTATGCACCCAGATGTGCTGACAGAATCGAATGCTTTGGCCCTAACCAGCTTGGAGGCAAGGAAACTGTTTAACAAGAGCTTCTCTGCATTTGAAATTGACAGCCTGCACTTTGTTACTGCCAGCTCCATGGGCCTCATTCCTTTTGAGCCAGATACTGTGGCAAAGGTCTCAATGATTGCAGCATATTTTAAAAGGCCTCCTTCCAGCCCAATTCAGTTTCCTGTGGCCCATAATAAGTTTTTTCTTTTGTCTCATTCTGTCTGGCAAGAGAACTGCTAGTGTTGTCACTTATCTGCCCCTGCCGCCAAAGAAATGTGCTCGAATTGTTGAGATAACAGATACTGAGGAGAATTCAAGCATGGACAGTAGCAGCAGTACTGGTTCTGGCCTTGAACTTGCTCTTTTGGAAGCTGACAAGGCTGTTCTGCTCCCACATACTTCTTCTGCCGCTCCATATGTCTCAGCTCAGGTTAGGAGAAGCCCCAGAGCAAATAAATTTGATGGCTTCAAGATTCATGCAGTTAAAGATACCAAAGCCAAGAAATCAAAGGTTAAACCTGCTAAGGTCCCAAGGATTGTTGATGCAGTGATCACTGCTGCTGATCAGGAGCAAGACTCAACGACTGCTGATGGTATTCCTCCACCTACTCCTGTTGCTCTGCTCCATCACATAGGTGTCCAGCTTTGCGGTGTGCCTCCTGCAGATATCTCCCACAGAAGCTCTTGGCTAGCTCCCAGAGCAGTGCAGACCAGAGACCTAGCTCCTTTTATTATTATTGTAATGAATTACTTGAGAAAGTGGTTTGTTTTGTGCTGGAACATTAGGGGGCTTAATGCCAAGACTAAGCAGTTAGCTCTTTTGAATGCGATTAAGTTAAGTGGTTGTGCGGTCGTTTGTTTGCAAGAAACTAAAAAACATCAGTTTGATATGGCCTTTCTTAAGTCTTGCTGTCCGAGTTCCTTCGATGAATTTCTTTATGTTCCCTCGAATGGTGCTTCTGGTGGGCTTGTGGTTATATGGCAAAGCTCTATTTTTTCTGGCATGATCATGCACTGTGAGCCTTTTGCAATGTCTGTGTACTTCACATCTAAGCATGATAATGTTTCATGGACTCTTCTGAATATTTATGGCCCTTGCAATGGTGAATTACGAGATGAGTTTGTTGACTGGCTTTATAACCTACGCATACCAGACGATGAAGATTGGCTAATAGTGGGAGATTTCAATTTTATACGATCGCCCACGAATAGGAATAAACCTGGGGGAGATGTTGAGGACATGCTGCTCTTTAATGATGTTATACGATCACAACACCTAACTGAATTACCACTCAAAGGTAGAAATTTCACATGGAGCAACATGCAAGCTGATCCTCTGCTGGAACAGTTAGATTGGTTCTTTACTTCTTTGCACTGGACCACCTCCTTTCCAAATACTGTGGTTAATCCCCAGGGCAAGCCAACATCTGATCATACACCTGTGTGGTGTCAATCCAGACTTCTATTCCAGGCTGTAAGCTATTTCGATTTGAGAACTTCTGGACTGCCCACTCTGGATTCTATGAAACAGTTCAGGCCAGCTGGCATAAACCTGTGTACAAAAATAACAGTGCAGCAGTGATTAATGCTAAACTCAAGCGTCTTAGATATGATTTAAAGTTCTGGAGCAGGAATATTTCTAAGCTGAAGATTTGCATTGAAAACTGCAACAAAGCTCTGTTAGAATTGGATAATCTAGAGGACAGGAGAGGGCTTACTGTACCTGAGGGAAATTTCAGAAAAATTATTAAAGCACACCTGCTGAATTTGCTAGAATACCAAAGGCAATACTGGAAGAAACGATGCACAGTTCGATGGACAAAATTTGGTGATGAGAATACCAAGTTCTTCCATGCCATGGCGACAGATAGATACAGGAAGAACTCAATTTCCCAGCTTCTTCTTTCTGATGGCAGCCAGGTCACCACACATGCTGATAAAGAAAAAGTGATATTTGATTCATTTAAAGAAAGACTGGGCACTGACCAAGCTCCTGTAATGGGTTTTGATCTGAATAATTTAATTACTCCTGTTCCTGGGCTGGAGTGTTTAACTACCCCTTTACTAATGAGGAGATTGATTTGTGGTTAGAGAAATGCCAGGAGATAAAGCCCCTGGGCCTGACGGGTTCAATGGTCATTTTCTGAAATCATGCTGGCACATTATAAAGGAAGATATCTACAAACTTTGTAATGATTTCCATGAGGGGAACTTGAACTTGGAAAGTATTAATACCGGATATATTACTTTGGTTCCCAAAATTGGCTCCCCTCTGTCAGTGAATGATTACAGACCTATAACCCTTCTGAATTGCTGCCTTAAATTAATCACCAAGGTGTTGGCCAATAGATTGCAGAAAGTTGTGTTGAAGATTGTACATAAGAACCAATATGGGTTCCTCAAGGGAAGAACTATACAGGACTGCATTGCATGGGCCTTTGAGTTCATACACCAATGTGAAACTTCCAAAAGAGAAATCATTCTTCTGAAACTAGATTTTGCCAAAGCCTTTGACACCATAGACCATGCTGCTATGATTAAAATTATGAGTCACATGGGTTTTGATGCTAAATGGCTCCAATGGATTGAGATGATTTTTAGCACAGGAATGTCCTCGGTTTTACTGAATGGGGTACCTGGCAGGCAGTTCCACTGCAAAAGGGGAGTCAGACAGGGGGATCCTCTCTCCCCTCTTATTTTTGTGCTTGCAGCTGACCTCCTACAATCTGCTATCAACAAAGCTTTTACTGAAAACACTCTGAAAGCTCCTTTCCCTATGGATTTTGCTATGGATTTCCCTGTGGTCCAATATGCTGATGACACCATCATTATTATGCCGGCAGATTCAGATCAAATAAATGTTATGAAGAACATCCTGGACACCTATGCACAGTCTACTGGGCTACACATAAATTACCATAAATCTATTATGATCCCAATGAATCTATCAGAACAGAGCTGTGAGTTGGCCTCCTTCTTCGGCTGTGCTATTGGGAAAATGCCATTTACATACCTGGGATTGCCCCTTGGAACCACCAGACCAGCTGTGCAGGATCTTATGCCTCTGGTTGATAGAATTGAGAGGAGCATGTCAGCCAACTTCATGATGATGTCGTATAGTGGGAGAGTTTCAGTCATTAATTCTCTCCTCACTTCCATTGCAACATTCTCCATGTGTATGCTCAAGATAAACCCTAAAATCCTGGAGCATATTGATAAGATTAGAAGACATTGTCTCTGGAATAAGAAGGCAGAAGATGGTGACCATTGTAACCCTCTGATTGCTTGGGATAAGGTTTGCCGCCCTAAGAACAAAGGAGGTGTGGGTGTTCTAAACCTTAAAGTACAGAATGAGGCCCTACTAATAAAGTATCTGGATAAATTCTATAATCATGCTGATACCCCTGGGTGAAACTGGTTTGGCACTCTCATTACAGGGGGAAGATCCACATGCTGTGGATTCCTGTGGCTCCTTTTGGTGGCGTGATGTATGTAAATTGATTCCAATTTTCAGAGGAATTACGACCTGTTCTGTGGGAGATGGCAGCAGTATCCTCTTCTGGAAAGATATGTGGGGTGCCACCCCAGCTCTTAGATTTATTCCCAAGAGCCTACTCATTCTCTCTGGACGAAGACGTTTCCATTCGACAGTTCCTGTCTGCCAACTCCCTAGCTGTGAATTTCTCATTGCCGCTTTCTCCTCAAGCTCTCCAAGAAGTCAGGACTATGCAAACTGCTACTGCCCATATTCTGCTTGAGAGCAATTCACATGACCAATGGTCCTATGTTTGGGGTTCAGAAAATACTCTTCAAATCAATACTACAAATTTTGCTTCAGGGATATTAAACCTCATGTGGCTTTTAATTGGCTTTGGAAAGCCAAATGCATCCCGAAGATAAAGTTCTTTGGATGGCTCCTCCTTTCAGACAGGCTGAACACTAGAAATATGCTGCGGAGAAGAAAGTATAATATTACCACAACATTCAACTGCTCCATGTGTGCAGCCCAAGTCGAGGAGACTGTGGAGCACCTCTTCTTTCACTGTGCTTTTAGCAAAACTTGCTGGAATAGCCTAGGTTTTACAATCTCGGCTAACACTGCGGATGACAGATTGCAGCTCATCTCATACTCACGCAACTCCTGGTCAAAGAAGATGTTTATGGACATTTTTGCTGTGGCGGCCTGGAACATCTGGAAAGAGAGAAACAATTTCTACTTCAATGATATAACACCTGAATTCACCTCCTGGAGGCTAGGTTCAAAGAGGATTTCTCTCTTCTGGTTCATAGAACGAAAGAAGACAAACACCCCTTCATTAGATCTATAGTTGCTAGCCTGTAATTTACGTTTTGATACTGATCTTCTCCTGTACATATGTAACTGAACTCCCCCCCTGTTTTGGGGTCTTATTTATATAGAGGCAGTAGGAGCCTTTCCTACTGTCATAAATTTCTAAAAAAAAAGCTCACTAAAGGAAACCTGATTGTTGCTAGAGGTAACATGGTTTCAGTTTTGTATCATGTTCATGCTAAGCTTTCTGCTGCTTGTGTCAATGCATTGCAGAAAGAAGACAAGTGTGCTTTGTGGCACAAGAGACTTGGGCACATGAGTGAGAAGGGGATGACAGTGCTAGTGAAGAAAAATTTGTTGAAAGGTGTGAAAGGTGTTCACATCAAGAAATGTTCAGATTGCCTAGCGGGGAAGCAACACAGAGTTGCATTCAAGAGTCAACCTTGATACGTCTCAAACGTATCTATAATTTTTGATGTTCCATGCTGTTATTATATCAATTGCTACATGTTTTGGCTACACTTTACATCATTTTTATGCATTTTCTGGGACTAACCTATTAACAAGATGCCACAGTGCCAGTTCCCTGTTTTCTGCTGTTTTTGGTTTCAGAAAATCTATTAAGAAAATATTCTCGGAATTGGACGAAACAAAAGACATCGTCAATAATATCACGAGGAGATCACGGAGTCCAAAGGGGAGTCGGAGCAGACCAACCAGGGGGCCACGCCACACTAGGGCGCGGCCCAGGGTGGGCCCGCGCCCCCCTATGGCGTGGTGGCCCCCCTCGGCCACCGACGCCGCCTCTTCGCCTATATATTCTCCGCAACGCGAAAACCCTATTACGGTCGATCATATTCCACGAAAAGTTCCGTCGCGGCCGTCATCGTCAATCTCAGATCGGAGGAGTTCTGAAGCTCTTCCCGGCACCCTGCCGGAGGGGAGATCATCACCGGAGGGCTCTACATCACCATGCCTGCCTCCGGAGTGATGCGTGAGTAGTCCACCCCCTGGACTACGGGTCCATAGCAGTAGCTAGATGGTTGTCTCTCTACCTTGTGCCTCAATGTTTAGATCTTGTGAGCTGCCTAACATGATCAAGATCATCTTATTGTAATGCTAGATGTTGTGTTTGCTGGGATCCGATGAATATTGATACCATGTTTATTCAAGTTGTTTATCTATGTGCTCTTGATCTTGCATGCTCTCCGTTGCTAGTAGATGCTTTGGCCAAGTAGATGCTTGTGACTCCAAGAGGGGGTATTTATGCTAGATAGTGGGTTCAGTCTCTAGATATCTGGATTAGTGACAGAAAGGTCTAAGATGGTAGATGTGCTGTTGCTACTAGGGATAAAACATTGGTGCAGTGTCCAAGGGCACTTGTATTGATTACATTACACACTTTACTTCATGCAATAATCTGTTGTTAGCAACTTAATACTGAATAGGATGCGGATGCTGCCTTGAAGGTGGATTATTTAGGCATAGATGCTGTTGGAATAACGGTCTATGTACTTTGTTGTAATGCCCAACTAGATTTCATAGTAGACATCTTGGCATGTATTGCATTGTTATGCCCTCTCTATTTGTCAATTGCCCAGCTGTAATTTGTTTACCCAACATGCTAGTTATCTGTTCTGAGAGAGACACCACTAGTGAACTGTGGACCCTGGTCCAATTTCCTCATACTGTTTACACAACCTGCTGCAATCATCTGTTTCCTGTTACTTGCTGTGTTTCCTGCTGTTTCCCACACCATACGTTTAACTCTTTGTTTCTGCAAGACCGGAGAGATTGACAACCTCTCTGTTTCGTGTTGGGCAAAGTTCTGGTTTGTGTCTGTGCAGATTCCACGTTGGTGCAAGCTCCCTAGCGCCAGGGGGAGTCAACATCAACAACCTTCCGATAGATCGTCAAGTCCTACTGGATTGATAACCTTGGGTAGATTATTCAAGGGAAAACTTCTGCTGTCTACATCATAACCTTCCTCTTGGGGTTCACCAACACGTAGCCATCAAACCTCCTCACAAGAAGCCCGAGGTGTTGGACTTGGTACATTCCGATGTTTGTAAAATGTCGGTGAGGTCAATGGGTGGAGCAAAGTACTTTGTCACATTTATTGATGACTTTTCCAGGAAGGTTTGGGTCTATGTTTTGAGGACCAAAGATCAAGTACTAAGTGTATTCAAGCAATTCCAAGTCTCAGTTGAGAGAGAAACTGAGAAGAAGATCAAGTGCATTCGCACTGATAATGGGGGAGAGTATATTGGCCCATTTGATGCCTATTGCAAGGAGCAGGGAATTAGGCACCAATTTACTCCTCCGAAGACACCACAGCTGAATGGTCTTGCTGAGAGGATGAACAGGACAATTGTTGAGAGAGTTAGATGCTTGCTATCAAGTGCAAAGCTGCCTAAAAAATATTGGGGTGAGGCTTTGTCGACTGCAGTTTATCTTATTAATCTCTCACCAAGTTATCCACTGCAGGGAGATGTTCCTAACAGGTCTATTACGACAAGGAAGTCTCATATGATCACCTGAAGGTTTTTGGGTGCAAGGCCTTTGTTCATATCCCTCAAGATGAGAGGTCAAAGCTTGATTCAAAGACACGACAATGCATATTTCTTGGCTATGGAGGTGATCAGTTCGGCTACAAGTTGTTTGATCCAATAGCAAGAAAGGTTGTGAGAAGCCGTGATGTTGTGTTTGTTGAAGACCAAACAATTGAGGATATTGGGAAGACAAAGGTGCAGGTTCCGGAGCAAGTTCCGGTACACGTTTCTCCTCAAAACCAGCAGCAAGACAGATCTGATTCTGACCCAGAACCTGCAGATTCAGCTGAGCAAGAAGCTGAAAATGAAGATGCAGAAGATGTGCAAGATGATGATGATGCACATGGTGGTGCAGGTGATGAAGAAGCTCCCGAGCAGCATGAGTATGATGCTGAAAATGATGATCATGATCAAGAAGCACCAGCACCAGATAGTCCACCAGCAGCTCCACTCACACGGTCCACTAGAAACCGTGTTCCCTCCACCAGGTACCCATCAGACCAATATGTGGTGTTATTGTCAGATGGTTCAGAACCTGAGTGCTTTTCAGATGCAATGAAAGATGAGAAGAAGAAGGAGTGGAAGAAGGCTATGCAAGAAGATGGATTCCTTGCATACCAATCATACTTATGAGCTGGTGAAGTTGCCCAAGGGCAAGAAAGTTCTAAAGAACAAGTGGGTCTACAGAATCAAGCAAGAAGAGCACACGACACATCCAAGGTACAAGGCCAGGCTAGTTGTAAAAGGATTCAGCCAGAGAAAAGGTATTGACTTTGATGAAATATTTTCTCCGGTGGTGAAGATGACATCTATTAGAATGATCCTTGGCTTGGCAGCAAGTCTCAACTTGGAGGTTGAGCAAATGGATGTGAAGACAGCTTTCCTACATGGAGAGTTGGAGGAAGAAATCTACATGGAGCAGCCTGAGGGGTTTCTTGTTAAAGGCAAAGAAGACTATGTGTGCAAGTTGAAGAAAAGTCTCTATGGCCTGAAACAAGCACCAAGACAATGGTACATGAAGTTTGAATCTGTCATGGGGGAGCAAGGCTACAAGAGGTGTAGCTCAGACCATTGTGTATTTATACAGAGGTTCTCAGGTGATGATTTTATCATGTTGTTGCTCTATGTTGATGATATCTTGATTGTTGGCAAGAATGTCTCAAGAATTGCTAGACTAAAGAAAGAGTTGAGCAAAAGTTTTGCCATGAAAGACTTGGGTCCAGCAAAGTGTATTCTCGGCATGAGAATTGAGAGAGACAGAAAAACCAACAAGTTGTACTTGTCTCAAGAGAAATACATTGAGAAAGTACTTCGCAAGTTCAAGATGGACAAGGCAAAAAGTGTGAGCTGTCCATTAGCATCTCACTTCAAGTTGAGCAAGAAGCAATGTCCCTCCGATGAGAAGATGGAAAAGGAAATGCAGAATGTTCCTTATGCTTCAGCGGTTGGGAGTTTGATGTATGCTATGGTGTGCACACGGCCTGACATTGCTCAAGCGGTTAGTACTGTGAGCAGATTTATGTCTAATCCAGGAAAACCACATTGGGAAGCCGTGAAGTGGATTTTGAGGTATCTCCGGGCACCACAAATATGAAGATTTGTTTTGGTGTAATGAGGCCAAGCTGATTGCATTCTCAGATTCAGACATGGCTGGAGATGTTGATACAAGAAAGTCTACTTCAGGTTATTTGGTTACCCATTCAGGGGGAGCAGTGGCATGGCAAAGCAGGTTGCAAAAGTGTGTGGCATTGTCCTCAACTGAAGCTGAGTATATTGCTGTAACAGAGGCGAGCAAAGAGCTATTGTGGCTGAAACGATTGGCTGGAGAGCTTGGTTTTGAACAAGACAAGTATGTGCTGTTTTGTGATAACCAGAGTGCCATTCACCTAAGTAAGAATGCAAGTTTTCATTCGAGGTCGAAGCATATTGAGGTACGCTATCATTGGATTCGAGATGTGCTGAATTCCAAGCAAATGCAAATTGAGAAGGTGCACACTGATGTCAATGGGGCTGATATGTTGACCAAGGTGGTGACAAGAGAGAAGCTCGAGATATGCCGTCGGCTCGCCGGCATGGCTGCCGGTAGGCAGTGAGACCCTCCATGATGTCGGGAGGGGGAGTTTGTTGGGCCATGTCCCTCCACATGGAGGTGTGTTGGCAGCCCAACATCAGCCTAGAAAGTCCAACACGTTTCAACCGTTGATCGAGGTTCGCATCCAACGGCTGAGCTGCCTCCAAGTGAGGTAAGAGAAGAAGAAAGCCAAGGCAATCTTGGTGGCGTGAGTAGCAAGTAGAAAAGAGCAACCAGGACGTTGCTGCTGCTTGTGTGCTGCAAGAGAGAGTGAGAGAACACACAAGAACACCACAACCCAGTGAGAAGAGAGGAAGAAGAAGGAGAGGCGATTTCTGTCAGGATTTGGTGAATCTGACCGGTCTGCCTTCAAGCCGGTGATTGGAGGGTCAAACGTGCTTGGATCGACTCCATACTTGGTGAGCTCGTTCCTTACTTTGAGTACTTCGATCTGGATAGCTGGTTTGAGGTTTGGGTCAGAGGAGCATCAGATTTGAGATAGGTTTTGTCAGTTCGGACTGCTGCAGTTTCAGCACGAAGCAGGTTTGGTAGAAGAACAGTTTGGGCAGGCAAACGGTGTCCGATTGAGCTCATCTTTGGTGGGTATGTTGGGGACACATATGTCTGTTTGTCTACTGAGTTTGGTGCTGATTGGATCTGCGGTTTAAGAGCAGTTTGCTGATTACCGAAGGGGACAGAATCTGTGATACTCTGCTTTGTGATATCTTGCCTCTTGTGGTTGTTGTTGTTATTGTTGCCGGTGGGCAACGAGTTGGTGTGTGTTGTAATCTCCAGAGGTTCTGGAGAAGACTCTTGCTCATAGTGAAGCTTGCGTGGACCGGTTGGTCCACAGCCGTGGTTTTTCCTCCTCACGTTGGGGAGGTTTTCCACGTAAATCCTTGTGTCACCTGTGCATGTGATTGTGTTTATTTCCGCTGCATATTGCTGTTGGTTGAACCTATCCTCAAAGTTCATTGCAGGCTGGGAGGCTATTGGAGTTGTGTATCTTCTCCCCTTTGCCCTCAACACTCTTTAGCTTGCATTGCACTGCAGACTCATGCAACTTTTTCCCTGCTAAGATTAGAGATCAGAGGTCCAATGCATGCATCATCCAGAAAATCAGCACCAAGGCGATGTAATAATCAGTCAACATGCACGCATCTGTCAGCCTCACACTCAGAGTGAGTCCAGCCTCACACGCATCTTTTTTTTTTTGGTCGAGAGAAAAAGGGACCTTGGACCCCTCCTTCTCCCCCGCTACAGTGCAGGAGAGGCGATTTGTGGAATCGCCCGTCCAATCCACCTCGCCGGCGGCAGCTCGCTGGTTCCCCTGCCCTCCGCCGGCCGCTCCGGCGGCGGGAGGGTGGGGGAACCCGGTCTTCGTCTCGTGTACAGGTAGGTCTGGGTAGGCTCAACCCTGGCGGCGCTCGGGAGGCGGTGCGGTCGGGGCGTTGTTTGCAGGTGGAGGTCGCCCTCTTCGGTGGCGCAGCTCGGCGGAGCTCCGTCACGGATCCTCCATCACCATCACGCTCGCAGCTCCCGGGAGCTGTGCTAGGTGATTTCCCTTCGCCGGTTGCCGTGGAGCGGCGCGCCGGATGTGCAGAGATCTGGAGGTTGAAGATTTGTTGAAGCATGGCGGTGGCGGTCGAGCTTCAGGGTGGAGGCTCTCTGAGTTCGAGGTTCGTCGACTTCCCGACCGTAGAAGGGCTCCTCTGTTCCAAGGTTTGGGAGGAGTTGCGGCGGCGCGCCGGCGGCACGGCCTGTTGTTCGTCAACGCCATCGGGTTCCAGCAGGACCTTTCTGTATTTTGTTTGTTTGTTCTGGACCTCCTTGTAAGGACTGTGCTTTAATGAAATCTTCACTTCCCCGCTAAAAAAAAGGAGTTCATTTTTTGTAACAACAGTAAAAGATCAAGTGTGATGAGTCCTTGCATTGCATGTCCGACCGCTGGATGACTTTCTGCTGTGCAGTCAGCAGCTGCATGGAACTTTGGAGGACAGACACACGCATGCAGCAGCTGCACATCTGAGCTATCAGGTCCAAGCATAGTCGCTGGCAACCAGCAAAAAGGAGTTGATGGTGGATGTTGGTCGATGGTCTTTGCACTCTGGAACAGTGCACGTCGGAATTTAAAGAAAAATGCTGGCGTTTTGCTGTTTCAAAATTCTATGCTCCATTATGTAGCTCTTGCAACATTCAGTGTCTGCCTTGTAAAACAAAATAATTCAGTGTCTGCCACACATTTCACTATTGCGCAAGATTTGTACAATGTTCAGACTGCACGCTCCAAATGCTGGTGAAAATCTCCAAACAGGTGCATGCGCTGTACTAATTCAGAGTCACTCATGCCATTTTTATCTGAAAGTTTGAGGTGGCGATCCAAAATGAGCATATAGTCTCGGCGGATGGTTCCCGGCTTGATCCATTCTGCCATCCACGGCCACCCTGTCTGCTGCTGGCAAGGCGTTCGTCGCGATGCTCCTCAAAGACTATCCCTCCCGTGCACAAGGTGCTCGAAACGAGGCATTCGTGTCCAGCCTGAGAAAATGTTCTTTCACATTGAGACGCCCAAACTGGTTTTCCGTAACCACATTCTGGTAGAAAAACCACTCAAACCAGTTCCGCTAAAAATCCCTCTTAAACTCGTTCTCTATAAACTAGGGTCTCTCTAGGGCGCAGTCGACTGAGAATTTGCTTAATTCTCAGTCGACTGACATCACCCCTTCTTCTCCAACTCCAGCGACCCCCCGCCGCCACGTACCGCCGGCCATGCCGCCTGCTGCCGCCACCCGCGCCCGGCGCTGCTCCCGCACCGCCTCGGCGCCCCGCCCTCCTCCAACCGCGGCCCACCGCCGGTCCGCCGCCGCGCCGGCCGTCCCTCTAAGCCCCGCCCCCGACTCCGGCGACCCCGCACCCCTACACCCCCCAGTTAAGTTACTCCTCGCCTCCGCCGCCTCCGCCGTGGCCAGCCGCGTCTGCGTCGGCTTCGGCTCGGCTTGGCGCCGCCGCCGTCGCGAGGAAGACGAAGACCTCGGGTTAGCACGAATCGCGAGGCTAGATCGATGGTTATCAACCTGACTGAGCCCTAAGCTAATTCGCTAGCTGAGAATTAGCAAAACCGATAAACTAACTCTAGTTTCTCCTAATCAAACAACCACTAAAGAAACAATTCGAAATCCTTAATCTGCACGATCGATCTTTCAATTGCAATTGTATTTTCTAGGACGGATCCAGGATTTAGGAGCAACAGAATGCCCTGCTTGCACGTAAATGATTCAGAAATTCGTTGGTGATACACACATGTGATCTTGTTCTCCAGGCAAGATGACACAATCTCGCGCGGTTGGATACCATGTAAAGGAAAACAATCATCGCATTCCAACATATGGAGCGAGGAAATGATGTAATGTAGTAGAAGAAGAGCAAGCATGGTGCACAAATATCCTGATTCAGGACAAGCAAGTACGGCTACTTTCTAGGAATAGCTTGTACTCCCTCCGTTCAAAATTACTTACATGCATTACTTACATGCATTTATCTAGTAACGAATGTATCTGGACATTAAACAAGTATAGATACATACATATTTGGACAAACTCAAGTCAAATAATTTAGAACGGAGTGAGTACTCTCTCAGTTCCAAATTAGATGACTTCTATTTGTCCAAATGTGGATGTATCATGTGTAGATACATTAACATTTGGACAAATGGAATTATCTAATTTGGAACGAAGGGAGGATGAAATAAGTTAAGCACTAACGAAACAGTTTGAAATCCTTAATCTGCCTCTAAATTATAGTATTACTGAAAAGTGTGGACTTGTGTTAGGAACCACCACTCGGCTCGATCATATGTCCGAGTTGAGCCAAGCATTTTCCTGGAACTCTTGGAGACGGCCGAGCGCACCGAGACTGACCCTGGGAAACCAAGTCGACGAGAGGTACTGCCGGGCGAGCAAATAATGGTGGAGACGCCTGAGCGAGCCGGCGAGGGAGAAGGGGAACTCTTGCCGCCGGGCGATCAAAGACCGTAGCTCTTGGAGCCTTCGATCGAGCGAAGACTGCTCTTGCTGGGCTCGGCTCTCCTCGATTTTAATTATTATGAACACGCCAAGGCCGAACACGGAGATGAAGGCCACGGCGATGCCGGCTCCCTGAACGTCGGCACGGCGAGAGAACGAGTAGGCCTTGGTCCCGAACCGGGTCAGGCCCTGCTGGACCCGGGTCAGGCCCCGGTGGGCGCTTCTCCCGCACAGCGCCAGGCCCGTGCCGCACTGGGTCAGGATCCGCGTCACCTGCAGCATGCCGATCGATCAAAGATGTCCACCATGAGATGCTATGAAACTAGATCAAGAGAGATCACACAAGACGAAGTACGGGAGAAGCTACTCGTACTACGTACCCGAGACGGCAGCTTCTGTTCGAGGATGTCCACCATGACCAGCGGGCAGGTTTCCACGAGGTGGGCGAACCCCTCGGTCTCCCTGACGGCGGAGAGCATGCTCTTGGTGGACACGAACCTGATGCAGGCGTCCTTGAGCTTCACGCGGTGGTGCTGATCGGCCAGGGCCAGCGTGCTCGCCACGCTCTCCACGGTGATGCTCCGGCACAGCCTCCACTCGCACGCCGCCATCAGGCATTGCATCCCGTACCGGTCCGCTGCGACCAGTAGGTGCTGCAGCGGCGCCACGCCGTCGACGACGTCTTCGGGCAGCGCGCCCGTGCACGCGAAGCGGAGGAGCGCCTCGAAGATGGCGGGATCCATGTCGTCGATCTTCACGTGCCGCGCGGAGGTCTCCTTCATCGGGCCGAAGAGCTCCGCCGCGAACACCGGGTAGGAAAGCTCTTGTCGCTACCTTTCCAACCTCGTTAGTTTCATCTCATTTGGAGCTTCCTTGCAAAAGTTATTGCATTTCAGGATTTACCGGTTGTTCTTTTTTAGAGAAGGTTTACCTTTCTACATTTGGTTTTATCTTCACATGATGGACTATGATGTTGCTCTGCATAATCTTAAAGGGCTCTTCGTTGCGATTCCAACGAGCCCAAGATCATCGAAATCGGAGTCTAGATGAAAAAGTTGTGGGTGTTACAATTTTGGTTTCTGGGTGGCCAGCCCCCAGGCCAGCCTAGGCCGGCCCCCAGGCTGGCCGGCTCAGCTGGGTGACCAGCCCCCAGACTAGCCTAGGCCGGCCCCAGGCTGGCCGCCTCTGCTGGGTGGCCAGCCCCCAGACCAGCCTTGGCCGGCTCCCAGGCCGGCCGGCTCTGCTGGGTGGCCAGCCCCCAGGCCAGCCTAGGCTGGCCCCCAGGCCGGGCCAGCTCCTTTTTCCTGCGCTGCTCCTTTTTCTCTTCCAACGGTTATTTTTCCAGAGTACATATAAAAAGGTTTCTTCCCCATTCGTTTCAAGACAACTCTTGAGCAAGATTTTCTTCTCTCTTATCCTCCATTGTTGACACTTGAAATCTTGCTCTTCCTCTCAATCCCTCCCATGGTTCTTGCTCATATTTGAGGGAAAGTGAGAGGTGATCTTGTTCTACGTTTTCACCGATCGATCTCTCCTCTAAGTGAGGGGAACCTATTAGATCTTGATCTTGGAGTTCTTGGTGCATCTCCTCTTTGTTCTTCCTCTCTTATTCCCCCATAAGCATTTGTTGCTTTGTTGGAATTTGAGAGTGAAGGATTTGAGCACTTGTGCTCTTGCCTTTTGCATTTGGTGCATCGGTGTGCTCTCCACGAAGATTCGTGGAAGTTGAAAGCTTGTGAACTTGTTACTCTTGGGTCTTTGGACCCTAGACGCCCGTGTGGTGGTTGAGACCCTTGTGTGGTCACTTGTAGCTGTTCGGGAGCCCCCAATCCCGTTGTGGGTTGTGCCCCGGATCGTTGTTGAAAGGCTCCGGATATCCGCCTCGAAGGATTCCGATAGTGGAAGGTGAACCAAACCTTTGTGGTGCGGTTCATCGGAGAAGAAGGTGAAACCTTTGTGGTTGTTGAACCATTGTGTTGGTTCACACCTCTCCAACGAGACGTACTCCCTTAATAAGGAGGAACTCGGGAATACATCCTCGTCTCCGCGTGCCTCGGTTATTTCTATACCCGAGCTCTTTACTTATGCACTTTACATTGTGATAGCCTTCGTGCTTGAAGTATTCTATATTGCTATCACCTTGTTGCTTGTCTTGGTTAGCATAAGTTGTTGGTGCACATAGGTGAACCTAGTTTATTTAGGTTGTTGGCTTGTTAATTTAAACACCTAGTTTTATTCCGCAATTATCAAGCCTAAACCGGAAAAGTTTTAATCGCCTATTCACCCCCCCCTCTAGGCGACATCCTTGTCCTTTCAACCGGTGCTGGGAAGGTTCTCCAGATACGCGGCCGACGGTTCACCGGTGCGGGCAAGGTTCTCCGGCGACGCGGCCGGCGGTTTACCGGTGCAGGGAAGGTTCTCCGGCTGGGCTGGTTAGTCCACCGTATTTGGTCGCAAACTGTCGCCGTTGTTGTTGATTTCTCATGGATTTTTTGTTGGTTATTGCAGCAGATCTGAGCAGAGAGAGTCGCGGCGGCTTCGGTACTGGCTATTTCGGCCCCTAGCTAACCTGCAGCTCGTGCGATGATGGAGAATAATGCTCCCCCTATGTTCCAGCTTGGAATGAAAAGCAGGAGGAGCGTCAGCTATTCCATCAGCTCCATACCACGCCATTTGGAACCAGGTCAGTCAGTCGGTCACCAGATGCGGCAGCTGTAGCTTCCTGTGCCACTCGGTCAAGCACCGCGCGACGAACAAGCTAGGAGCGGGCACGTACGTTGTCCACATCCTTGTCGCGCTCGATCTAGGCATCTCACATCATCGACTGTACTGTGAAATCCCTAACACGTGAACAGTTGGAGGAAGCTGTTGCACTCGTACTATGCCTTCCTTCCCGTGCACCTGCACGTACTAACGATATGTATTGTTGTTGGTGTCATTTGTGCATCACGGATGACTGAACCATTATTTTTTGTGAAACAATTCCGTTATTATGACCAAGGAAACACTCAACAATTTTGATTGAGCAACCGAATAAATTGCGTTCCAATTTTGCTGGCATCCCAATCAGGTTGGGAGTGTATTTTGACCAGAAGAGGCGCTAGCTGCTCGACTCGTTATGCAGTCAAGTTGGGATGCTTGGATTTAGCAGATTATTCAGATTTTCTTCACAAACATGCATGTTTGTGTGGTTCATCTTGCGTGTTTTTGTTGTTCGATGTATGGGTCGATAGGTTATTGGGGATGAGAAGGCGGTAGGAGAGCCAACAATGGTAGTTCTTCTGATTTTTATGTAGTGACCTGCATGCATATTCATAATAATTTTCTCGGGAGCAAATTGTTAAGCAAGTTTTCGTTGGTCCGAAACAGAAAAAGATTTTTCAAACATTTCAGAATGTTTTTGAGTCACATACATTTCAGGATGGTACACCATGGTTGTAATTCTTTTGTCTTAATTTAGCACACATGTTTAGTTGCCAGATTAAGCATTATTATTAACCTAGATTATAGTAGTTATTATCAGGGGGTTTCGAATAGTTACCAGGGTCCAGGGAGAGCTTATTATGTTGTTCATGCTTGCGTGCCCATGTTTTATTTGTTCTTTTTGTTTTAATTTGTTCTCTTTTTTAGTCGCCAAAATATGCAATGTTAGTCATCTTATGTTTTGTAAATAATATGGTTATCTTCTAAGAAAATTGACCTATGTTTTGTAAATATGGTTATTGTGTGGGTAAAATCTGGTAATTGGTTAGGATAAACTCTGTAGCTAGTCCTAAGAAAACTGATCTATTTTTGTAAATAATCTGGTAATTGTGTGGTAAAACTTGAACAATGTGGTAGATCTAGCAGGGAAATCACATGTGAAAAATCCCATGGAAACTATATGTTATTTTCCTGGCAACTGCATGTCAATATCCCGACAACTACATGATAATCACCGGGTAGATGTGGTATAATCTGAACAATATGGTAGATGTAGCAGGAAAATCATCACATGTGAAAAATTCCATGGCAACTACATGTTATTTTCTTGGCAACTGCATGCCAACATCCCGACAACGACATGATAATCACATGGTAGATCTAGCAGGAAAATCACATGTGAAAAATTCCATGGCACCATCATGTGTAAAACATGGCAACTACATGTTATTTTCCTGGCAACTGCATGTCAATATCCTGGCAACTACATGATAATCACATGGTAGATGTAGCAGGGAAATCACATGTGAAAAATTCCATGGCAACTACATGTTATTTTCCTGGCAACTGCATGTCAATATCCCGGCAACAACATGATAATGTTTTGGCAAATTCATGTTTATAACATCGTGACTGCATGTTAATACCCCGACAACTTTATTGCCTGGTGCTGGTAAACAGTACCAAAGAATCTAGTAATTATTTGCATGCATTTTGGAAACTCGGATACTTCTGCAATGGCTTTCGTGTCTGCGCACACGTACATAATTCTTGCTCGATCAATAGCGTCATTAGTACAAAAAATGTGAATAACGATTACATAATACTTGTTAACTTGTCAAAAACAAGGTGGAACATCCTTTTAAAAGGCGTTGTGTTTGCCTTTTGTGTATTGCGTACTTTTGTGTTTGATAGAGGAAGATCGTGTATCCTTATGCTTTGTGAGTTCTTCGATGTTGCCATGCCGGTGTGAGTAACCTGGATCATACCAGTGTTAGAAAGCATGATATAAGTACCACTCGCAAGAACAGTTGATGCATAGTTGAAGGCATGCTTTTCAGATGGAACAATAGTTGCAGCAGTTACTGTTTTCGGTTCTCTTTTTTTAGGTGGGACACCGAGCGTCTAAGCACTTACTTTTGGACGTCTCATCTTAGGTGGAGCAGTAATAGATCGGGAAACTTATAATAACAGTTCTGGCAACTTATAGTAAACAATATGGCAATTGCTGAACAAATTTGTGTTCTGTTATTGATGTGAACTACCTCGTCGCTTTGAAATATCATTGCTGCTAGTCTGGCTTAGCTTTGTTTCATTTTAGTCATGACAAGCCATCTAATCGGTGTTCTTAATTTTTTTCCAGAGTGCTGGGAGTTTATAACGACACGGCTGGCAATAAAACTGATGTGCAGATGGACAGGGAAGCTCAAAAGCTACGTGTAATGTATGGATGGAGGAAGCAGTATTAGGTGACAGGATTAAAGCTTTAGTTCACAGGTTCTTTATCCTAGACTTTTGACGATGTAAATACATGGGATTCCTTTGTTGTTCTACTAAGGTTGAATAGTGTAGTTGCCAGAGTTTTGTTGCCGGGTTTCTACTATTTAGGTGCATGGTTTCCATTGTTTAGTTGACAAGTTCATGTTCTTTTTCTAGTGTGGCTTTTGGACAGAGATATTTCCTGTTCCTTGTTTAAGATTTTCATGAGTATCTAATATGCTAGTTTATGTATCTAAAGCACAGAGTATCTTTTATGGTTTCTAGTGTGGCATAATTCTGTCTACATGGTTTGTATATATTTTTCCATCGAAATTACCAGATTCCATATATTGTGTTCCGTTATTGAGCTAGATACTATGCCTTGTTGTGTTATATGCTCGTTCTAGAATCGGCAATGGTCTTTTTTTCTCCCTTGGACAATAGTTAGGTAGAAGATCCATCTCGGTTACAGGTGGCTACCTTTTTGGCTTTGATTTGGCAGTTGGATCAAGTGGGTTATGGAGGTGGTGTTAGCAGCGTCTCTATGGGCCAGATTTCACCTAGGAGCCCAGTTGCGGCCTGGGTTGTGCCAGCTGGAGACAGCTAGTCCGATTGAAAGGGTGGTCGTCCTGCGCTGACGCGTGAAAGAAAGGTTGCGGGTTGTCGGGCGCCGTACGAGAGGGATTCGGTGGGGCACGATCGCTAGGTAGCACGGTCCTTTAATAGTAGTATAGATAATACAAGTTGATTGACAATAGATCGAAACATCGAGTAGAGTCCCTTAAAAAGGAATACGATACGTAACTGTGTACCTTTTTAGTTATATCGCGACATCTCCGATGGTAGACTTGTATTACAATTGGTCACATGAATGATTGATCGACATGACCCACAAAATAGTAAAATCTTATTGTAAGAACATCTACACCGGCACACTCCTCCCCGGGTTCCCCTACCTATCGCCTTTAGCGAGTTATATCATCCAACTCGCCCGCGTACTTCGTTACCAAGGGAAGGCCCAGTATGTGAGAAAAGCCCATTCGCTGCAATTTCTTCTAGTGCGCGCGTACAACACATTTCCATCATCGGTTCGCGTTTCTTCGCTCTTCCAGTTTCACCTACAACGTAATATTAAATGACCACGTACGAAAATGGTTCAGATTTCGATACGTGTATTTTGCGTACATCACATACAAATCTGTTCCTACAATTTTTATTAAATATGAACCCTTTTCAAAAATAAATATGTTTTAATAATATTTTTTAACGGAATATTAAAATCGGAACCATTTATAAAAATCGGAACCATTTTTAAAATCAGAACCATTTTTAAAAATTGGAACTATTTTTAAAATTAGAACCATTTTTCCAAAAAGGGAACCAAAATTCAGATGAACCGAAATGCCGGTGAACCAAAAATAGATGTGAACCGAAACTGTCGATGAAGCAAAAATGCCTGGTGAGCCAAAAATGTCGATGAACCAAAAATAATAGTGAAACAAAATTTCAGTTGCCCTGAAAATGTCGCTGAACCAAAAATATAACAAAAATATTGGTGAACCGAAAATAATATTGAACCAAAAATTCAGTTCGACCGAAAATAGTTCTAAACTAAAAATGTCGATGTACCGAAAATAATAGTGAACCAAATTTAAAATGGTTTCAAATCTGAAAATGGTTTCGATTTTTAAAATGTTTCAGATTTTGAAAATGGTTCCAAACTGAAAATGGTTCCGATTTTAAAAATGGTTCAGATTTTGAAAATGGTTTCAAATTGAAAATGGTTCATTTAAAAAATGGTTCAGATTTAAAAAATGGTACTGATTTTGAAATGGTTCAGATTTTGAAATTGGTTACAAATTGAAAATGGTTCATTTTTTAAAAATGGTCCCGATTTTGAAAATGGTTCCAAATCTGAAAATGGTTCCAATTTTGAAAATGGTTCCAAATCTGAAAATGGTTCCAAATTGAAAATGATTCATTTTAAAAAATGGTTCCAAATTTGAAAATGGTTCGGACTTTGAGAATGGTTCAGAAAAAACAGAAACGAAAAATGGTTCAGATTTTGAAAATAAAAAAACGAATATTTCAAATATAGGAAAAGAAAACTAAAATAAATAATAAAATAGAAAAAGGAAACAAAAAAGAAAGAATAAAAGGAAAACAAAAAAAGAAACAGAAGCAGAAAAGAAATAGGAAAAAGAAATGAAAACAGAAAAAGAAAACAATAGAATGATAAAAAAAAAGATGTTGAACACAAAACGCGGGCGTACCCCATTGGTTGTCGCTATGTTCCCGTCGTCGGAGATCCGAGTTCGAATCCATCCGCCTGCAAATGCCAGCATGTCTTGTTATATTTTCTTTGTAAAGAAAAACTATTTGGCCGACCCGCTAAGAAATTGTACGTGGGCGAGTCCGAGTTAAGACTCGCAACGGGCGATATATAGGGTTTGCGCCTCCCCCTCCCTGCCCCCCCCGGCGATAACTCCTGAACGGGCCAACTCCCATTAGACCGGCACATGCAAAAAAATGTCTGCCATCGTTGTGTCCGCCCCCATCTTTCACGATCTGGCCGGTGACGCCTGAGAAGCCCGCCATATAGACCCCGCCAGCGACACATTCGTTTACCCTTGCCCCCTCGTATCCCATCCCTAGTTTCCATGTCTCTCCTCCGAATCGCGCCGTCACCGCCGTCTCTTTAATGGTTCATTTAAAAAATGGTTCAGATTTCAAAAATGGTACTGATTTTGAAATGGTTCAGATTTTGAAATTGGTTACAAATTGAAAATGGTTCATTTTTTAAAAATGGTTCCGATTTTGAAAATGGTTCCAAATCTGAAAATGGTTCCAAATCTGAAAATGGTTCAGATTTTGAAAATGGTTCCAAATTGAAAATGATTCATTTTAAAAAATGGTTCCAAATTTGAAAATGGTTCGGACTTTGAGAATGGTTCAGAAAAAACAGAAACAAAAAATGGTTCAGATTTTGAAAATATAAAAAACGAATATCTCAAATATAGGAAAAGAAAACTAAAATAAATAATAAAATAGAAAAAGGAAACAAAAAAGAAAGAATAAAAGGAAAACAAAAAAAGAAACAGAAGCAGAAAAGAAATAGGAAAAAGAAACAAAAACAGAAAAAGGAAACAATAGAATGATAAAAAAAAAGATGTTGAACACGAACGCGGGCGTACCCAGTGGTTGTCACTATGTTCCCGTCGTCGGAGATTCGAGTTCGAATCCATCCGCCTGCAAATGCCTGCATGTCTTGTTATATTTTCTTTGTAAAGATAAACTATTGGGCCGGCCCGCTAAGAAATTGTACGCGGGCGAGTCCGAGTTAAGACTCGCAACGGGCGATATATAGGGTTTGCGCCTCCCCCTCCCTGCCCTCCCGGCGATAACTCCTGAACGGGCTAACTCCCATTGGACCGGCCCATGCAAAAAAAATGTCTGCCATCGTTGTGTCCGCCCCCATCTTTCACGGTCTGGCCGGAGACGCCGGACAAGCCAGCCATGTAGACCCCGATAGACGAGCACCACATGCCAGCGACACATTCGTTTACCCTTGCCCCCTCGTATCCCATCCCTAGTTTCCATGTCTCTCCTCCGAATCGCGCCGTCACCGCCGTCTCTTTTCGCCGCCAACACTCCGGTGGTAGTCCGCTGCCACCAAGAAAGCAGACTCGCCGCCTGTCCCCGTTACTCATTTTTAGTTGTAGTTTGCGAGCTGCCGCTCTCCATAGCTTGTTCAGCTGGCGGCCAAGACTGCCTCACATCCTGCACACAAGATATTCAGTCGTTTGCGTGATACTCACACTATTGCTATCCGTATTATCCTACATTTGTATTCGAGAAATTGAAAATGGAAGTGGTAAATATCCGAATCCGAACAAATAGAAAAGGAAGTGGTAAATATCTGGATCCGTTTTTAGAAATATGAATATGGCATTAAATTTTGAAAAATATGGACATGAAAATGGATATATCCATGTCCGAATAAAATTATGTTAGCCAATTTTGGTAATTCTTGTCCGATATGACAATTTACCAGACTAAAAAGGTAAAAAAGTTGTCAAATTCATTTTTCTATGATTGAATTTTAAGCTATTGTTTATTATAGAGCTATATTTGTCATTGTATTGTTCTATACTTGACTTGCTATAAGACATGATCCGAATTGAGATAACATTTGATCCGCATCCTATTCGAGTAACGTCCTCTCTGCATTTGTATCTGACAACATCTTCTTTTTAAAATATGGAAACGAGTGTGAGAAGGGTACTATCCGATCCGCATCCGATCTGTTTTCACGCCTATGGCTAGCCTTAGGCTCAATGCAAAGGCCAAAAGTTCCTTTACATACAATCACGGTAGATGATACGTAGTGCGGCCCTTTGAAAAAACTATATTATCCACATGAACCAAAACTAGGTGAATATTGGCAGGAAATTTGTTCTCATAATTTATGGCACCAATGAGTCTTTGGATCACAAATTCCTGTATACACAAGTCATACGACAAAAATCATTTAAAACTCGTTCCCTTAGCGACCCTATCTATAATTTCCCCTAGAATCGAAGGGCAACTTATTGTGAGGTTATTGAATCCATCGGTTTCTCGGATAGCATTGAGCACACCATGTGAGGACATGAATCCTAGGCATGCATTCTTGAGTTGAACGCAGTGGTGCTGCTCCGCCAAGGCAAGTGTGGTTGCAACTGTTTGCACGTCAATGTTTTGGCACAGCTTCAGTTCGCACATCACCCTTAGCCTGTCCATCGCATACCGATCAGCAGCAACAAACAAGTGTTGGAAGGCCGCAGCATTATCCACACCAAACTCATCTATGATGGTATCAGTGTAGACAAAGTGAAGAAGTGCTCCGAAGAGAGCAGGTTCCATGTCATCGATCTTGATGCAATGAGCATCATTTTCCTTCATTTCACTAAAGAGCTCTGCCTTAAGTACCGGCGATCGTGCAGCCAACATCCATCTATGAGCATGGAACGATTGGTCGCCCACTGTGAATGCCACATCCTTGCCTTGTCCATCCTTCAACATTTCCGCCAAGTGGTTTTGCAGGTTCGATTGGGGGACTACAACAGTGCTTAGATCTTCTGTGTGATGCGTCAAGACCGTCAAAACACACCTGATTGTGAAGCAGTCGCCGACGAAAGATGGCAAACCATCCGTCTCGGGCTTCTAAAAAAACTTACCATAGCCCCAATTAGCTGAATATCCTGCTGATTCGAAGGTATGTGTCATTGAGTTCCTTTTTATTAGTGGATTGCCATCGATATCCAGTAGACTCAACGTGTACATAACTCTAACCGCTGGTTCCCCTCTACATAGATTTAAGAAGGCCGAGGTGTAGCCACCTACGTCCTCCGTGCATCCCTCAGGGTAGAACGAGACATTCCAGTCGTAGCCGCCTGCGCTGAACATGCTGGAGCTAATGTGCTGGCCGACGCCCATGCCGTGGAGCAGAGAGTAACCGGTGACCTCGAAATTGTGTTCCACGGTGACGGTGTCCGTCAGGAATCTCGACGATGTCTTGGACAGGTATTTGCCGTGGTTAGCCGAAGAGGCCGAGCTGCTAGCCATGGTGAAGGTAGGAGAATCGAGGGTTTCACGGGGGTTGATCTTGTCTTGCGCGTTGTTTGCACGCCTAGCGGCCGTCATATATATACACGGAGGAGTTGTTGTTCGTACCCAAGCTAAATGAATCCGAGACCTACAGGGGCAGGGATACCGAACATGAATCATAACAGAGCGGCAGAAGCAGTAAGAGTTCTTATCGAGTACAGTTTGTGCCGCCGCCGGGACGCGAGCGCATATCACAACAATGGAACGTTCCGTAATTAGGATGAGTCATGTTCATGTGCAAACAGATCTCCGTGATATGAAAAAGAAACTCCAGGGTTTGTGTGTCCGTCAGGTAATTTTCTCGATAAGTACAACCCGTCAATTGGGTTAGTTTGGCTGGATTTTTCTCAAGGAAGTGGAAATCGCCTGTACACTATCCCGTCCTTGCTCACTTGGGCTGTCCAATATAATAGCATTTCATTTCGAATGTACTCTTTAAATTTTTCGGCGAGCTCACTGTGTACAATCCTGTTAGGATACGTATAGGGACCGCAGCGGCGCTTGTTTTTTTAAAGGATACGTCAAAGCAGACGTATCAGTTTCAAGAAGGAGAGGCCAAGAGACCGATTACAACGCGTTTAGGCATATGCGACACAAATGCCACTCCACCAAAACGTGTTTAGGCGCTTGTTAGTCATGCGCACCGCACCTCCCAAAATGTAAAGTTCAGCCCCCGCGTGACAAAATGAAAAAGAGGAGGGGAAAGGACCATCCGACAGCCCCTTAACACTAGTTGACACAACACCACATCAAGTGTACGATAGCTCAAGATAGAAGGAAAAAACCATTCGAGAAAATGTCAAAGAAGAGTGCATTGCACGAGAAACTTGACAAAGATATAAAAATGGGCGGGAAAAGTTGGATGGAAAATGTCAAAATTTTGCTCGAGTGTCCATTAGGGGAAACTAGGCAAACATGACGCGCCACCATCTCTGCCCACCGCCAACGATGGGGACACGTGTCCACCGTATTTGCCGAGTGTTTATGCACTACTTACCAATTTTAATTATTTACCATGTTTTTGCTTAATTTTGCCGAGTTTAATTAATAGTATATAGCTTTGGCGCGGTGTGGATGTGGGCTATAAGTAAAACAACACGTACTCGTGCTAAGCGAGGTTGATGGCTTGTATAAAATTTTCAAGTATGTTTAGCCGTAGAGTTGGGATGGTATTCAGTTTGTGACGATCTGGAGCGATCATATTTTGTCAAATAAAAAAATGAAATTCAACATCGAAAGCAACCCTTTTTGAAAAAAACTAGGTTCACTTATTCACCTAAATTTAAATCCTCTCTATCGAAACAAAATACATCATAGCTTCATGATACATGTCCAAGTTGATGGTATAAAATTACAAGAGTTGATGGTGCCATAAATGTGTTGAAAATTGAAAGCATATGTTGCAAATGTGCTACTGAGCTACGTTGAGTCCAAATCGAGCCACCAAATCTTCCCTCAATATCGGCTCCTTTTTTAATCAAGCTTCAACACATGGTTTATCCTAAGTTTATTTCTTTTGGAATCCATGATCTTGAGTCGAGGGAAATCACGAGTTCATTTCGAGTTGGCTCACGAACGTCGAGCCTTTTTTGCAACCCTACCCGTAGCAATAGCAGCCTTGTCTATAATGTCCTCTAGAATCGTAGGGCAGCTCAACAGGAGGTGCCTGAAATCATCGGTTTCCCGGATTTGAGCGAGCACGCCATGGGAGGACATGAATCCAAGGCAAGCATCCTTGAGCTGCACGCAGTGGTGCTGCTCTGCTAAGGCAAGTGAGCTTGCAACTATGTCCACGTCAATGCTCTGGCATAGCTTCCCTTCGCACATGGCACTTAGCCTATCCAGTCCATACCGATCCGCGGCGACAAACAAGTGTTGCAATGGCGCGTCCTTATCAACACCACAATTATCAGGGAATGTATCCGTGTAGATGAAACGAAGGAGTGCCCGGAAGATAGGGGGCTCCATGTCATCGATCTTGATGTGCCGGCCGGTAGCATTCTCCTCCATCGGACCGAAGAGCTCCGCCCTAAACACCGGCGATCGTGCAGCCAGCATGAACCTGTGAGCATGGAACAGTTGGTCACCCACACTGAATGTCACGTCCGCGGTTTCCTCGTCCTTGAGCATGGCTACCAGCTGGTTCTTCATGTTCGAAGGGGGCACGACGACGTTGCTTACATCTTCCGTGCGATGCGTCATGATAGTCAGAACACACCTGATTGTGAAGCATCCATCGTCGTCGAGGGAGAGATGCATCTTGTTACCGGGCATGGATTTGGTAAAAAACGTTGAATAGCCCCGATAATCACGATCTGCACATTCGAAGGTGTGTGTTATCGGGCTCCTCCGAACAGCTGTGTTGCCGGCTTTATCCAATAGGCTCAACGTGAACGTCGCTCTCACCCCTGGTTCTCCTCTACATAAACATAGGAAGACCGAGCAGCACGATTCATCGTCCTCTATTTCTCCGTCGGGATAGAACCTGATGTTCCAGTCATAGCCGTCGGCGCTGAACATGCTCGAGGAGATGAACTCGCCGACGCCCATGCCGTCGAGCTGCCAGTAATTGGTGATCTCGAAATTGTGCGCCACGGTGACGGTGTCCGTCAGGGATCGCGACAACGTATCCGACACATACTTGCCGTCGTTATCCGATGGGGCAAAGCTGCTAGCCATGGCGAAAGCAGGAGTAGCAAGGGCGATGGCTCAAGAAGCCACGTGCGTTGGCCTCGTATGAGCGAGACTTTCACATCGTGTGCACTCGCAGCCGTGTTATATATACACGGAGGAGTTGTTGTATTGTATACGGACATGGGATCCGGTACATACAGGGATACCGAACATGAATAGTTTGATCGGTATGGGTTCTTGTCGAGTACAGACCTGATCGCTTTCAATCAATAGAACGAAATTATACACATCATGTAATATGCTAGTAGTAAATTTAGGGACATATAGAAGTAATGCAAACAACTTGGTTGCATCAAAATAATTCCATGGATTTTATTACAGGATATGACTAATTCTCAGTCGAATGATAACTACTTAGATCTCAGTCGTCATCAAATCTCGATGAATAGCAGAAATTAAAAAGCATATCTTACTTCCACCCAACTAGAAACTGAAAAAACATGAATTACAATCCAATTTACAACTCATAGTTGCATAAATCACGATGCAAATGCGCTACTGTAGGACTGGACCGAGCTCTCTGGTAGGTGAGAATTACCAATTCCATTAATTATAAGAGTCCACAAAACCATGTTTTACAAGATAATCGAAAAACAACTACGAGATCATCACTCCAAGCGACTCTATCTGACTCTACATTTTCAGTGCAATATCATTTCTAAGCATGGCCAGATCAGACCTGATTGTGAAGTAGTCGGATGTGAAATGCCCTACCGATTTATCCACGCAAAGACCTACAAGTTTCTCAAGAGGACCCATGACTCGAGCACAACCAAAGTCCCTCTAAGATAAGGTGAATTCGCTACTCTCCATGTGTGAAATTGACACCCCTTGATATGGTATATTACTCCATTCCAATATCCTATGTGTGATCAGGTACAACAAGCAAGAGCCACCTCAATCTGACCAAACCTTCAAGTCCATAGAAGCGAAGAAAAGAGGAGCAGACGCTTCAGGCGTGGTACTACTGCCGATGACCATAGCTACCTCCCAACTACCGGCCACCCTCTAGTACCTGTACTATTTCCGCCACCGCTGACCTACTTCTGCACCCCATACTAAAATCCCCTAATCGATACCACCCTTAAACTACCTCACACCCGAAAACAAAGAGGAAATAGTTGGTACTACCGCCATGTCAACCGGTACTACCACCCCTGTTCAAGGGTTGGTACTACCAGCTACTCGTGTGCATTTTCTAACTGGAGTCCTTGTATCCACCCACTGCATACCCCTTCGTGGTTAAGACTATAAACATGACCTCTCGGTCTCATATTTAGGGTTGGCTGAAATTAGAATTTGAGTTGAGTTTTGCTCCATGTGTGGAACCCCAAGACCTCCGTTTGGAGATCCTACCTTTTGTAGCTACTCTTCCGCTGATCAATTTTAGTATAATTTCCTAATATTTTCTTCAAAAAAATTATTGGATCGATGAAAAAACTATTAAGATAAATCGATTTCAGCAAGTGTATTGTTTGGCTTGAGTCTGACATCTAGAGTATGTTGTCGGCTGATTCCCTCACATGTTTTGTCGTTTATCTCCACTTGATTTGTGTTTTCTCCACGAATACCATTCATTCCGCTTTGTTTTCATCGCTTGTCACGCCGTCAGTCCATGAAGACCGGGCTGCAACCCACTTCATATGGTATCAGAGCGATGGTTGCCGTAGATTTCAGTTGTGTTTCCACCCCATCTTATTGCTAGCCATCCACAAACAAAATTCTTGCCTAAATTTTGAAAATTCCAAAAAAATAGCCTCAACTGGATTTAGATCGATTTCCTGATTTGTTGCATTTTAGTGATTTTTAATTCATATCTATTGCCTTAGGTTTTGATCCAACTTAAGTTGTGTTGTCTTATTTTAATTTGCATTTTACTCACGAATTTGAGGATTTTTGGAGCCAATTTCCATTCCACGGCCATGAAAAGTCCGCACAGGAGTTTGTCGGGCAGTACTACTGAGGCTGGGATTTTCAAGAAAAATCCTCATTTTCGTTTTGCCATTTTTATTGCTGTTTGTGTTTCGTGGTAGATGATCTTTGTATTCAAGCATCCTTCCACAACATAAACGACAAGCGACGATGACACCGCGGATTCAAACAATCCGTTGACCCCTAATCGCGAGGTGTATCTTACCTTTCTCTTTAGAGCCATATTTCTTCCTTTTGTGTCTCGATGTCGCCAACGACCACAATCCAATCTACGTCACAAGATACAATCAGCATAGTAGCAACTTTCTTAAAATACTGTTTCTCGTTGGAACAAGAAGAAACAGAGCCATAGTTGAATCTATCATCCATGGCTGGAATTTTTATTTGTAAGTTGTTGATTTTGATTTTTTTTTACTGGATGTGTAGCCATAGATGATGGATGGCCCTCTCCGAGAGATCAATAAATTACCTCACATAAATTTCGGTTTACTGAATTGGTATGGTCTTCCATTGTGATATCCTCCGTATTTTTGCTGGAAATAGCTCACAAGGGTTGGCTTAGGAAGGCCGGAAGGGGTGCTTTCAGATTGTTGATCAACATGTGGGACATCATGCATTATCTTTTATCTTCCCTAACAATTAATAATGATTGATATATTTTTAGTGAGAAATTGTGTTATTTGATGGAAGACATATGATAAAATGGAGACAATTGCCTTCTCCTAATTTCTAAGAAATGATCTCATAGGTAAGTAAGACAAACTTCTATTTTTTTTATTATCTCTCTTCCAACTAAACAAAATCCGACGTGACAATACTAAGAGACGTCTCACGACACCCGTGTACATGCATTTACATGATCTTTTTCCAAGCGAAACATCAGCCCTCTTCGACTTTGAGGTGTTGCAGTTGTAGTTTCTCTGTAAAACACCAAGGGCATAGACTGTCTAAAAGGAAAATAATTCTCGCCGAAATTCTATACGGAGTACATTTCAGTAAAATACTGAGGGCATACACTGTATGAAGGGAAAACAATTCTCACCGAAATTCTTGTACACTTCAGAAATAATATTAAGCTATTTTTTTCAAAAAAAATACTCCGTATATTGAGCTAATTAACCACCCTACTTTCATATATAGACCCTGTCAAAAAAAGAAAAACTTGCTCATGGACGTTCTATCTAGATGCTTGTGGATACACTACCGGTATTCATTGGCAACATCATCTGTACGGTTGTGTTTTGTACAACCGTCAAATCACACCTGATCGTGAAGCAGTTTCTTCGCAGGTAGGACTTCTGGACGAGCTTGGTATTGCCCATGCCCTTCTCCCCCGGCGTAAAGGTGTGTGTCGCGGTCAGAGGGGTGGAACATCTGTGTACTCTGCCATCTTTCTCCCGCAAGCTTAAGGTGTAGTACACCCGCAGACCCGTCTCCGCGACGACGCCTCCGCAGGGACACAGGAAGGCACCCGCGTAGCCAGGTTGCCTGCCGTCGCCGTCCGGGTAGAACCTGATACTCCAGTCTTGGCCGCCGACGTTGAACGTGCTCGAGGTGACGAACTTGCCGACGCCCATGCCGTCGAGCAGCGAGAAGTTCATCACCACGAAATTGTGCGCCCCGGTGGCGGCCTCCGCCGTGCATACCGACGACGTCTCAACCCGCACGGGCTTCTTAGCGCTGCAAGAGTTTCCCATGGCGAACGTAGGTGGACGATCGGGGTAATAAGGACTATAGAAAACGGGTGGGCTAATCTCGATCTCTTTAGGTATGTAGGCTTGACGGAACCTGTCTGTATTTATATGCTGTTGATCGTTCGAACAAGGATGAAGGACTCTGGAGTTGGACCTAGGTACGTATGAGAGGATACCGACCTGGGGGCTCGTACTCTCGTAGGAGTACTAGATAACCAAAAGGCAGTATAGTACACAAGGTCTGTCTAAAGAAATTTGGGGCCCACAAAATGAGTCCCTAATTTAATTTTTTTATCTTCTTTACTATTAAGAGTTTGGATTGGTGATGGCTCATCCATGCCTTTCCCTCACCTTCGGTGTTCTCTTAGCTCTAATTATTTCTCCACCTGCAAGTCCCCCCCCCCCCCCCCCCGCGCGTCAGAGCATCTCCAACCGATACCCAATAATAGGCACTATAAAGTAGTTTTAGGAAAAAAAAGATTTTTGGGAAATATAGGGCACAAGTCATACAGATGATCGAAAATAGGGCACCAAAAAAATTCTACCAAAACAGATGTTCATAAAATAGGACATCTGACACGGAGCGTTTTGGAGCTCGACCAACCGGGTAGCTCGGAATTGAGTCTATCAGCTGGTCCACTAAGATCTCGGCCCAAATCTATTTATATCCAATACGTTTACAATATATATGTTTCTGAACAGTACGCCATGTGCGTCTGGCCCATCTCTACTCGGTTATGCCTAGACCGAGGAGGTGAAAACTGTTAGACAAGTAATACATCTTACACATGTCTAACCAAACATGATGTGCCAGCCGGTTCTGCACTTAAACCATCGATGGAGTTGTCTCATCGCCCCCACCGCGCGGCGAATTTCTTCATGGGAGAGTATTTATTCCTAGCTACCATGCCTTTAAGTGCTACCATGTCACCATATAAAAAAAAAATCAATTTAAAAGCTTAGAAAATTTGGATGAATGAAGGGAGGTGACGCCCGACAGCTTGAGTTCAACATGTGGGCCAACACAGACATGGTATACGAGGATAAGTCCCTGTGAAAGAGGTGGTAAAAATGAGGTGGCGAGCTGCGTAAATGGAACGAAGCAGTCGCAAATCAGAAGAGGTGCGGAAGAATTTGAAAATGGTTCGTGAATTTAAAATGTCCCAAATTATAAAAAAGTTCACGAAAAGTGTTCATGAATTTGAAAATGGTTCATGAATTTGAAAAATATCCCGAATTTCAAAAAAAATCAGAAATGTGAAAATGGTTCATGAAAAATGCCCCAAAATTCAAAAATTGTTCATGAATTTGAAAATGGATCGTGAATTTAAAATCTCCCGAATTTCAAAGTAAGTTCATGACAAAATGTTCATGAATTTGAAAATATCCCTCAATTTCAAAACCAAAAAACCCAGTGAGAAGCAACGTGGCTGGTGACAGACTGAGGGCAGCATCGAGGCCGGATTGGAGGACTTCTCCATGGCTGCTGACCTGCTGTGCAGGGTCCACGTAGGAATGTTAAGCGCTGGGCTGGGCTGAAGCAGCCCATCTCGCACGGCTCCATCTGGGCTATAATATTACTCATGATTTCAACATATTCGGCAGGCCCCTCTCAAAAAACAAAAACTCGGCAGGCGAGCCACACGTCAAGGTCGTGTTCGTGTCGGAATGGAGTTCGAGCCAGACGCCAACTCGCGCCGTCGCGCGCGTACTTTTGTGTTTGATAGAGGAAGATCGTGTATCCTTATGCTTTGTGAGTTCTTCGATGTTGCCATGCCGGTGTGAGTAACCTGGATCATACCGGTGTTAGAAAGCATGATATAAGTACCACTCGCAAGAACAGTTGATGCATAGTTGAAGGCATGCTTTTCAGATGGAACAATAGTTGCAGCAGTTACTGTTTTCGGTTCTCTTTTTTTAGGTGGGACACCGAGCGTCTAAGCACTTACTTTTGGACGTCTCATCTTAGGTGGAGCAGTAATAGATCGGGAAACTTATAATAACAGTTCTGGCAACTTATAGTAAACAATATGGCAATTGCTGAACAAATTTGTGTTCTGTTATTGATGTGAACTACCTCGTCGCTTTGAAATATCATTGCTGCTAGTCTGGCTTAGCTTTGTTTCATTTTAGTCATGACAAGCCATCTAATCGGTGTTCTTAATTTTTTTCCAGAGTGCTGGGAGTTTATAACGACACGGCTGGCAATAAAACTGATGTGCAGATGGACAGGGAAGCTCAAAAGCTACGTGTAATGTATGGATGGAGGAAGCAGTATTAGGTGACAGGATTAAAGCTTTAGTTCACAGGTTCTTTATCCTAGACTTTTGACGATGTAAATACATGGGATTCCTTTGTTGTTCTACTAAGGTTGAATAGTGTAGTTGCCAGAGTTTTGTTGCCGGGTTTCTACTATTTAGGTGCATGGTTTCCATTGTTTAGTTGACAAGTTCATGTTCTTTTTCTAGTGTGGCTTTTGGACAGAGATATTTCCTGTTCCTTGTTTAAGATTTTCATGAGTATCTAATATGCTAGTTTATGTATCTAAAGCACAGAGTATCTTTTATGGTTTCTAGTGTGGCATAATTCTGTCTACATGGTTTGTATATATTTTTCCATCGAAATTACCAGATTCCATATATTGTGTTCCGTTATTGAGCTAGATACTATGCCTTGTTGTGTTATATGCTCGTTCTAGAATCGGCAATGGTCTTTTTTTCTCCCTTGGACAATAGTTAGGTAGAAGATCCATCTCGGTTACAGGTGGCTACCTTTTTGGCTTTGATTTGGCAGTTGGATCAAGTGGGTTATGGAGGTGGTGTTAGCAGCGTCTCTATGGGCCAGATTTCACCTAGGAGCCCAGTTGCGGCCTGGGTTGTGCCAGCTGGAGACAGCTAGTCCGATTGAAAGGGTGGTCGTCCTGCGCTGACGCGTGAAAGAAAGGTTGCGGGTTGTCGGGCGCCGTACGAGAGGGATTCGGTGGGGCACGATCGCTAGGTAGCACGTCCTTTAATAGTAGTATAGATAATACAAGTTGATTGACAATAGATCGAAACATCGAGTAGAGTCCCTTAAAAAGGAATACGATACGTAACTGTGTACCTTTTTAGTTATATCGCGACATCTCCGATGGTAGACTTGTATTACAATTGGTCACATGAATGATTGATCGACATGACCCACAAAATAGTAAAATCTTATTGTAAGAACATCTACACCGGCACACTCCTCCCCGGGTTCCCCTACCTATCGCCTTTAGCGAGTTATATCATCCAACTCGCCCGCGTACTTCGTTACCAAGGGAAGGCCCAGTATGTGAGAAAAGCCCATTCGCTGCAATTTCTTCTAGTGCGCGCGTACAACACATTTCCATCATCGGTTCGCGTTTCTTCGCTCTTCCAGTTTCACCTACAACGTAATATTAAATGACCACGTACGAAAATGGTTCAGATTTCGATACGTGTATTTTGCGTACATCACATACAAATCTGTTCCTACAATTTTTATTAAATATGAACCCTTTTCAAAAATAAATATGTTTTAATAATATTTTTTAACGGAATATTAAAATCGGAACCATTTATAAAAATCGGAACCATTTTTAAAATCAGAACCATTTTTAAAAATTGGAACTATTTTTAAAATTAGAACCATTTTTCCAAAAAGGGAACCAAAATTCAGATGAACCGAAATGCCGGTGAACCAAAAATAGATGTGAACCGAAACTGTCGATGAAGCAAAAATGCCTGGTGAGCCAAAAATGTCGATGAACCAAAAATAATAGTGAAACAAAATTTCAGTTGCCCTGAAAATGTCGCTGAACCAAAAATATAACAAAAATATTGGTGAACCGAAAATAATATTGAACCAAAAATTCAGTTCGACCGAAAATAGTTCTAAACTAAAAATGTCGATGTACCGAAAATAATAGTGAACCAAATTTAAAATGGTTTCAAATCTGAAAATGGTTTCGATTTTTAAAATGTTTCAGATTTTGAAAATGGTTCCAAACTGAAAATGGTTCCGATTTTAAAAATGGTTCAGATTTTGAAAATGGTTTCAAATTGAAAATGGTTCATTTAAAAAATGGTTCAGATTTAAAAAATGGTACTGATTTTGAAATGGTTCAGATTTTGAAATTGGTTACAAATTGAAAATGGTTCATTTTTTAAAAATGGTCCCGATTTTGAAAATGGTTCCAAATCTGAAAATGGTTCCAATTTTGAAAATGGTTCCAAATCTGAAAATGGTTCCAAATTGAAAATGATTCATTTTTAAAAATGGTTCCAAATTTGAAAATGGTTCGGACTTTGAGAATGGTTCAGAAAAAACAGAAACGAAAAATGGTTCAGATTTTGAAAATAAAAAAACGAATATTTCAAATATAGGAAAAGAAAACTAAAATAAATAATAAAATAGAAAAAGGAAACAAAAAAGAAAGAATAAAAGGAAAACAAAAAAAGAAACAGAAGCAGAAAAGAAATAGGAAAAAGAAATGAAAACAGAAAAAGAAAACAATAGAATGATAAAAAAAAGATGTTGAACACAAAACGCGGGCGTACCCCATTGGTTGTCGCTATGTTCCCGTCGTCGGAGATCCGAGTTCGAATCCATCCGCCTGCAAATGCCAGCATGTCTTGTTATATTTTCTTTGTAAAGAAAAACTATTTGGCCGACCCGCTAAGAAATTGTACGTGGGCGAGTCCGAGTTAAGACTCGCAACGGGCGATATATAGGGTTTGCGCCTCCCCCTCCCTGCCCCCCCCGGCGATAACTCCTGAACGGGCCAACTCCCATTAGACCGGCACATGCAAAAAAATGTCTGCCATCGTTGTGTCCGCCCCCAGCTTTCACGATCTGGCCGGTGACGCCTGAGAAGCCCGCCATGTAGACCCCGCCAGCGACACATTCGTTTACCCTTGCCCCCTCGTATCCCATCCCTAGTTTCCATGTCTCTCCTCCGAATCGCGCCGTCACCGCCGTCTCTTTAATGGTTCATTTAAAAAATGGTTCAGATTTCAAAAATGGTACTGATTTTGAAATGGTTCAGATTTTGAAATTGGTTACAAATTGAAAATGGTTCATTTTTTAAAAATGGTTCCGATTTTGAAAATGGTTCCAAATCTGAAAATGGTTCCAAATCTGAAAATGGTTCAGATTTTGAAAATGGTTCCAAATTGAAAATGATTCATTTTAAAAAATGGTTCCAAATTTGAAAATGGTTCGGACTTTGAGAATGGTTCAGAAAAAACAGAAACAAAAAATGGTTCAGATTTTGAAAATATAAAAAACGAATATCTCAAATATAGGAAAAGAAAACTAAAATAAATAATAAAATAGAAAAAGGAAACAAAAAAGAAAGAATAAAAGGAAAACAAAAAAAGAAACAGAAGCAGAAAAGAAATAGGAAAAAGAAACAAAAACAGAAAAAGGAAACAATAGAATGATAAAAAAAAAGATGTTGAACACGAACGCGGGCGTATCCCAGTGGTTGTCACTATGTTCCCGTCGTCGGAGATTCGAGTTCGAATCCATCCGCCTGCAAATGCCTGCATGTCTTGTTATATTTTCTTTGTAAAGATAAACTATTGGGCCGGCCCGCTAAGAAATTGTACGCGGGCGAGTCCGAGTTAAGACTCGCAACGGGCGATATATAGGGTTTGCGCCCCCCCCCTCCCTGCCCTCCCGGCGATAACTCCTGAACGGGCTAACTCCCATTGGACCGGCCCATGCAAAAAAAATGTCTGCCATCGTTGTGTCCGCCCCCATCTTTCACGGTCTGGCCGGAGACGCCGGACAAGCCAGCCATGTAGACCCCGATAGACGAGCACCACATGCCAGCGACACATTCGTTTACCCTTGCCCCCTCGTATCCCATCCCTAGTTTCCATGTCTCTCCTCCGAATCGCGCCGTCACCGCCGTCTCTTTTCGCCGCCAACACTCCGGTGGTAGTCCGCTGCCACCAAGAAAGCAGACTCGCCGCCTGTCCCCGTTACTCATTTTTAGTTGTAGTTTGCGAGCTGCCGCTCTCCATAGCTTGTTCAGCTGGCGGCCAAGACTGCCTCACATCCTGCACACAAGATATTCAGTCGTTTGCGTGATACTCACACTATTGCTATCCGTATTATCCTACATTTGTATTCGAGAAATTGAAAATGGAAGTGGTAAATATCCGAATCCGAACAAATAGAAAAGGAAGTGGTAAATATCTGGATCCGTTTTTAGAAATATGAATATGGCATTAAATTTTGAAAAATATGGACATGAAAATGGATATATCCATGTCCGAATAAAATTATGTTAGCCAATTTTGGTAATTCTTGTCCGATATGACAATTTACCAGACTAAAAAGGTAAAAAAGTTGTCAAATTCATTTTTCTATGATTGAATTTTAAGCTATTGTTTATTATAGAGCTATATTTGTCATTGTATTGTTCTATACTTGACTTGCTATAAGACATGATCCGAATTGAGATAACATTTGATCCGCATCCTATTCGAGTAACGTCCTCTCTGCATTTGTATCTGACAACATCTTCTTTTTAAAATATGGAAACGAGTGTGAGAAGGGTACTATCCGATCCGCATCCGATCTGTTTTCACGCCTATGGCTAGCCTTAGGCTCAATGCAAAGGCCAAAAGTTCCTTTACATACAATCACGGTAGATGATACGTAGTGCGGCCCTTTGAAAAAACTATATTATCCACATGAACCAAAACTAGGTGAATATTGGCAGGAAATTTGTTCTCATAATTTATGGCACCAATGAGTCTTTGGATCACAAATTCCTGTATACACAAGTCATACGACAAAAATCATTTAAAACTCGTTCCCTTAGCGACCCTATCTATAATTTCCCCTAGAATCGAAGGGCAACTTATTGTGAGGTTATTGAATCCATCGGTTTCTCGGATAGCATTGAGCACACCATGTGAGGACATGAATCCTAGGCATGCATTCTTGAGTTGAACGCAGTGGTGCTGCTCCGCCAAGGCAAGTGTGGTTGCAACTGTTTGCACGTCAATGTTTTGGCACAGCTTCAGTTCGCACATCACCCTTAGCCTGTCCATCGCATACCGATCAGCAGCAACAAACAAGTGTTGGAAGGCCGCAGCATTATCCACACCAAACTCATCTATGATGGTATCAGTGTAGACAAAGTGAAGAAGTGCTCCGAAGAGAGCAGGTTCCATGTCATCGATCTTGATGCAATGAGCATCATTTTCCTTCATTTCACTAAAGAGCTCTGCCTTAAGTACCGGCGATCGTGCAGCCAACATCCATCTATGAGCATGGAACGATTGGTCGCCCACTGTGAATGCCACATCCTTGCCTTGTCCATCCTTCAACATTTCCGCCAAGTGGTTTTGCAGGTTCGATTGGGGGACTACAACAGTGCTTAGATCTTCTGTGTGATGCGTCAAGACCGTCAAAACACACCTGATTGTGAAGCAGTCGCCGACGAAAGATGGCAAACCATCCGTCTCGGGCTTCTAAAAAAACTTACCATAGCCCCAATTAGCTGAATATCCTGCTGATTCGAAGGTATGTGTCATTGAGTTCCTTTTTATTAGTGGATTGCCATCGATATCCAGTAGACTCAACGTGTACATAACTCTAACCGCTGGTTCCCCTCTACATAGATTTAAGAAGGCCGAGGTGTAGCCACCTACGTCCTCCGTGCATCCCTCAGGGTAGAACGAGACATTCCAGTCGTAGCCGCCTGCGCTGAACATGCTGGAGCTAATGTGCTGGCCGACGCCCATGCCGTGGAGCAGAGAGTAACCGGTGACCTCGAAATTGTGTTCCACGGTGACGGTGTCCGTCAGGAATCTCGACGATGTCTTGGACAGGTATTTGCCGTGGTTAGCCGAAGAGGCCGAGCTGCTAGCCATGGTGAAGGTAGGAGAATCGAGGGTTTCACGGGGGTTGATCTTGTCTTGCGCGTTGTTTGCACGCCTAGCGGCCGTCATATATATACACGGAGGAGTTGTTGTTCGTACCCAAGCTAAATGAATCCGAGACCTACAGGGGCAGGGATACCGAACATGAATCATAACAGAGCGGCAGAAGCAGTAAGAGTTCTTATCGAGTACAGTTTGTGCCGCCGCCGGGACGCGAGCGCATATCACAACAATGGAACGTTCCGTAATTAGGATGAGTCATGTTCATGTGCAAACAGATCTCCGTGATATGAAAAAGAAACTCCAGGGTTTGTGTGTCCGTCAGGTAATTTTCTCGATAAGTACAACCCGTCAATTGGGTTAGTTTGGCTGGATTTTTCTCAAGGAAGTGGAAATCGCCTGTACACTATCCCGTCCTTGCTCACTTGGGCTGTCCAATATAATAGCATTTCATTTCGAATGTATCTTTAAATTTTTCGGCGAGCTCACTGTGTACAATCCTGTTAGGATACGTATAGGGACCGCAGCGGCGCTTGTTTTTTTAAAGGATACGTCAAAGCAGACGTATCAGTTTCAAGAAGGAGAGGCCAAGAGACCGATTACAACGCGTTTAGGCATATGCGACACAAATGCCACTCCACCAAAACGTGTTTAGGCGCTTGTTAGTCATGCGCACCGCACCTCCCAAAATGTAAAGTTCAGCCCCCGCGTGACAAAATGAAAAAGAGGAGGGGAAAGGACCATCCGACAGCCCCTTAACACTAGTTGACACAACACCACATCAAGTGTACGATAGCTCAAGATAGAAGGAAAAAACCATTCGAGAAAATGTCAAAGAAGAGTGCATTGCACGAGAAACTTGACAAAGATATAAAAATGGGCGGGAAAAGTTGGATGGAAAATGTCAAAATTTTGCTCGAGTGTCCATTAGGGGAAACTAGGCAAACATGACGCGCCACCATCTCTGCCCACCGCCAACGATGGGGACACGTGTCCACCGTATTTGCCGAGTGTTTATGCACTACTTACCAATTTTAATTATTTACCATGTTTTTGCTTAATTTTGCCGAGTTTAATTAATAGTATATAGCTTTGGCGCGGTGTGGATGTGGGCTATAAGTAAAACAACACGTACTCGTGCTAAGCGAGGTTGATGGCTTGTATAAAATTTTCAAGTATGTTTAGCCGTAGAGTTGGGATGGTATTCAGTTTGTGACGATCTGGAGCGATCATATTTTGTCAAATAAAAAAATGAAATTCAACATCGAAAGCAACCCTTTTTGAAAAAAACTAGGTTCACTTATTCACCTAAATTTAAATCCTCTCTATCGAAACAAAATACATCATAGCTTCATGATACATGTCCAAGTTGATGGTATAAAATTACAAGAGTTGATGGTGCCATAAATGTGTTGAAAATTGAAAGCATATGTTGCAAATGTGCTACTGAGCTACGTTGAGTCCAAATCGAGCCACCAAATCTTCCCTCAATATCGGCTCCTTTTTTAATCAAGCTTCAACACATGGTTTATCCTAAGTTTATTTCTTTTGGAATCCATGATCTTGAGTCGAGGGAAATCACGAGTTCATTTCGAGTTGGCTCACGAACGTCGAGCCTTTTTTGCAACCCTACCCGTAGCAATAGCAGCCTTGTCTATAATGTCCTCTAGAATCGTAGGGCAGCTCAACAGGAGGTGCCTGAAATCATCGGTTTCCCGGATTTGAGCGAGCACGCCATGGGAGGACATGAATCCAAGGCAAGCATCCTTGAGCTGCACGCAGTGGTGCTGCTCTGCTAAGGCAAGTGAGCTTGCAACTATGTCCACGTCAATGCTCTGGCATAGCTTCCCTTCGCACATGGCACTTAGCCTATCCAGTCCATACCGATCCGCGGCGACAAACAAGTGTTGCAATGGCGCGTCCTTATCAACACCACAATTATCAGGGAATGTATCCGTGTAGATGAAACGAAGGAGTGCCCGGAAGATAGGGGGCTCCATGTCATCGATCTTGATGTGCCGGCCGGTAGCATTCTCCTCCATCGGACCGAAGAGCTCCGCCCTAAACACCGGCGATCGTGCAGCCAGCATGAACCTGTGAGCATGGAACAGTTGGTCACCCACACTGAATGTCACGTCCGCGGTTTCCTCGTCCTTGAGCATGGCTACCAGCTGGTTCTTCATGTTCGAAGGGGGCACGACGACGTTGCTTACATCTTCCGTGCGATGCGTCATGATAGTCAGAACACACCTGATTGTGAAGCATCCATCGTCGTCGAGGGAGAGATGCATCTTGTTACCGGGCATGGATTTGGTAAAAAACGTTGAATAGCCCCGATAATCACGATCTGCACATTCGAAGGTGTGTGTTATCGGGCTCCTCCGAACAGCTGTGTTGCCGGCTTTATCCAATAGGCTCAACGTGAACGTCGCTCTCACCCCTGGTTCTCCTCTACATAAACATAGGAAGACCGAGCAGCACGATTCATCGTCCTCTATTTCTCCGTCGGGATAGAACCTGATGTTCCAGTCATAGCCGTCGGCGCTGAACATGCTCGAGGAGATGAACTCGCCGACGCCCATGCCGTCGAGCTGCCAGTAATTGGTGATCTCGAAATTGTGCGCCACGGTGACGGTGTCCGTCAGGGATCGCGACAACGTATCCGACACATACTTGCCGTCGTTATCCGATGGGGCAAAGCTGCTAGCCATGGCGAAAGCAGGAGTAGCAAGGGCGATGGCTCAAGAAGCCACGTGCGTTGGCCTCGTATGAGCGAGACTTTCACATCGTGTGCACTCGCAGCCGTGTTATATATACACGGAGGAGTTGTTGTATTGTATACGGACATGGGATCCGGTACATACAGGGATACCGAACATGAATAGTTTGATCGGTATGGGTTCTTGTCGAGTACAGACCTGATCGCTTTCAATCAATAGAACGAAATTATACACATCATGTAATATGCTAGTAGTAAATTTAGGGACATATAGAAGTAATGCAAACAACTTGGTTGCATCAAAATAATTCCATGGATTTTATTACAGGATATGACTAATTCTCAGTCGAATGATAACTACTTAGATCTCAGTCGTCATCAAATCTCGATGAATAGCAGAAATTAAAAAGCATATCTTACTTCCACCCAACTAGAAACTGAAAAAACATGAATTACAATCCAATTTACAACTCATAGTTGCATAAATCACGATGCAAATGCGCTACTGTAGGACTGGACCGAGCTCTCTGGTAGGTGAGAATTACCAATTCCATTAATTATAAGAGTCCACAAAACCATGTTTTACAAGATAATCGAAAAACAACTACGAGATCATCACTCCAAGCGACTCTATCTGACTCTACATTTTCAGTGCAATATCATTTCTAAGCATGGCCAGATCAGACCTGATTGTGAAGTAGTCGGATGTGAAATGCCCTACCGATTTATCCACGCAAAGACCTACAAGTTTCTCAAGAGGACCCATGACTCGAGCACAACCAAAGTCCCTCTAAGATAAGGTGAATTCGCTACTCTCCATGTGTGAAATTGACACCCCTTGATATGGTATATTACTCCATTCCAATATCCTATGTGTGATCAGGTACAACAAGCAAGAGCCACCTCAATCTGACCAAACCTTCAAGTCCATAGAAGCGAAGAAAAGAGGAGCAGACGCTTCAGGCGTGGTACTACTGCCGATGACCATAGCTACCTCCCAACTACCGGCCACCCTCTAGTACCTGTACTATTTCCGCCACCGCTGACCTACTTCTGCACCCCATACTAAAATCCCCTAATCGATACCACCCTTAAACTACCTCACACCCGAAAACAAAGAGGAAATAGTTGGTACTACCGCCATGTCAACCGGTACTACCACCCCTGTTCAAGGGTTGGTACTACCAGCTACTCGTGTGCATTTTCTAACTGGAGTCCTTGTATCCACCCACTGCATACCCCTTCGTGGTTAAGACTATAAACATGACCTCTCGGTCTCATATTTAGGGTTGGCTGAAATTAGAATTTGAGTTGAGTTTTGCTCCATGTGTGGAACCCCAAGACCTCCGTTTGGAGATCCTACCTTTTGTAGCTACTCTTCCGCTGATCAATTTTAGTATAATTTCCTAATATTTTCTTCAAAAAAATTATTGGATCGATGAAAAAACTATTAAGATAAATCGATTTCAGCAAGTGTATTGTTTGGCTTGAGTCTGACATCTAGAGTATGTTGTCGGCTGATTCCCTCACATGTTTTGTCGTTTATCTCCACTTGATTTGTGTTTTCTCCACGAATACCATTCATTCCGCTTTGTTTTCATCGCTTGTCACGCCGTCAGTCCATGAAGACCGGGCTGCAACCCACTTCATATGGTATCAGAGCGATGGTTGCCGTAGATTTCAGTTGTGTTTCCACCCCATCTTATTGCTAGCCATCCACAAACAAAATTCTTGCCTAAATTTTGAAAATTCCAAAAAAATAGCCTCAACTGGATTTAGATCGATTTCCTGATTTGTTGCATTTTAGTGATTTTTAATTCATATCTATTGCCTTAGGTTTTGATCCAACTTAAGTTGTGTTGTCTTATTTTAATTTGCATTTTACTCACGAATTTGAGGATTTTTGGAGCCAATTTCCATTCCATGGCCATGAAAAGTCCGCACAGGAGTTTGTCGGGCAGTACTACTGAGGCTGGGATTTTCAAGAAAAATCCTCATTTTCGTTTTGCCATTTTTATTGCTGTTTGTGTTTCGTGGTAGATGATCTTTGTATTCAAGCATCCTTCCACAACATAAACGACAAGCGACGATGACACCGCGGATTCAAACAATCCGTTGACCCCTAATCGCGAGGTGTATCTTACCTTTCTCTTTAGAGCCATATTTCTTCCTTTTGTGTCTCGATGTCGCCAACGACCACAATCCAATCTACGTCACAAGATACAATCAGCATAGTAGCAACTTTCTTAAAATACTGTTTCTCGTTGGAACAAGAAGAAACAGAGCCATAGTTGAATCTATCATCCATGGCTGGAATTTTTATTTGTAAGTTGTTGATTTTGATTTTTTTTTACTGGATGTGTAGCCATAGATGATGGATGGCCCTCTCCGAGAGATCAATAAATTACCTCACATAAATTTCGGTTTACTGAATTGGTATGGTCTTCCATTGTGATATCCTCCGTATTTTTGCTGGAAATAGCTCACAAGGGTTGGCTTAGGAAGGCCGGAAGGGGTGCTTTCAGATTGTTGATCAACATGTGGGACATCATGCATTATCTTTTATCTTCCCTAACAATTAATAATGATTGATATATTTTTAGTGAGAAATTGTGTTATTTGATGGAAGACATATGATAAAATGGAGACAATTGCCTTCTCCTAATTTCTAAGAAATGATCTCATAGGTAAGTAAGACAAACTTCTATTTTTTTTATTATCTCTCTTCCAACTAAACAAAATCCGACGTGACAATACTAAGAGACGTCTCACGACACCCGTGTACATGCATTTACATGATCTTTTTCCAAGCGAAACATCAGCCCTCTTCGACTTTGAGGTGTTGCAGTTGTAGTTTCTCTGTAAAACACCAAGGGCATAGACTGTCTAAAAGGAAATAATTCTCGCCGAAATTCTATACGGAGTACATTTCAGTAAAATACTGAGGGCATACACTGTATGAAGGGAAAACAATTCTCACCGAAATTCTTGTACACTTCAGAAATAATATTAAGCTATTTTTTTCAAAAAAAATACTCCGTATATTGAGCTAATTAACCACCCTACTTTCATATATAGACCCTGTCAAAAAAAGAAAAACTTGCTCATGGACGTTCTATCTAGATGCTTGTGGATACACTACCGGTATTCATTGGCAACATCATCTGTACGGTTGTGTTTTGTACAACCGTCAAATCACACCTGATCGTGAAGCAGTTTCTTCGCAGGTAGGACTTCTGGACGAGCTTGGTATTGCCCATGCCCTTCTCCCCCGGCGTAAAGGTGTGTGTCGCGGTCAGAGGGGTGAACATCTGTGTACTCTGCCATCTTTCTCCCGCAAGCTTAAGGTGTAGTACACCCGCAGACCCGTCTCCGCGACGACGCCTCCGCAGGGACACAGGAAGGCACCCGCGTAGCCAGGTTGCCTGCCGTCGCCGTCCGGGTAGAACCTGATACTCCAGTCTTGGCCGCCGACGTTGAACGTGCTCGAGGTGACGAACTTGCCGACGCCCATGCCGTCGAGCAGCGAGAAGTTCATCACCACGAAATTGTGCGCCCCGGTGGCGGCCTCCGCCGTGCATACCGACGACGTCTCAACCCGCACGGGCTTCTTAGCGCTGCAAGAGTTTCCCATGGCGAACGTAGGTGGACGATCGGGGTAATAAGGACTATAGAAAACGGGTGGGCTAATCTCGATCTCTTTAGGTATGTAGGCTTGACGGAACCTGTCTGTATTTATATGCTGTTGATCGTTCGAACAAGGATGAAGGACTCTGGAGTTGGACCTAGGTACGTATGAGAGGATACCGACCTGGGGGCTCGTACTCTCGTAGGAGTACTAGATAACCAAAAGGCAGTATAGTACACAAGGTCTGTCTAAAGAAATTTGGGGCCCACAAAATGAGTCCCTAATTTAATTTTTTTATCTTCTTTACTATTAAGAGTTTGGATTGGTGATGGCTCATCCATGCCTTTCCCTCACCTTCGGTGTTCTCTTAGCTCTAATTATTTCTCCACCTGCAAGTCCCCCCCCCCCCCCCCCCCCCCCGGCGCGTCAGAGCATCTCCAACCGATACCCAATAATAGGCACTATAAAGTAGTTTTAGGAAAAAAAAGATTTTTGGGAAATATAGGGCACAAGTCATACAGATGATCGAAAATAGGGCACCAAAAAAATTCTACCAAAACAGATGTTCATAAAATAGGACATCTGACACGGAGCGTTTTGGAGCTCGACCAACCGGGTAGCTCGGAATTGAGTCTATCAGCTGGTCCACTAAGATCTCGGCCCAAATCTATTTATATCCAATACGTTTACAATATATATGTTTCTGAACAGTACGCCATGTGCGTCTGGCCCATCTCTACTCGGTTATGCCTAGACCGAGGAGGTGAAAACTGTTAGACAAGTAATACATCTTACACATGTCTAACCAAACATGATGTGCCAGCCGGTTCTGCACTTAAACCATCGATGGAGTTGTCTCATCGCCCCCACCGCGCGGCGAATTTCTTCATGGGAGAGTATTTATTCCTAGCTACCATGCCTTTAAGTGCTACCATGTCACCATATAAAAAAAAAAATCAATTTAAAAGCTTAGAAAATTTGGATGAATGAAGGGAGGTGACGCCCGACAGCTTGAGTTCAACATGTGGGCCAACACAGACATGGTATACGAGGATAAGTCCCTGTGAAAGAGGTGGTAAAAATGAGGTGGCGAGCTGCGTAAATGGAACGAAGCAGTCGCAAATCAGAAGAGGTGCGGAAGAATTTGAAAATGGTTCGTGAATTTAAAATGTCCCAAATTATAAAAAAGTTCACGAAAAGTGTTCATGAATTTGAAAATGGTTCATGAATTTGAAAAATATCCCGAATTTCAAAAAAAATCAGAAATGTGAAAATGGTTCATGAAAAATGCCCCAAAATTCAAAAATTGTTCATGAATTTGAAAATGGATCGTGAATTTAAAATCTCCCGAATTTCAAAGTAAGTTCATGACAAAATGTTCATGAATTTGAAAATATCCCTCAATTTCAAAACCAAAAAACCCAGTGAGAAGCAACGTGGCTGGTGACAGACTGAGGGCAGCATCGAGGCCGGATTGGAGGACTTCTCCATGGCTGCTGACCTGCTGTGCAGGGTCCACGTAGGAATGTTAAGCGCTGGGCTGGGCTGAAGCAGCCCATCTCGCACGGCTCCATCTGGGCTATAATATTACTCATGATTTCAACATATTCGGCAGGCCCCTCTCAAAAAACAAAAACTCGGCAGGCGAGCCACACGTCAAGGTCGTGTTCGTGTCGGAATGGAGTTCGAGCCAGACGCCAACTCGCGCCGTCGCGCGCATCGGTTCATATATATAGCTGACGCTTTGCTTCTTAATTCACCTGAAACCAGCTGGCCACGGACCTGCGATAAACTAGCGATCGTGTAAGCCAGCGAGAACACAAAGTATAGACGTACGCCGTCGATGGCAGCGCCAGCAGAGGCGCTTCAGCTGCCACCGTCGTGCTCCGTCGTTCACCAGCAGCACGATTTCCACGCTGGCGACGTGTGCGATGACGACGCGGACCTGTTCCTGCATCAGCCACCGCCTATCACCAAGGAGCTGATGGACGACATCTTTGACGCTGGCGAGCAGGGCGAGAACGCCGACCTGTTCCAGCAGCTCAGCTCCCTGGAAAAGGAGCTCGCATTGCTAGAGCGCAAGGAGGAGGGCGTGCGGGTCGAGATCGCGGACCTTCTACAGGAGATGGGCCCAGTGCAGGACGAGCACGAGTACGGTTGGACGGTTGGACAGGGGCCCACCAACCAGTGTACGGTTGGACGCCCCCGATCAGGGCGTGGTCAAGGATCCGGTGTGACCGTTGGGTCACACGGGAGGAGATCAACCTAACATTAACATCTTCGACCTGCTCCAAGTTCCCTTTAAAAAAAGTAGCCTCTCTACCTTCCGCCATGTTGATCTTCTTCTAAAGGACGTCGTGATTGATGACGATCATGTCACACCTGATCGTGAAGCACTCTTCACGTAGCTTAGACTTCTTTATAAACGTAGGAAAGCCATAGCTAGCACCCACTGACTGAAAGGTATGTGTTAGACGCTTGTTGGAATCGGTAGAATGTCTGTGTACTTTGCCATCCTTGACCCGCAGACTTAGAGTGTACTTGGTATGCACGCCGGTTGCCGCGGCGCCGTCGCAGGCGCCACTGAATTGCAAGAAGGCCGCCGCGTAGCCTGCACGTGCCTGGTCGACTCCGTCAGGGTACAACCTGATTTGCCAATTATATCCGCCGACGCTGAACGGCTTGGAACTAACGAATTTGCCGGCGCCCATGCCCTTGACGCGCGAGTAGTTTGCCACCGTGAAATTGTGCGCCCCGGTGTCGGCCGTCGTCACATATATCGACGACGTCTCGGTGTCGGCCGTCGTCACATATATCAGCGACTTCTCGGACCAGCAAGAGCTGATGTTTCCCATGGCAAAGTTGGGAGACGATTGAATCGAGGGCCACAGATCCTGTTTCCCAGCTTCAAGGGAACCTAGCCGTATTTAGGAGGGAGTTTGATTGCTGAATATAGGGGAACGACAGATCAATATGTAGGTAGATATAACACTTTTCCCTTTCGCCCCTCCCGTGAACAGTCCAGAGCGGCGGATAAGGCGAAAGGCGAGGCCCCTGTTCCAGTGCTCCGCCGACGGCCGGATCGGCGGTTCCTCCCCTCTCCGGCCGCCCGTACGGTGGTGGGGGAGTGGATGGACCTCCGATCTGTGCCTGAGTCCTGTAGATAGTATGGTTAGGGGTTGGTTTCCCGTCGGCGCGGCTTGGGTGGAGTTGGCGGCGGCGGCGGCGGCGGCGGCGGCGTGGAATAAGTGTGCCGGAGTTCGATCTCCACCTTGGCGGTGCTCTGCGGAGCGTTGCCGGCGAATCTCCGGCTTGGTTCCTTCCCGGATCGGTGGATTCGGTGAGGATTCGTGCTCTGAGGGCGGTCGTCGCGGCGGAGGTGACGGCTGGTCTGCGGAGCTTTTGTCCCTCGCCCCCTCCTTCGTCTTGGTGTGGCTCCTCCTGGCCATACCATGGGGGTGCTGTGGAGGGGAGCTTCTGCCTGGCGTTGGCGGTCTCCTCTGCGTGTACAGGAGAAGCTTCATCGGGATCTCGGTGTTCTCCGTCGGCTATTGGTGCACTCTTCTGGTTTCTCCGGCCGGCCTTGGCGGCGTGGGCTTGAGTAACTCCGTTGGCGCGCTCTGCTTCAACCTCGTCGCGTTCCTTCTTTCTCCGGCCGGCCGTGGTGGCGAGGGGAGAGGTTGTGGTCTCGGCGGGATTTCGGCAGTGGCTCCGGCAAGCCCTTCTCGAGTTCAGTGCAGGGATTGGTGGAAGCTTGGTGGTGGCGGGGTGGTGGCGCCTTGGCCGTACTCGTTCAGTGTTCTTCGGTCCCGTCGCCTGCGGCGGGCGGCTTCTACGGCTTTCTCCATGAGTGGGGTGTCTTCTTCCCGGGGATGGTGGCAGCCTGCAGTCCTCTTCTCCGGCGTTGCGTCGGCGATGAGGTCTTCTCCAGGCTTTGTGGTGGTTCAGCGTCGGGCCTCGCGAGTCTTCAGGCGTCGCTGTTGTGTTGTGCTCTTGGGTTTGTACTTCTGCGTATTCCTGTGCTTTTTTCTGTGTTGTATTCTGGGTTGAATACGCAGCGTGGATTCCTTCAAAAAAAAAATGTAGGTAGATATATACGGAGTCAGAGATTTGGATTAGGAACATAGTTAAACATATTGCATCGGCTGTATGTCAATGTCGCGTATTCCTACTGGACTCCCCAGCCGGACTTCTTTTCGAAAGACCAACCGGACTTTAATCAGACTCTCCTAAGTATAGAGGGAATCAAGGATTTAGGAGGCATACCGGTAAAGGAGTCACGACCAATCTCCCATGGCAATGTGAGCCCGTCTTTTTTAGACCACAATGCATATGGGGGTTTCTGTTTTTTATTTTACGAAACACAGTACAACGTTGTCTCCCACGTATAGAGGAATATTCCGCCTTTTATCAGACACAAAACTAGAGTCTGAAATCTGATGAGTCTAGGGCACAATTACCATCCTAATCATTTAAACACATGTCGGTTCTCATGGCGATTTCCGTTTAACCGTGTATTGGGTTCACAGATACACATGCTTCGCTGCCATGCGTATCACGCAATATACAAAAGCAAATTTCACAACTAATATTCAAATTTAAAGAAAACATGCAAAAAAAATGCTACACCTACATTCAAAAGTTAGCTATTTTAGAATGACTTTGTCTCAATCTAAGTTGATTTACACTGTTTATGACTAAATGATGATGCGCTATTCATCTTGTCAAATATGGATTCATCCTAACTCTGCTTGAAGCTCAAATGCTCAGTACAGAGAGAGTTGTACGTCTTCCGAAGTCGACTTGGATTTTAGAAATCTTAGGTGACATGGATTTCACAAAACCGTTTAAAAATACTATCTATTAACACATGAATTTTCTAGGACAATCAGACAGATTCTTAGACAAGGGCCCGTTGATTAAACGTAGTCAACGCCTACAATCTTGATTCCTCCTAACCCTGCTTGAATCACAACAAGGAGACATCAGACGACTTGGTGAGTCAGGCTTCTTCGTAAAAAATATCTTAGACGACTGAGATTTAGCAAAATGGTTTCGAATAATATCTATCTACCCCGTGAAGTTTTCTTGGACGGGTTCTTAAATAAGGGCATGTTGATTTAAGCAATGCTACTCCCCTGATTTCGATCAAGCATTTAATTAATTACCCCCATTCAAATCTCGTACAAGTAGTAGCGAAATTTTACATATCTTACAAGTTATAGGGTGTCCGCAAGTCTTCCTAACCATGATCAAATCTGGAGTCCTATAGGGCGAGATCGTAGTCAATCCCACGCAAGGCCTAGTGCAATGTTACAACATGCTAATCGACAAGCCATTTGAACACCGCCGGCCCAAACCTGCCCCCTTCTTCCTGGCCTCCATCTTATTCGCGCCACGAATCGATTTCAGCCGAACCACATGTCCCCGTCGATCGCGTCCGGCATCGTTCCCATGCCTTCTCACCGCCCTCCTTAAATCATCACTTTCGCCAGACCGCCACCATCTCAGCAATTACTCAAAGCCCAACCACAGTTAGCTTCTTCTTCGGTGATGCTGAGCTGCACCCTCGCGGCCCTAAGATGCCGGCAACCGTACCCTTAGTTCGCTCTATCCTTCATCCCGGCCAGCCATGGCTCCGGCTTACTCATGGTTCAGCGTCCCCATTTTGTCCAGCGGCGCGGAAACTCCAACTCGCACGTTGTGGTGAGATGCAATGGGGGGGGGGGGGGGGGGGGGGGGGTAAGTTTGGTTGGTGGGGACCTCCCACCCACCACGCTCTTCTTCGAGGAACGCACGGGGCAGCACTACACACAAGGCCATGCGTCAAGGAGGGATCCTGCCATCTTAGTCCTCTTTACCCTTCTTGATTCTTAATACTACATTAAACAACTTTTAATATCTTGATAACACAATATTTTGTTGGATAAACTCTGATAGAAAGGCATGTTGATTTGTATGCTACTCACTCAATCGGGAATTCGGGATAACGTGTTTAATTAACGCACAAAAATCACGTACTAGTCATAACAAAAAATTATCCACATTCAACAAAAAAAGTGAAGGTACACAAATAAACATATCCACTGCAACACAATGTTACGGCAAATTAGCCTATTATAATAAATCGTTAGAACTAAGTTTTTCCAACCAAGGTAATGGCATGCCGTACTTGGAGAATGTCAAGATGTTGCTACACCTTCTGTACGACGGCCTCTTTGAGGACGGTCAAATCGCACCTGACAGTGAAGCAGTCTGCTTCTTGCAGCGTGGACTTCTCTATGAACTTGAGAACGCCCCACGTACTATGAACACCCCCAGCCTCGAAGGTCCGAGCTATGCTCACCGGTTTCGAATCTTTGTATGCTTTACCATCTTTCCCCAGCAAACTCAGAGTGAACTTCGCCTTCACGCCCACCGCTCCTGCCGCTCCTATGAGATGCAAGAAGGCCGACGCGTAGCCAGGTTCCTGGGCGTCACCGTCAGGGTAGAACCGGATGTTCCAGTTGTTGCCACCGACGCTGAACGTCGTCGACCTGACGAACTTGCTGACGCCCATGCCGTCCAGCAGCGAGTAGTTCTCCACGATGAAATTGTGCGCCGCCGTGGCCGTCAGCGTTGCGCATCATGACGACGTCTCGGCCGGCACGGGCGGCGGCTTACCCAAGCAAGAGCTGATGTTTCCCATGGAAAAGGCAGGCGGATGAATAAAGGGCAAGATGTTGTACGGGCGGGCGTTAGTATATCTTCCTATCTTGATAGATCCGTTTATTATGTGCGTACACGTGATTAAGGACTCTTGTTGGATGTTCAAACCCGTGAGATAGGGAATCTCGTAAGCAACCGAAACTGATTGCTGTAAAGAGTCATTGTTGTCATCCGTGCTTTGCGCACCCGAAAGGCGACACTCGAGCGGCATGGGAATTTGAGTTGAACAGGAATCTGAGTTGAGTAGATATGGTTTAGCCTCTTCCACCCGTCCAACGATTGGAAGTTCTTTCATATTTTAGAGAACTGAAACGGAAGTTGGGTAGTAGTATGTACTTGAGATAATCGAAGCGTGGGATAACCCAGTTTGGCAGCTTGGGCGCGGCTCCAAGGGTGAATAACTTATACGGAGTACTTCTTTTATCAAGAATCCGCACGAGAACTGCGGGTCTTTGTATCAAGTTTAAAAAGAGTAAAACAAGAGGGGTTAATTGGATAAATGCCACTGCAATTCATGCCAAATCAAAAAATGCCACTACAATTTGCAACTTTTGAAAAATGCCACTTCAATTCTTGAATACGTCTATAGATGCCACTCCAGCCATTTGAACTTATATTTGATAAAAAATCGTTCAAATATTCAAGACATCTTCTCTGTTTGACGAAATTACCCCTGGCCCCACATACTCAAAGTAAAAACGTGGCCCCAGCAGGTTACCTCCTTCCTCTATCCTTCTCCATGGCCTCCTTCAAGTAAAATAAGTTGCCGTCCGTGCGCCTCGTCATGCCATCGATCTGGACGCCGCGACCAGACCGAGCTCCCCACGAGCATCGCGGCGCCGTCCTTGTCCTTGCAGCCAACCGAATCGAGTTGGGAGCCTGGGATGCACCGAGATGGGCGAATCGAGCTGGGACGCACCGAGATGGGCGAATCGAGCCGTTCTTCCCCGCCTCCGGCCGAGGTTTCGCCGGATGATTCCGTCGCCGACGCCCCTCCTCCGACCTACGCGAGCATGCAGTCGTCCTTGGGGTGACTAGCGACTCGTTTTATCCCTCATGTGCTTGCTGTAAGCCTGTAACGGTCTGCTGCCGGCGCCGCTGTCCTCCGCCGTCAATCCATTGAGATTTCTCGCGCTGGTCCGCATCCGTTGATCCCGACGCCCTGTGTGTGGTGAGATTCTCCGCAATGCTGTGCCAAAGCTAGCACGAAGAAAAAACTGGAAGAAAGCCGTCGGCCTGCCACCGCATCCTGGGACGTTGTGCTCGTCGTGGCCGGGGATCGAGTCCTCGCCGTGGCCGTCCAGGCCACCGTGGGCCAGAGGGATAAGACGCCGTGGACGGGACGGGTCCAAGCCGGTGTGAAGGAGCCGCCGTGGCCATCCGACGGCGAGCGCGAGCATGCCGCCCCTGGACGCCACGAGCTCCTCCGTTCGGTAGCTGGAGTGGCGGCGACCACCTACCGGGGCTGGAGAAGAGTTGGGGACGACGGCGTGGAGCTACTGGGGCGGAGAGCGGGCGTCGTCGCTGGCGGCAGCAGGGGCGGAGATGCCGGCAGATGGCGTGCAGGTTCTTGGCTGCTGGCTGCTGTGCAAGATGGAGTAGGGGAACGAGATGGATGACGAAGAAGAGCTACGGGCAAGGGCAATTTCGTCTCAGAAAGAATGAGACAGTGAATACGTGACAGTTTTTTGACCAAAAATGAGCTCAAATGGCTGGAGTGGCATCTATAGATGTACTGGTGAATTGGAGTGACATTTATCAAAAGTTACAAATTGTAGTGGCGTTTTTTGATTTGGCATGAATTGTAGTGGCATTTATCTAATTAATCCAAACAACAAGAGTGATCCAATTAATAACTGAATCGGGACAAAAAACCATACAACTCTCTGTTAATTAGACGAAACTTGAGCAAAAATAACTGCCGATAACACACGACTCAACTTGCCCGATTTCAAGCCAACAAAGACGAAAATCCATGACAGAACATTAAGATGGTGGCATAACCGATGCTAGTAGCCCCCGGGAACGACCACAACTCTAAGCAGCTCGTAGCAACGTACTCTCTACCCACCCATGTGCCTAGAAGAAATCGACCGAGTGAACGGGAGGATCGGTCCCTGAAGAAGAAGTCGCGAGAAATTATTGACACTTGTAGTTCAAATTTAAATTCATTTTGAAAAATCGACTAAAATGTATCTAGATGGACAAAAGTAACTAGAAATGGAAAAAATTGTTAATACTTTGGAATTAACTATCCAATATATGTGCGTACTATTTTATAATGTTATTTGTTTGGCAAATGTTTATAGAAAACAATCAGCAAAGCTAATTAATCCTGCCATACTGCCCAACGAATCAGAGTATGCTGTGTGTTTTTGTTTGCTGAGTATAAACAGTCAGCAAAGGCTAATTAAATAGCCTGTTTTTAACGAGTGGTTTATGACAACACTCGACAAAGTCGCCTGTTTTTCGAGTGCCTGGTAAAATGCACTCGGTAATCTGGCTGATTCCGGTAGTTATAAATATTCTTTGTTCTATTTGATCTTGGGTACGCATGAACCTCTGTATTTCCTTAACCTATGTATGCAGAGAAGTCGTTGACACTCCGGGTGATTCATTGACGAACGACTGCTAAATTATAGTCAATAGAAAGGAACAACGGCCAATAGGTATTCTCTTGTGATTTTATAGCACCATAGTGAAAACATGAGTATACGTCATTGTCTAACATACACGGTGCATACATTGAAAATTGTGGTTAAACGAATACGGCTAAAATCTAACATGTTCAGTACATGAGCACACATCATACTTTGTTACGTCAGTGAGACTGGTCACCTAACATTTTATCTAGACGTTGCCAGACACCTCCTTTAGTATATCTTCCATGAGCAATGGACAACTTGCCACAAGTTGCTTGAATCCATTGGTGGCCATGACAGCTCGTAGCATGTTCCGTGAACTCATGAACTCAATGCAAGCTTCCTTAAGATCCTTGCAGTTTTGTTGCTCTGCGAGAAGCAACGTGGTCGCAACCGTCTCCACAGCAATGCCCTCATACAGCTCGTCTTCGCACATGACCTTCAACCTATCCACCCCATATCTATCCGCGGCAACTAGCAAGTGCTGCAGTCTATCAGTTTTGCCTTGTTCGTCGTCATCTAGCATAGCATCGGTGTATATGAAGTGAAGAAGCGCCTCGAAGGTCTGGGGCTCGATGTCGTCGACCTTGATGATGCACCGTGTCGCACTTTCCTTCATCGGACCATAGAGCTCCGCCTTGAAAACCTGAGAACGTGCGGCGAGCATGCATCTATGGGCGTCGAACAGCTGTCCCCGCACACTGAACGTCACGTCTGTTCCTTCTCCATCCCTGAGCATGTGCTCGAGACTCTCTGGCAGACTCGGCTGTGTGTCGACCATGATGGGTTCCCGCTTACGGCGCACCGTGCGAGGTTCATGTATGACCGTGAGAACGCACCTTATCGTGAAGCAGCCATTGTTGATATCCAACAGAGGTCTAAGCTTTGACTTGGAGACGAATCTCCTGTAGCCCCACGTAGTGCACTTTTCGGGAGAAAACGTGTTCTCTTCATAATCCAAGTCGGTAACTCGCAGCTCGCCGCCGTCCAATTTCTCCATCACGTTCAAGGAGAAGCGTGCCCTCACGTCGTTGGCTGGGGTGACGCAACTCAAGTAGCAGTCAGAATAATCGCTGGATTTGTCTTTCTCCCTCCCGTCAGGGTAGAACAGGATCGTCCAGTCGTAGCCGCCGACCCTGAACACGCTGGAGCTGATATACTTGCCGCCGCCGAGGCCGTGGAGCAGCGGGCAGTCACGCACCTCGAAATTGTGGGCCGCCGTGACGCTGTCCGTGGAGCATGTAGACGACGTCTCGGATCGGATCCGGCCGGGGAGAGGGAGAAGTGCGCTGTTTCCCATGGCAAAAAAGGATAGGAGAGGCGGCGGAGCTACCTTATATGACTGGGGTCAATTGACCCCGATGACTTGGTCGGTTGGTCCTAAACCCTCGTAGGTATAGCCCAGTACAAAAATTGACCCCAATGAAAATAGGATTCTGACCCCAGTGAAAATTGGATTTTGACGCCAGCCGATCAAAGCTCTATTCACGTTTGAAGGCCCACCAGTTGATGCGCAAAACACGCAACGCTAACAGCCCACGTCTCGCTGAATCTCTCAATCAAGAGGAAATAATCGCCCGGGTCGCTCGCTTCATCGCCGCCTTGTATTCTTTTTTTTCTTTCTCGAAGTCCTACGGTCAGCACAAGTCTGCTCGTCTGGATCGCCGCCATCCGTCCGTCCCTTGTCACCACTGCTCTCCTCTACGAATCTGTAAGTGCCACTACAACAGGTCTTTCCATATAATTCATCCGAAGGAGATTTATCTCTCCAGATGATATTCACAATTCCTAATTGATGAATTATCTTTGGGTTGCCTGATTTGTTGATTTATTCTTTGTTCGACGGTTTGGCCGTTTGGGTGGGTATTGACCTACTGGGTAATCAGGGATCACGTGGATTGGACAATATAGGTTTAGGAGACTTCAAATCGTTTCGAGGCACAATGTCAGGTAATTTAACAAGAAGGAACTTGTATCATAATTTCACATACATATTTATCTATATGTATTTAGGTACTCCCTCCATTTACAGTTTGTTTGGTTCTGAGTTTAGTCAAAGTCAAACTTTATAAAGTTTGACCAAATATATGGAAGTTGTTGGTCTTGATTCTACCGCAGACTTTGTTGTATATATGAACTTCCTAATTCGCTCCGTGAGGAAAAGGAACATAGGACTCTGACTCCGAGACGGGAACTATGAAACTGCTGAGTAGGAGTAGTAGACAGACATAACTGGACGAGTTCTTATCAACCAAGAATCGGTTCTGCGCACATTCTGATTCTTACTTATTTTTCTTCTTGGAAGGATGCATTTGATTCATTTATAATGTTCGAGAATAGATACTCCATGTGTACATATATCATCCAGACTTGCTCTACATATGTGTATAATTCGATGATCAAAATCGTATGTACGGCTTGGAGGGATATCTTTCCTATCTTTTGAGATCCACCCTACAAATATGGGGACAAAAAGCCAAGAAAAAATATGTGATTATCGCCCTTATAAAAACAACACAGATTATGAAACCTCTCACACGCTCATGTCACGTCGAGGTACTGCAAAAATAAACTGCAAAATCTGATCCAATTTTTCGTAATCGATTAGTTAACATGGTGGTTAACCGTTATGAAAGATGGAAGAAAATAATTGGCTTATCAAACTCTCAATAAGATTCATGAGAACTGAAAATTTATCAGATGCTTGGTTACTCTTAGCGCAAAATGGATTGAATGAACCAATATTACCGGTACCGGACGATTTGCCGAGTGCCACGACAAAACACCCAACTATCATAAACACTTCGCAGACCGCGACTATAGCAAGTGTCCTTTGTTGGCAACACACTCAGAAAACAAAAACACTAGCATATTCACTGTTTGCTGAGTATATTTTTGGCTAGGCACTCAAGAAACAAGAAACACTCAGCAACGTGTCCATTCTAACTGGTTGACAGCGGACGGACAACACTATTAACTATGCCAAGTAAAACACTTGGAAAATAAATAAAATAAAGAAAAACACAAAAAATGCAATCATTCGGCATGATGGTTTTTTTGTGTACAAATTGATGCGAAAATGAGAGGCATGTATTTTCACATATAATGAAGGAAAACTTTCATGAAATGGACTATCGTGTATAAAAGTGCATGCCTTTCAAGTCGAACGACTAAAATCATGGCCATATCCAAAGAATATTCATGATGATGGGACCATACATGAAACATAGGTGAATCAAGGAGTTCTCAACATTTTGCTACAAAATATTTTTTATTTTCTAAGTGTCAAACATGTTTTTTTCTGAAGCAAGTGCAGAAACTCCCGACTTTTCACACAAAAAAAAACGCAGAGTGCGGTCCGTGTTGGTTATTATAAAACAATTTTATTCTAGTGTTTGAGTTTTTCATTCTTTCGTCATGGAGCTCTTCGACGGGTGGGTGACACAGTTTTGTTCATTTACATTCCTTACTAGTAGTAGGACACAAAAACTATTTAGCTTGGAGAAGAGAACATTTGTAGCAGGTGCGGAGCTACACACAGTTCAGGGGGCGCCGCCCCCCCAGCCCAAGAAAATTTTACTAAAAACGTACTGTTTTTTAGCCCATTTGTGTGCAAAAACTATGGTAATTAGCCATCTGCCCCCCAGCAGTGGCCCAACAGCACTCTGAAGCCCATTTGCCCCCCACCCTTCCAGCCCAAGCTCCGCCACTGATTTGTAGGTACATAAAAAGTAAGAAAAATCATTGAGCAAGTAGTCCTCTACCTTTTAGCAAACATCAATCTAGCGATGTTGGCTTTGCCTTGATCTTATGTCTTCTTTTGCTTTTAAGTGTTGTGGTTTTTTTCTTTTTTTAGCTGCAATGTTGTGGTTAACTCATTAGCTGTGTGCTCAACCTAACCCAAATTTGCATGTGTCTAGACATAGTTTGGTGTGTAGATACATATAAATTTGAGCTAATTGCACTGGCGGTCACACAACTCGTCGCGTATGTACACTTAAGTCAAAAACGTGATTTTTTGGTCTCACAACTCAACAAGTGAGTGCACGCTGGTCACAAAAATGACACGTCATCTCGTTTTGGACTGAAATTTTTCAAAAAAAAATCTAGTGTAATATTACGAGGATTATATTGCAAAATTCGACACCTGACGTGTGGGCCCACCAGTCAAACTTGTCTTCTACCGTGGGCCACCAAACAGCGCAGTCAGATCTTGCGCGCATCTGGGCTGGGCGCATCTGGGCGGAGCGGCTGTCTGGATTATGCGCGCCGCCTAGAGCCAAACCGTGCTCGCGGCTGTCCATGGCCCAGCTCCGTTCCTCTGGCGAATCCTTGGCAGTGAAGACAAAGCTTTGTGGTTTTTTTTTTTTTGTAATGTACATACTTGTATTCAAAGGAAAACGAGTACAGCGTACAGACAAGCATACATACGAGGAAGAAACAGAGAAAACAGAGGACAGCACAACTCGCACTCTCCTTCTTCAACCTCTAGATCGACCACCAGCCGAACCCTGCGACGCCGGAGACGACGAAGGACACCGCCGAGAAGATCGACCACCCGTGTAGCAGAAGAACTCCTAGCCCTGGGGCGTTGTTGAGCCGCAATAATCGCCGTCTCCGAGGAGCTGGACTTGGAGGCGATGAACGAACATCGGCCGGGGGAGGCCCCCGAGCTCAAACTGCACCAGATCCGGGGGCAGCGCCCCAGATCCTCCACCTTCTTGCCACATACCTGCAAAGCCGCCATCTTGAATCCTCCCTTCCCGCCGCCAGCTCCGCCGCCACCGCAGATCTGACGGGAGATGATGGGCTCGAGCACCACGTCGGGCCTCGAGCCACCACAAGTCGAGCGCGACGACGGCTGGCCCCGAAGAACACCGCCGCCGGAGAAGACCGCGTCGACACCAAAACCTCCACCGCCCGCACCCCTACCTCCAAGGCGCCGCCGACGGGGACTCCACCCCAACCTACCGTATGTACAGGCCCGAGACGGGGATCCCCCATCCTCCCGCCGCCGAAGCGGCCGACGGAGGGGAGGAATCCCGCGTCTCCGCGGCACGGACGTGGTGGCTCGGCGAAGGTCGCCCAATGGTTGTTTGGTACTACTCCTACTACGTACAGCAGCACGACTCAGCCGCACTGCTTTATGGATGCCTTAAATGTAGCCGCTGCCGTGCTTCGGTGGAAATAGCCCGTGTCCATGGCCTCTTGCACGTCGGCCTTGGTCGTCGGAGCGCCGTGCTCGCGGCCGCTCGCGGCTGAGCGCCGGTCGGACGCCGCCGTGCCCCGTGCTCCTGCTGCCTGAGGTAGAAGGTGTGAAGGAATTTTGCAATGAATCCTCGTAATATTATATCAGGGGGACTTTCTGAAAAATTCCCGTACAAAACGGGATGACTTGAACTGTTTGTGACTAAAGTGCACTCGTCTGGTCAGTTGTGTGACCCGTTATTCACGTTTTTCAGATATGTGACCTAAGTGCACATACGCGACGAGTTGTGTGACCGCCAGTGCAATTAGCTCTACAAATTTATTTTAAAAAAGAAAACTCTACAAATTTTGTATAGGTTGAGACATCCTTTTATGAACGGAATAGTAGAATAATTTCAAAATAGCGGCAAAAATCTTGGGAAAATCTAAGTTAATGATCAATAGGTTTGGATAAAGAATTTAGGAATAGGAAGGATATTATCATACTGACATGGATCGGTACACAGGTCAGGTGTACCTGCCGTTTACCTGTCCGGGTAGGATTAGCTAGTGTTAATCTCCTAGTCGGATCGAATCAGGTCATAGCTACATCATATTTATATAAGCACACCTTGTAAATCAAACCACCGATTGGTGAGCTGAAGCATTAACCAAGCAGGCACGATACACGGGCCTGTTTGCAGTACGTCGATTCCAGTGCGTTTGGTTTGTGAGTAGTTTAAAGCTTTTGCAAATTGAGCCAGCTTTGTACGTGCGCGTCTCGCCGGAGAATCTCGATCTGCTGCCTTCGTCGTCAAACAACTTACACAAGGCCCACATCCAGGGCTGGAACTGCTCGGCGTCACACTCGGTCGAAATGAAAGCCGCCGCCCGGACAAAGAAGCGCACCGATGTACCCTCACAGGTCTATATCTTCTATTGGGGAGTCGTTTGTGGAAAATTCTTTCTGTGGTGTTGAGTGTTGTATTGGGACCGGCTGCTTCAAGCGATGAATCGTTGTAGCGCGCGGCTCCTCTTTTCTTTGCTTCCTCTTTTTCCATTTTGAATATGTGCATGCGGTAACGTTTCTACTAGCTCTTTTGACATCATATTGGTGCCGAAACCGGGTATAATTGATTTCTTTTGATATTATATATTTTTCTGTGCAAAAAAAAGGTTGAAATCCCCTATTGGGGCGCGAAGCGGGCACGCACCGACCTACCCTTTCGGCACGGTTTGGTGGATGATTCAAAGATGCGCACCTGCTGTTCCGCGGCTTGCCCTCGTGATCCTCATGGAAACAACGGGTACTTGCTCTTCGTCTCAAATTATTCAATCATTAAAAAAACAAATTTGGAATGGATGCAGTACGCGTCATGGGCTTGAAGCATTTCCTTTTCTTCGCCACTCGGTGGATGATTCCAAGCATGATTATGATTCCGGTCTGATTTGCCGTTGTGTTGCAGAAGGGACTGGGCTGGTCTTGACGATGGGGCGGCCGGACTTATCGCCGAGCGTGTCCTCGCGTACGACGTCGCTGACTACGTGCGTTTCCGCGCCGTCTGCCGCTCGTGGCGGAAGTGTTGCTCCGAACCGCACTCGCATGGTTCCCTCGACCGACGGTTCCATCCCCGGAGGTGGACCATGCTCTGGAAGGAGCTCGCAGCTCCATACCGCCGCCGCTTCCTCAACACATCCACCGGCGAGTGCATCCAGGTCGACATCCCGGAGTTCCACGACTACGAGTTGCTCTCCATTACCAAAGCCTCCTTGTTCTGGCCCACAAGCCCCCGGGCACCAGCACCATATGCCTGCTCAACCCGCTCACACCGCCACCTCATGCAGCTCCCACCGCTCAGCACGCTGGTGCCCTCTGAGTACCACGACGAAATGCTTCCCGAGCGTGACGGTATTTCTTTACACCCATACTACGTAGCATGGGGTTCTAGCATTGCCAATAGATAGGGATATACCTTTCGAGTACCCTACCATGAGGGTAGGTGGTGCACGTATCGACTAGGCCCAACTATCAAGAGCTTACGTGAACCCCATGAAAGAAGGCCCAAGAAGATGGTGTATCCTCCAAGTTAGGCGAAACCCTAGTCGGTTTAGACTTTCCTTACATGTAATCTGAGTCGGTTGCGAACTCCCGAGACCCAGCCTATTATATAAAGGCTGAGAGGGCCGCCGATGAAAGGACACGCAATACTCGAACCACCAAAACCCTAGCGAGATCGACATCTCGCCGGGACTCCATTGTAGCTCGCATATACCCTCAAATCAATACCAGACAAGCAGGAAGTAGGGTGTTACTCTCCGGAGGCCTGAACCTGGGTACATCCCTGCTTTTGCTTGTCAGCCGACGGAATTACCAGCTCTACCACGTTCTCTCCCCCGTAATCTCAACCCTAGATCCTTAACCATGTGATTTGATGAGTTAACCCCTCGTCACCAATGATGATTCAACGGTGGTACTCTGCTTAAGCAGGCTTGACATGATCGGCTTGGCCAAGCCTAGCGATGTGGCGCCCTGACCCGACTGCTATACAGTGATGCTGAGTGTCACCGGTTAAGCGATACAACCGGAGGTTACGGGTTTACCAATCCCCGGCCAAAACCTTTGGCAGGCGTTACTCGGAATTGATCACCGGCAACGCAACACCCCGATTGATGCCTTAACACAGGCTCAACTATCAAAACATAATAGAGAGATCAAACTTGTGGAACAACTGGCACATCACAGACTCTACGACACAAATCATTATAGTTCAACTCTTATAATAGAGAAAGATAGCAAATGACAACCAGAGGTCACAGACCCAACATTACAATAAGCGGAAGCAAATTAGGTTGTTCTAAACAACAAGAACCAAATTATGGCCTAAGAGGCCTGCAGATAAATATCCAAGCGCCAGCTGTTCCGGGATGTCCCAAGCTGCCACCTGGGAACCCCAGACTACTCGTCGACGTCCACAAAGAACCCACCTTCGAGGTCGGTGAAGTCCTCCTCTGAAACAAAACAAACGACGTTGAGTTCGACGAACTCGCAAGATTATATATAGAAGCATTAGCTCGATGAGGCTTTCAAGGTTTTATGGCTGTTTTGCATAAGCTGATTTTATTTATGAAAACATAACTCAATGGCATCGACTATTCAGAGTATTTTTAAAAGAGGTAAGGAGTAACTCTTTTCTTTATCACCTTTCTCAACATCAACCCTCATCAACCACTGTACCTGTTCATCAAAGGCACCTCCCCGAATCACCCTCGAGGAAGTCAACCTTGCATTCTTGAGTGGCACCTTTAGTACCCAGTTTTTAATCATTCCGTTCAAGTTATTCTATGGTCTTATCGTCCTTTCCCAAGTCGTCCATAACCGTGGACACGGCTTTTCGAAAAGATTTACCCTGCAGGGGTGTACAATGTTTGCCACGCGTACCGTCCGGCCCATTACCTGTACAATTAGCTCTCTTCCTTGGAAAGCCGGCTGGGTGGGAGCGGTGTCGACTTCTCCCTCGTTAAGGACTTTCCAGGATCATCAGTGGCGGCAGGGCAGCCAGTGCCTGCAACACCCGCCCCACGGCCACTCATTTTCCTAACACACCATCCTCATCTCAGTTCATCCCACCATCATCACGCACGCGCAAATGGAAGCCCGAACTAGAAGACCCTGGCTACCCCCGCCCAAGTTATTTAGTCTATGAGGGTTCCTGCACTGCAATGCATAGGCCTCACGCATGGTTGCACGCTCAGTCTTGGTTCGGGAGGTAAAGAACTCGCACCTAGGCGGCGAGAACGAGACAAAGCACCACAACCACAGTGGCCTCTCATCCCCACCTTTAAGCATTTTATTACCTGTCACCACAATTTCTCCACCATCATCCGAACATAACAACACCTGTTTCCGACATGAAGTATCCATCGTACGAATACACATTTACTAAGCATGGCTAAGCATCAACATAGCATAGTTAATTATTTCAGGCCACAATACAAACCTATGGTTAATAGGAGGGAAACAGGTAATGGCATCGGAACTTAATGCAACTATAGGATACTCTAATCCAATAAAATTGACATTTGGAACCACATGCAATATTATAGTGGAGAAAATACTTGCGGAAAATAGGATAAGATATGCTCAGAGGGGGGATTACGCTTGCCTTGTTGAGCGGAGTAGTCAAACTCTCGTCGGAGTAATGATGCTCAACTCCGGACTCGTGATCTACGGAGAGCAAACAACACCGGAAAGCAAAATAACAATCAACACATGGCAATTGTGCAATGCATACAAAAATGATGATATGTCATATTAATGCATTAAGTTACCCAGGGTCCACTTAACAATTTAAAGGGGTACCACATTTATCTTAGCAATATTGGGATCAAACCTTCACAATTTAAACAAGGAGGCATTTTTAACCTTCCATATACAGTACCAAACTAAGCTTCAAAGAAGCATGGCACTGGCACCATTGGATAGGCCCTAACTTTCTAAAATTTGGTACCTTGTTTGCATTTTTCCGATAAGAATTGAATTCGATAAGCATTTTCAAAGTTTCTATAGATTTAGCAAGTTTTCAAAATTGTTCAGAATTTAATTAGTTCCAACATGCATGAATATGATGTAAAATGTTAGGGTTTGTCTTACTGAACACTTTGATACCTCAATTACAAATTTTGGATCAACAACTAAAAAGTTATTGCTTTTCTAAATTGCATTTTAGATATGTCCTTTTGATAATTTATATAAAACAACAATTAAACTAGTTGTCCAGATTTGGAAAAAATAAATCAGGAATTTTATTAGTTACTGGATAATTCGGAATTACTCCGGAATTCCGAATACTCGGAATTTCCGAGTTGGTTCCGAGTTGAATCCGGGATAGCAATTTCGGTACTGGACATCGATCGGAATGAACTAAGTAGATAACCGGAATTTTCCGGCCATCCGGAATTCCGAGTTAACTCCGGATGTATTCCGAGCGAAGGAGAAGAACATGTTTCTGTACACGACACTTCCAAGCGACGGCGACGGAAACCTCGGCGACGGCGCGACGGCTAGAGAGGAAGATGGAGGGGCAGAGAGCAGCAGGAGGTGCGCATGCTCACCCTAAACTCGCGGGGATGCTCGGCGAAGTGGGGGGGGGGTGAACCACAGCGGCGGCGCGGAGCATGGCGGTGCTCAGCCATAGCCGGTGAAGACGAGGACGGCGTGGTTGATTGAGGCACTCCCGCATCGATTCCTTCGGTGGAGTGGACGTAGGCGTGGCGGCGGAGCTTTTGCCCCACGCGGCGGTGCTCGGCGTGGGCTACCGCGGCAGTGAGCGGCGGTCAACGGCGGCGACTAGCTCGAGCCGCGTTCGGCCATGGAGAGGAGGAGTAGAGGGAGAGGAACGGGGAGAACTCTCCGGGAATGGGGTGAGGAGCAGGTGGGGCTCGCGTGGTGGTTCCCTTCCTTGCAGGGGGAGAGGCAGAGGGGGCCCGGCGCGGCGAGCTGGTGCGGCGCGACCATGGCGCACTGTGGCGCCAGTGTTGGAGGAGAGAGACGACGGCGAAATTGCGAAGAACCCCCTGCAACTTTTGTTTCTATCACGGATTGGTCACATAGCACTTTTCTTTTGAAAAACCTTTTAAAACAGCAGCACTTTGGAGATTTAAAATGAGGCACTTATATATTTTAGAAAAATATGAGAAAAATCACATAGCCTCCCCCTAACATGTAGAGGCTCCACAAAAATTGGCGATGCAAAATAAATTAGTTTTGACAAAATTTGTTCATAGGGTTGACTTATGGCATTATTGCTAAATTTTAAAGTGTTGCTCCTTTAACATTTTAGGACAATTGCAAAATATTGTTTTGAGCTATTGGGACTTCCTTGATAAATATAAGAGGACAAGGTATTTGTGTTTTGCAAGTTTGAGTGCTTTCACGGTTTTGAAATTTGTTGAAGCAAAATTGGCATTTTGTTTGAAGTGGTGCCAAACCAATTGTTTTAGTTGTGTAGCAATTTAATATGGAATGCCATGATGCAATGCAACACAAAAGCGAAAATTTTACTCGGGTTTTTAGGTTTTCAAACTTTGGGCTGTTACAAGCGACGACCACTGGACGTTGCTAGACTGCCATGGCAATGGAATGACTGCAGCTATAATGTTTGAAGGCCGCTTCTACTGCGTTAACCGCAGCGGTTTGATGGTGCTGGAAATGGGACCACCACGGCTTGAGATGGCTGCCAAGCTGAATATCGGTGTTAGCACGATGATGGGTTGTTTTCACCTCATCAACAATTGCGGGGAGCTGATGCTGGTGCATCGTCAGCTAACTTGTTGGAGCAGCCAATTGGTAGCTGAGAATAAGTTGGTGAGGCGGTATGACGCATATCGGGTGGATTTGCACACCGGGAAACTATTCCGGGTCAAGAGCTTGGGAGGGTGTGCAGTGTTCATGGGCATGTATTGCTCTCTCGCAGTGTCTCCAGACGGTTTCCCCCTTGGATCTATTACTGCTGATACCCTCTACTTGAGCTATGAGGTTGACCGACGAGCTAGAGCATATCATGTCGCGAATGGAAGCAGTGTTGCGTGGTTTTCACCGGTTCCCGTAATTAACCGTGCATTGTATGGGTTTGGGTCCGGTTTCCCCTTCTAAACTGGATCAACTCTTTCTTCTAATAATGCAATGGCAGAGCTCCTGCCGGTTACAGTCAAAAAAAAAAAAAAAAAAAAAAAGAATGGAAGCAGTGAAGAGACAAGGGTAGCTTGCAGACTGTCTATCTTTGTCCGTGACTCTATGAGAAACTACCCATTTTTCTTATATTTACCACTAGCATGTATGGAGTGTGCACTCTTTTATCCAATTGGGTGAGCTAGTATTTGTAGCTTGCTAGAGTAATGAATGTATCATATATGCATGACTGTTCCTACGTTTCAGGCAGTTGTTGCATAGTTCGGTTTGAAGGAACCCGTACACAGAATTGTGTTTCACTCTCTTTCCGTACTTCAAGTATCTGGCGAACCAATTTGTGACGTTGGCTAAACACAAAGCAACTTGTTCCCTTTGCTTTGCCGGAAATCTATACTTCTTATAAAGCAAAACCTCACTAAGTGGAATTAATATTTTTCTATCTCCATATGCAAGCTAGCCACATCACTTGCTTTTTTAGCCAATCAATTGTCCATATCAACCCACTAAAATTAATTAATAATTTCCTATCTCTATATGCAAGCATCCACATCATCTTTTTGTAGCCCATCAAATTGTGCACATCATTTTTTTATGTTCGAATGATAAGATCACCCCATATCGCTATGTAGTTACACAAGTAAATCATGTGCAAGTAGAACGCCGGAATCAGTTTTGTCCATGAACTTTTTGCCAATTATTTTCAATGGCAAAATCATATAGTTGTTATTCGAAGTTATGGGCTCTTATATGTATTCACTCAAAAAAGATTTTGGAAATATTATGCGCCAATGTGCATCTCATCTTCATGCAAACCATCTACAACATCCCTTTCTTTAACCCGTTTGTATAATCTTATTTCTATCAATCAAACACTAACCCATAACGATCTTTAAATTGTAAAGCCCACATACATCTGATGTCTAAAAATTTTAGGCTCTTTGATTAACTAAATCTTGCATATTTCTTTTGCAAACTTCAGTTTTCATATGGTTTATTAAATTTCTTAAGAGATGCCCGCTGCAACGCGCGGGGTGTCGTTCTAGTATTTGTTGAAAGCCAAGTCTGTCCATCTTCATGGCATAGTGTTTTTCTGGGCTGGGCCGGTGCGGACCTGATTCAGAAACGGGGCAGTTCTTTCATTCGATAATTTATCTATTCCTATCTGATTGCCAAGTGAAAATCCAACAAAACCGATCAGCCACGTGCAATCGGATATTCTGGGGCATGTATAGAATCATTCGCACGGTTTGCAAGTACCAAGGGATCTCGTACTCTCTCAGTGCGAGTCAGGGTTCTGTTGTAAAATTTATATCGTAAAACGAAATCATCGAATTTGTCCTAGATTCATCGTAATACAAATTCTGCAATTACTACTTGATCACACAAGCATGATTCAAGTCCAGTTCATGTAGACATGTACGCGGTCATCTTGTTTCGCACTTAGATGCGGGGTACCCTAGCCAAAATGGCCGGCATGAGATGAGGACAGCTTGCCTTGAGATACTTGAATCCATCTGTTTTCATGACTGCATATAGTGTGTTTCTTGAGGCTCGAAAGTCAAGACAAGCTTCTCTAAGAATCTGGCAGTTGTGCTGCTCGGCAAAAACCAACGTGGCCCACTGGTTTCCACGTAGATGCTATCATAGAGCCTACCTTCGCACATCTTGCCTTCCTCATAGTCATCCATCATGCAATGCTATCCGTTTATACGAAGTGAAGAAGTGCCTCGAAGATTGGTGGCTCCAATCTCTTGATGCACTGTGTTGATTTCTCTTCCATCGGACCAAGAGCGCCGCCTTGAAGATTTAGTGTGATGAACTCATGGAAGTGCTTGCCACAATATCCATTTTGCATGAACCTGATTCTATCTCGTGAACTTTGAGTGATCCGGGAAGTTCTTCACTCCCTCGCTCTACGACACCCATCAAGATGAAGCTATTTTGTGGTAGTTGGTCCGTGACATATTTCCATGTGGCGATCAAGCTCAAAAGTCTCACCTCCTTGAGAATGGCATGTATGCCCTTCCAGGAATGCGTGAGAACCAAAATCACATCTTCTTTGAATTCTTTGAAGGTTGGATTCACGACATCTTTGCTTGCCCCTAGGCACCATTATGTTTCGCCAATTTCTTTTTCTCCCACCCAGGGCCTCCTGGGACAAATAGAGAAACTCGTTTGGGTTGGCTTTGTAGATCTCTCTTCGACCCTGTGGAACATTAAGAAGGAATCCTTGATCGAGAGAAATGTATTAAACATCCAGCTGATGCTTTTTATAAAATTATAGAGAAACTAGTTTCTGAACAACTTCAGTATTCATCATCATAACATTACGTAGCATGTGCACTGAAGTACTACTTAATAATACGCTTTGACCGCCACCTATGATTTTATCTGAGGTAATGCGTGGTATATAATATACCATATTGTTTCATATGTGACCCAATCTGAAATGGGAACACACGCTGTTAAGGCATGTTTCATAAGCCACACAAAAAAGGGGTATGCCCCTTTCTTGGTCTGCTTCTATCTTATGCCCCCCCAGTTCGGCATGATTGTCCTGATACCCCCATTTGGCTCTGTTAACATATTTGTCAATATAGAACCAACAAATAGACATATGAATAAACTAAACTACCCTTCACTTTAAAAGATACACTTCTAGTGTCCCAGCCGGACCACCATGGTGTAGAAATAAAAGGATGTCAATACTGCTTCACATCTGTGCTCTGTTTCAAACCCAAAAAAATGGTATAATTCCTTTGTAATACGTGAACATTCCCAGGAATTCACAAGCATTTAGATAATAATACGTGAACTTTCACACAATCTCACAAACTCACAGCTAATAATATAGTCTCACATATGACAGCATAGAGAATAACCAGACCGGTTCTAAAATAGTTCAGCACAGCAAAAGATAAGCGAGTTTGCACCTCATGTGCATAACAATTAAAGTGAGTTTCCACCTCATAATTGGGAATAGAAACAACAATAGGAAGAAGCTCAGCATCTCTCTCGTTCGCCTCTGTTTTCAAACCCAAAAGGGAAAACAAACCTCCAGCCATGCGTATACAGCTTAACCTACCAGAGGTGCTCACTATCGACTAGCCAGGGGGCAGCTGGGCTCTCACGGTGTCACTAAGATTTTCCAGGGAGATGCTCGCCGTGAGATGTTTGAACCCTTCGGTTGCCAGGACATCGGCCAACACTTTCCGGGACGACGACATGTATGTCACGCACGCATCCCTGAGCAGCGGGCACTGGTGCTGTTCCGCCAGCGCCAACGTTGTCGCAACAGTCTCCACGTCCAAGCTTGTGCGCAGCTTCATGTCACACACCTGCTTCAGTTTGTCCATCCCGTACCGATCCGCGGCCACCAGCAGGTGCTGCGTCACCGCGGTGCTGCATCCTTCCCCGTTGTCCGGCAGTGAATCCGTGTACATGAAGTGGAGGAGCAACTCGAAGACCATTGGCTCCATGTCGTCGATGGTGACACGCTCCAGGTCTTCCCTTTTCATCGGACCGAAGAGCTCCGCGTCGAAGACAGGCGAGCGCGCGGCAAGCATGCATCTGTGTGCGCGGAAGTCCTGTCCACGGACTTGGATCGTCACGTCCGTGCCCTTGCCGTCACTGAGCATGCGCTGGAGGTGGCCGTGAAACTCCGGCAGTGGGGCTGCAGCGGCCTGGCCGGCCCTGGTGACTTCCGTGCGGGTTTTGATGACGGTGAGGACGCACCTGATGGTCAGGCAGTCATCTACGAGGTACCGCCGCGATGTCAGCTTCGATTTGCGCACAAACTTGGGAAATTCCCGAGGGTGATGCACAGGGAGGAAGACGTATGCGTCCGAGTTCCTCTTGTTCGCCATCTTGCCATGGCGGTCCACGAGTCCTATGGTGACCCTTGCCGTCGCTTCCACGACCGTGTCTCTTTTAAGGAGATGCACGGACACCGCCGCGTAGTCCGGGTTCTCGTTGCTCCAGAACGACCCGCGGGGGTAAAAGCTGAGATACCAATCGTAGCCGCCGACGCTGAAGTTGCCGGACGACACCCAAAGAACCTCGGGGAGGTCCCTGATCTGCGAGTAGTTTGCCACCACGAAGTCGTGCGTCCCGGACACGCTCTCCGCCACGCATCTCGACGAGGTGTCCGCTTGTCTTGGAACGGATCCCTTGTTCGTGAAGCGGCGCCACAAATCCATGGATCCGATGGGCCGCTGCTTGCGGCGAGGCAGACGCCGGCCGACCGGCGGAGCTCCTTGCCGGCGCGTGGAGCGACGAGAAGGCGGCGAAGGTGCGGGATCGTCGGCCGGTAGTGGTCGTGCTCGCCGGCGCGACCTCGAGGCGGTTGCTCGCCGGAGGAGGCAGGGGGAAGGGAGACGGCGAGAGGAGCGCGCGCGGGGGCGGCGAACGGCGGGTCGCCAGAGGCGGTGAGGAACTGCAGGGAGAGAGGAGAGGCGGCGGAGAGAGCTGAGGGGAGATGGAGGCACGCGCGCGGGCGTTGTGTGTGGCGGCGCGACGGGGCTGGCCGGCTGGGTGCGTGCTTACCGTAAGCTAGGTTTAGCTGGGGATGGGCTTGTGTTTGGGTTGTGGACCAGCTAAAGAATTGGGCCGGTTGTGGCCGTGGTTGCCTGGCCGGCTGGCCTGTGTTTTGTTTTGTTATCTTGTTCTTCTAATTATTTGCAGAAAAGAAATCGGCACAATTTTCAATACTTGCTCCGATTCAAAATAAGTGTCGCAAAAACTGGTGTTAGTTCAAAACTGTGAAACTTATTATGGATCGGAGGGAGCATATTGAGGAAACAAAATAAGTCAATTTTTATGAAAATTAGGGTTTGATGATATTCAAATTTATGCTATGTGAAATTATGCATGATGATGCAAAGAAAAGTAAAAAACAACACAAAAAAACCGGAGGGTATTTTTATGGGACGTTAAAATGGCTTGGGATTTCGTGATTTCCTGGTGTATGGCCACTTGCACGACAAGATGGAGATTATTGACTAGACCCGAGATTCTTTGTGCCCGAGTCTCTTAAAATAAAAATATTATCCAAATGTGAGATTAGAGGGCAAAATATTTAGTTAATTTTTTTATCCACATGGCAAGCTATAGCATAAGGTTTGGAGCATTTGAGAAGGGGCTAATTTGGCGTGTCGTCGATGGACATAGCGTAGGAATTTGGCGTGACTCGTGGATCCCAAGACCAACATCATATAACCTGGTTTAGGCAAGGAGGAGATATGACTTTGTTTTTTGTCTCTGAACTGCTTGATCAATTTGGTGCATGGCCGGGCATCCTACATAAATATTTCCTGCCAGTGGACATTATGGAGGTGATGAAGATTCATCCTTCCCCAAGGTTGCAAGATGATGAAAAGGAACGAAGAGGTCGACTAGAGGGGGGGGGGGGGGGTAGGAGGAATAGGTGACTACAAATTTTAATTTCTTTCTCAAATTAGGGATAACTCAAATATAAGTTTTCTAAATTATGCAACTAGGTGAGGAAACTATATGATGAGTAAGATACAATCTAGCAAAATTAACAACAAGCAAGTAAAGGAATGTTAAGATGTTTGGTTACTCTTAACAATGTATCTGAACTTCAATTTTACACAAATGCGTAGTAAAGCATCAAGCATATCTATAGCTTCTACAATTTTTTTCACATTGTTCAGTAGTTAAATTAGACAGTTCTACATCTGAAATACATGGACAAATGTTCTAATCAATATAGATCTGCTCATACAGCAAAATTATGAATAAGCTGCAGAATAGAACAGTGCACAGCCTAAAACGTATCTTAGAATTCATACTATTGATGAACGAACAAGGCACTCCGTTCAGAAAAAAACTGAGACAGCATTTCTTACAAATACTAGGAGTTACTGCAAGAAGTAGTAATCAAACTGACACAATAAAATAGCAACAAACTGATACATAATATCACGACAACATATTGTAAAAGCTGAAATACCCGGCCTGAACAAGGATTGGAATTTAGCACAACTCTACATAATTAGTTGCACTTATGATAATTTGACCTCTGATGACCGAGACTAGCTATTACGGCACACCATGTCCAATAACTCTATCATGACGAAAGGACAGCTTTCTACCAAATGCTTGAATCCATCGGTTCGCTTAACAGCTGGTAGCACATTTCGTGTTGCCATAAAGTCAATGCAAGCTTCTTTGAGATCCTTGCAATGGTGTTGCTCTGCCAAAACCAATGTGGTTGCAACCGTCTCCACGTCAATGCCCACACAAAGCTTGCTTTCGCAGAGCAGCTTTAGCCTCTCCAGCCCATATCGATCCGCGGCAACTAGCAGGTGCTGAAATTTTGCAATTCCGCCTTCTTTGCAGTGGTCATTATCGAGCAAGGAATCTGTGTACACAAAGCGAAGAAGCGCCTCGAAGATCGACGGCTCGATGTCGTCAATCTTGATGGTTGCTTTCTCCTTCATCGGGCCAAATAGTTCGGCCTTGAAAACCGGAGACCGTGCGGCCAACAAGTATCTGTGGGCATTGAACAGTCGGCCAGACACGCTAAACGTGACATCTACTCCTTGTCCATCCTTCAACATCTGGTGGAGATGGTCTTGAAGATTCGGCGGTGGAACCACGGAGGGTTTCCTAGTATTAAGCTCCTCGGTTCGAGGTTCATTAATCACGGTGAGAACGCACCGTATAAGGAAACCACTGTAGAAGCTTGTCAATGATTTAAGCTTTGATCTCTCAACAAATTTGGGATAACCCCAGCTAGTACTTGTCGTCGGCGAAAATACTTGCTCTGACACACCTTGATTGGTTACCTTTACTTTGCCGTCCATCTGAAACATGTTCAAGGTGAACTTGGCTCTTACATCGTTCTTCACCTCGCTGATGCAAAACAAAAAGACGGAAACACTAGCGGCATCCTTCTCTCCGTCTGGGTAGTACTTGATCTTCCAATCGTAGCCACCGACGCTGAAGACGCTCGAGCATACGTATTTGCCGACGCCCCGGCCGTCGAGCTGCGGGTAATTGGCCAGATGGAAATTGTGGGTCGCGGTGAAGCTCTCCGTGAAGCATCTGGACGACGTCTCGGGTTGGTGCTGGCCATTGTTAAGGATGACTACAGAGCCGGAGTTGCTGGCCATGGCGGGCAAAGAAGAAAGAGAGGCGACGACGGCGTTGAAAGTAGCGCCTGTCGATGTTCTTTATTGTCGTGAAAAATCACGCATAGCAGTTTGGTTCCTTTACGGCTTTTCTAATTCTATGCAAGTCCGTTATGATTACGTCAATTGTTGCCAGAAGGAATCCTTGTTTTGTTGTTGCAAGGAAATTTATTTGCAGCATTACGTGACTTCAATCTGTCTCTTTGAGTCAATCATGACTTCATGAGGTCGCCTCTGCTGCAAATGAGGTGCTGTAAGACATCAGATTCGTTAACGTTACATCAATCCCGGTTAAGCTTGCGCCGCCAGAAGAGCACTGACCTTCGGAACTGGATGTATCCGAGGCCCTCAGCACATTTTATCTTATCTCTACTACATAATATAGATAAGCGACCGTGGTACGTCGCGTCTTTTTACGTTTTAGTCACTTGAAAAGAAGGAAATCAACCCGCAGTCCACTATGTTGATACTTTTAGTCGTCTGTCTTTTACCAGTTTAGCCCTTACGAAATTAGAATATTGACCCGCAGTCCACAGACACAAATCGCAGCATCTCTCTCCTCTCGCGATTGGGAGGCGACATGGGCGGCGGCGAAGACATCAGCGCGGAACTCGGGAGCACCGGCGGCCGTGTAAGGCCAGCGGCGACCCGCTCGGCCTGATCTTCTCCCGCCCTGTAGCAGGTAGATGATGCCGCCCTGTTGGATTATTGCACACGGAGGTGCCCGCTCCGAGCCAGAGAACTCGGCGAAACCTTGACAGGCGGCCGGCGACGGCTATGTCCGCATGCTACGACAACTCGGCTGCGGCGGAATCGCTCACGCGCGACGCGACTCGAAGGAAGTATCCACTCATCCGGATCGACTGGCAGCCGCTTGCGTGCAAGCGTCCGCCACGCTGCTCAGCGGCGGATCTGGCACAACATCGGCCAAGGACGCTGTGGCTGTCAACTTCATCGCCTCCGTCCGCCATCGTGATTTCCCGCCGCAGAGTTGGCTAGCCTTATGCTGCAGCTGGCCCTGAACCTGCTCAATTCCGGCCGTGGCCCGTGATTAGTCCCATGGAGGCGGACATGCTGGTCACGTTGATGGATTACAAATCTGAAGCAGAGCTCGCTGCTGGTTCCACGGTAGTGCGCATGGACATGGAGACGACTGCTCATCTGGATCTTTTCGGAGGCTTCAAGTTGTGTGCTTCCATACTCCATATCAGGTTCACGCCTTGACGGCTTGCTCCTCTTCAAAAATTTCTTGCTGCAGCCGAACCTGCACATGGGGAAGGGAATTCCTCTGTCTCCCATTTTTCTGCTCATTTCACAGCTCTACCTGATGTCTGTCGATGTGGTGCTGATGCTTATACCTGGAAGTAGTGTTCCCATGATCCACTTCATATAGAAAGCTCACAACTATGCACCGATAGGCGATATGGATGTTCAATATATGTAGCTTAAGTAACAATTCAGGCTGAGCTGATTGTATGCCTTTTTGTGCCTCCCTCCTAAGATGACAGGTGCCATGCTCTTTAACTTGAGTTGCAGTCTGGTACTGCAATGTCAATAATTATGTGAAAAAAAGTTAAGCTATTGGTTATTTATCAACATGTCCCTAACAAATATACGTGAGATGTGGGAGAAATTTAATGAAGGGAAGGTATCTTTATTTTAAATCGGGTTTTCTTATCTATGCACCATACTTGTTTTCTCTATGATTATTGTTGTTTTCTTTATGATTATTGAAGTCAGAGAAGCATTGCTTGTTGTCGTCGAAAAATAAGGAGACAAACAAGGAAAAAAGATGTTTGATTTAGTTTAGACCCATTGCAACACATGATTGTTGTATAATTTTACATGCAAGAGAATTAAAATCTACGAGAAAGCCAATATACTTCTAAAACAATTATAGAACAAAAATCAAAGTTTACTTAAAATATAAGATGTTTGATTTAATTAAAACCCGTTGCAACGCACGGGCAATTTGCTAGTACTCCTATATAGTTTTGAAGAAATTATGTCGGTTACCAAAATATCAGCACCTTCTTTGTCCAAACTCGAAATTAGGCAGATGATATGTCCTATAGCTCAAACAGATCCCTCCAATGTGTTGTTTTGGGTTGTAAAGCTCTGATGTACGCATCACCAAGAACAAGTATGGATATATATCTTCCAAACTTAGTCCATATATAATGTATATATCCAAAGAAAAATATAGTTATATAGTAGAGTAATCGTAAAGTGATTCCTGACAGTTTTAAACTTTAAATTTGGTCAGATGATTGATTACTCTGAACATAGAATGGATCTGAAATCAGAATTGTACAATAAGCCATGATGTATATTTATAGGTCGTTCAGATTTTTCCACAATGTTTGATGATGAAATTTTAGAAAATTGAACTACTTCATTACCTGGATATTGTTTGTACTGCAATATATTCAATCATCCAGCTAAAATCTGGATGAACTGAAGACAGTGCGCTTCCTGCACTTAATATCTTACAATTTAATTTACACTGCCAATGAATGACCCAAGCATTCCCTTGGATAAACTTAGAACTGAGGAGACAACAGTTTTTACAAACAGAAGTTACGGCAATAAAAATAGCATCAAGCTGCATACACCAGTCCTCATAATAATATGTACAAGCTGAAATGTAGATAACTGAACATGGGTTACAATTCAGCACTGTGCATAATTAGTTGTGTGTGTGATAATTTGACCTCTGACCGAGACTAGCCACTACGGGACACCTTCTCCAGTAACTCCTTCATGACCACAGGACAGCTTTCTACCAAATGCTTGAATCCATCGGTTTCCATTACAGCTTGTAGCACAATCCGTGGAGTCATAAACTCAACACAAGCTTCTTTGAGATCCTTGCAGTGGTGTTGCTCTGCTAAAACCAAAGTTGTTGCAATAGTCTCCACGTCCATGCTCTCGCACAATTTTCTTTCACAAAGCACCCTTAACTTGTCCAGTCCATATCGATCTGCGGCAACTAGTAAGTGCTGAAATTTTGCCGTTCGGCCTTCTTTGTAGTGCCCACCATCTAACATTGAGTCTGTGTAAACAAAGTGAAGAAGCTCCTCGAATATTGGAGGCTCGATGTCGTCAATCTTGATGTGTTGTGTTGTCTTCTCCTTCATTGGACCAAATAGTTCTGCCATGAAAACGGGAGATCTTGCAGCCAGCAAGCATCTGTGAGCATCGAACAATTGGCCACGCACATTGAACGTCACATCAGCTCCTGTTCTATCCTTCAGCATTTGTACGAGATGCTCCTGGAGGTTCGGATGCTCAGCCTCCACAAGAGTCCTCTTCACCTCAGTGCGAGGTTCTTGGATGATAGTGAGAACGCACCTTATAATAAAGTATCCATTATTCATGTCCAGGGATGACTTTAGCTTCGATTTCTTGACGAAATCAGCGTGGCCCCAATTATCACTTGATGGAGAAAAGGTATGCGTTTCCTCAAAGTTGGTTACTTGTATTTCACCTTGTTTCTCCAGCATGTTTAATATGAACCGTGTCCTCACATCCTTTGCTGGACTGAGATAAAACAAATACGCAGATGCATTGCCGTCACTGTTCTCTTTAGAGTTGGGCCCATCCGGGTAGAACCTGATATTCCAATCGTAACCATCAACGCTAAATGTGCTCGAGCTAACATACTTGCCGACGCCCATGCCATCGAGCTGACGGTAATTTGTCACCTCGAAATCGTGCGTCACTGTGACTGTGTCCGTCAGGCATCTCGATGACGTCTTAGATAGATGTCTATGCTTAATTACAGAGGTGGACTTGTTGGTCATGGTGAAGAGAGATGCAAGTATGCAACGGCTGCTGCTGCTACACGGATTGCAGAGTACACGGAACTTCCTCTGACGAAATTGAACTTTCGACCTGACAAAAACGAGATATTCGATCAACAACTTTCAATCACTAATATCAACAGCTTCCAGTCAAGATTAACTTTCAAGATCTGAACCTCTGCCCCCAACGAGAGTCGGCCCAACTTTCAATCTACCATAGTGAGCTATCAAACCGAAACATAACTTTCCATCTAAAAAAATCGAGGAAAAACCAATGTGGAGAAAAATCAAGATCTGAACCAAGAAAACCCACCTTGATGCTTCGCACTGACGAACAGTTAGCGCCGCAGCAGCGGACGGTGGTACCAAAGGCGAAGGAGCTGGAAGCGGCGAGCCGAGGAAAGGACTCGAGAGGCACAGACACCACCTCCGGGAGAGGACGCAGAACCTTCACGTAGAGTATGTCCACCGGCCGGCGAGCTCGCAGATGGTGGAGGATGACTGGATGAGAGGAAGAAAACCCTGCCGCCGGGCGCCGGCGTCCCTCGACGAATAGGGGCGGTGGGGGACTAGAGAGCTTCGTGGCTTTTTTTTTTTTTTAGAGAAGAGAGCTTCGTGGCTGGGCAAGAAAAAAAGAGAGAGTTTTTAGGGGAACAGCCTGATCCAGCCCATGAGAAAACTAGGCCCAATCTGGGGCCGAGTGTTCTTCAGTTTTTTTTCCACAAGATAAAAAAACTTGATGCATGGAAATTAACAGAAAAAAATGCCTTCTCTATAACAATAAAAAATAATATCAGTACATATGATTTTGACTCGAGGAAATATCTAACACCTTAAAGTTTTTATATTTGCAGGTTGGATTACTTCCTCTCGACGTGTTTGTGCCATAAAACTAGCTTCCTAACCAGGGGCAACTCGCCATGACAATGAGTTGCTTGAATCCGTGCAACTTGCAACCATGATATGGAGTTCTAGCGACAATACAAATTTATGGTGCATCAGCCGTGTTCATTAGTGCTAGACTGCCAATGCCAATATAGTGTTGATCGACTTCAAATAGATGCACTTGCCGAAAAACCGCTTTGACTCCAGAGCTATATAACCTGCTCCTGCCCATTTTTGAAACTAAAAAAGTGAAACACCTCAAAAATCTGAAAAAATGGACAAAAAACATATGCTAGTGTTGCACAATGTTCAAAGTTACATGACGAAATGACATTTGTGGTGCCATGTGCGAAAAAAAATTAGTGCTCATTTTTGGATATGTTGTTGCCACAAATGAGCGCTCATTTTGTTTTTTATACAGGCACCCCAAATGTTTTTTCATACGGTACTTTGCGCATACGTGGAACAGTAGCATATGTTTGTTCGGAAATCCACTTCACCTAGTAGGTGCAGATGCACCCACTACCAAAAAAACAATTTTGAAAATGTCAAAAAATTCAAAGTAAAATTTTCGCATATACGTCAAGACATTTTATGTTAGCACACAAAGTTACGTGATGAAATATTTTTTTGTGACCTGTGCAAAAAAGACAAATCCGGACGCACCAAAATGTTTTATACGAGTCCTTTTTTGTCTTTTTTGCACAGGTCACAAAAAATATTTTTTCACCACGTCATTTTTTGTGCTAACACATAATGTTCTAATGTACAACCGAATTTTTTCCTGTAATTTTTTGACATTTTGAAAAAAAAAAACTTAATAGGTGCGGATGCACCTATGAGTCAAATCGCCGCCTCATCTTGTTTGTTATCCTTTTTTCAGAATGTTGAACTGTTTTCATTATTTTTAATTTCGAAAACAAGCAGAGCAGGTGAGGTCACGAATCAAAATGATGCTCTCCGTATTTTATCGCATATCAACTTTAGCCGCTCCACCCATTGCCGATCGGGAGCACCCCAACAATAGCTAAATTACCTTTATGATGTGCGCCTTCAACATTGCACGACAAATAATTTGACCTATGTGGCAAGTTCATGATCAGCTCAACTTACTCCCCTATATTCCCTCACCCTGTCGGCAAAAAACAAATCGTATTCCCTCACCCTATATTCCCTCACCCTGTCGGCAAAAAACAAATCGTATTCATATTTGTTTTTTGTTTGCAAGCCCACCTCGACAGTTAGGAACGAGTCCACATTCTAGAAAACATGTGGTTCAGTCCCCTATAAAAAACGTTGAAAATAACCGTAGTCCTAGCGCTAGGACAGACCGATTCGAATTTTACCCTAACCGGAGCGTACTTCAGGAAAAAAACGACATGTCTCTGCTCCCATATACGAGTCCATCTCCCATACGAGCATTGAGTTCGAATCTGAAAAGAGTACGGGTCCTCTTGCTACTCCTGCGCTAGGAGTAAGAAAAATAACTCAGGAACCGGATCGGGCTGGCTGTAGGCATAGGAAAAGGACCGGCGTTGCCGGCAAGCACGATCGGGCTGGCCTTTTTTCTGTTTTGAGTTTTGACGAACTGTTGCTGCCTCTATCCGGCGCGACGCCTGCTAAATGCCACTCCGCCGCCCTCTGTTATCCGTATTAATCCAAAATTGTGCAAAGTATTAATCCGAAATTCTTTATATTCTAGGCTATGTTAAAAAGATAAATTCTGACAAGATTTGGGGGTTTACTGTTCACACATTAGATCTTTAATTTTGTCATTCACAACGTACTTTGGATTAAGATTCTGCATACTTGTAGGACATATATTCATGGCTACATGCACATATTTTTTCTGATTTTTTTGACACTTCAAATTTTGTATTTTGAATGTTCAAAATAAAGTGCGACATGTAGCCCGAGCTACGAACACCGTACTCTCGTCTACTGGGCCTTTTCATGTTCTCACAGTCTAATTGATTCTCAGGGATAACCTATTTGCTTACAATACATTATCTTGCAATACAAACAACACGCCAATGCAATCAAAATGGAGCTAGAGGACAACGGAGCTGACGTCAAAATATATATGGTGGTGCAACTTTAGAATAGAGGGGACAGATTGACATGAAGAAATATGAACATTATTTTCTTGCAGGCGTTGCGAAGGAGACAAACGGGCGAGCAGAAACTGAATCTGAGAGCTAAGGAGAGAAAAGATGAAACAGGAGAAATACATCAATATTATGCTGACTAAATATGTCGACCGTTTGCTAAGCCCTGAGTTACTAAAAACCGCACAGACATCAACACAATAGAACAATCATTATACCAATACTTATATATGTATATTATTTTTCTGTCCCGTAGCAACGCACAGGTATTATGCTAGTTTTAAACAAGTCCGTTATGATTCCATAGCTTTTTTTAGGGCAGATTCCAGTTTGTTGATGCGACGAAACGTCCGTGATTTCCCAAAGGAAAATGGAGAGCCTTGCACATCTATTATCTCTGCCCCGCGTCCTAGCCCATATCTCCAACACATCGCGGCCCACAACAAATCCATGACTGTGAAATGTACGCTTCATTGATCAATGTTTATAGTTTTTTAGGGAATATGGTTTGGTTTGTGTTAGATTGGCTAAATAATCCTTTTTTGAAAATCATTAGCTAAATACTCAGAATCACAAGGAAATGGTATGGATATATAGCTTCCAAAAATACTCCAGGCATGCACATATTAGTTAAAATTCAAGAGAGTTATATGCTAGAGTAATCATAAACAGATCCAAGACAGTTCAAAATTTGTTGTCAGATGCTTGGTTAATCTGAACGTGGATGGATCTGAATTTACAGTTATACACAATTGTATAGAAAGCAATAATGTATATCTACAAGTCGTTCTACGAGATTCTTTAGTTAAATTTTAGACAGTTGTACTGCCACGGTACTCAAGATAAATGTTTTCACTATAGTAATAAATTCAATTACACAGCAAAAATCTGAATAAACAGAAAAGTGGAACTCTATAAGAAAAATTCTATATACCAATGAATGAACCAACAAATGAAATTACTAGAATCTATACTATGAATTAATGAAGCTATTAGAATCTATGCTGCCAATGAATGAACCAACCACTCTTTCCTTGAAGAAAAGAAGAGACAGAGACACCATTTTTTTGTCAAATATCACGCCTTCAAGAGATACTCAGACTCATATGATAAAAATAGCATCGAAATGCATACAAGAATGCATCATAGTATCACATTCATAAACAAAATGAAATGTAGATAACTGAACATGGTTATGGTTGAACACTCCAGAAAATAAATTAAGCATATGGTCATTTGAACCCTGAACAGCACTAGTCACTGAGGGACACCATGTCCAATATCTCTTTCATGACCAAAGGAGAGCTCGCTACCAAATGCTTAAATCCATCGGTTGCCATGACAGCTCGTAGCACACTGCGGGGAGCCATAAACTCGACGCAAGCCTCCTGGAGATTCATGCAGTGGTGTTGCTCTGCTAAAACCAATGTAGTCGCAACAGTCTCCACGTCAATGCAATCACACAACTTACTTTCACACAACGCCTTTAACCTATCCAATCCATATCGATCGGCCGCAACAAGATGCTGCAGTTTTGGAATTTTGCCTTTTTTGTAGTGCCCATCATCTAGCATGAAGTCTGTGTATACAAAGTGAAGAAGCGCCTCAAAGATTTTAGGTTCCATGTCATCGATTTTGATGCACTGTGTTTCCCTCTCCTTCATCGGACCAAAGAGCTCCGCCTTGAAAACCGGTGACCGTGCAGCCAACAAGCACCTGTGAGCATTGAACAATTGGTCACCCACACTGAATGCCACATCTGCTCCCTGTCCATCCTGGCACATTTGCTAGAGCTGGTCTTGCATATTCGACTGCGGAACCACAACAGTAGTGTATCTCTTAACCTCCGTGCGAGGTTCCTTTATCACAGTGAGAACACAGCGTATAATCATGTAATCACGGTTGGCATCTGATGATGATTTCAGCTTCGACTTGTCAAAGAATCTTGGATAGCCCTGATAGGGCTGTGCCTGGGAAAAGACATGCTCTTCCACATTTATTTCAGTTGCTTGTCCTTTCCCGTTTGTTTCCAGAACGTTTAAGGTGAATTTAGTCCTCACCAAATGTGTGTCATTTGCTTCCATGACACGTTCCAAAAGGACCGAGACATAGCCAGCAAACTGCGCCATCCACCCATCCGGGAAGAAATTGATACACCATTTGTAGCCAGCCACGCTGAAGATGGATGAGCGAACGCCCTTGCCGAGGCCGATGCCATCAAGCAGCTGGTAACTGGTCACCTCGAAATCATGCAACCCGGTGACGCTCTCCATAAAGCATCTGGACGATGTCTTGGGTAGCTGGCCATGGTTAAATTCAGATTTAGAGTTTTTGGCCATGGTGAACATAAATGAAATGGGTATCTCAGGCTTGCAAAGTAAACATAATTTCCTCTTCCAACGTAGCAAATATGAGCTTTAAACTAGTAGATCAACAGCTTTCAAACCAGGTGAAGTCGGGCCCTCAGCGAAACATAGCCCAAATTTCAATCTGACAACAGTGAGCTCTCATCCCAAACAGGACACTTGGTTGATGCGTGGCAGCAACCCATGATTCCATCTAAGTTGGGGAAGAATCAAATCGGGAAACAATAAAGATCTGAACCAAGCGTACCCACCTTAATGCTACACGACGAACGGGCAGCGGCGCACGGTGGTACAAACAGAAGGCGACGGAGCTGGATCCTGGAGAGTGGAGAGCGGCGCGCCGAGGAAAAGACTTGACAGGCGACCGCAAGACGGGTAAGGCAGCGCCACCTAGCCTGGAGAGGACGCAGACCCACACGCTCAGTAGGTCCACCGGCCGGCGAGCTCGCAGGTGGAGGATACCTCTTTTAAGCTACGCAGGTGGTGGAGGCTGAGAGGAAGAAACCCCCGCCGCCGGCATCCCTCGGCGAATAGTAATGGTGGGGGTGCTCCTACCCATCGTACAGAACCTGCTACTTGGGCTGGCCCAAGTTGGACCAACGTGTTTCTCTTTCTTTCTTTTTCCTGTTTTTTTTTTCATTTTTCGTTTATTTTATTTTATTTTATTTTCTATTTTTTATTTTAACTATTTCAGTTTTATTTTTTGGGCCATTTAAATTGTTGTTCATGCATTTTTGGGAGATTCGTTTATCAGGTAGAGATGTTCGCACTAGTCGTAGAAATGTATCCATGGAATCACAAAAATAAATCTAGGCAAACGTGAAACTATTCATATACTAATACCCATTGAATTTTATTTCATGTATTCCAAGCAAATGAAGTCGCCAAGAAATTTCCATAGATATTCATGTCTCCCAGAAAAATACTCATGTACTTCAGAAAAAGTGCTCATGACTTTCAGATTAAACATTTTTATGTTTTAGGATTTCTTTTTTTGCCCCAAAATAAAAAATGAAAACAAGGGAGGAATTGAAAAAGATAAATAGCTAAAAAATGCATGTATTTCAAACACATTGTCCATTTATCTCAATAAACTATGCGCGGAAGTTCTGTGTAAGCCATGTGAACTATATTTCTATGTGAAATATCATTAATACCGTAAAACCCGTTTGTCATAACTTAATAATACATTCAATCATGTTGCAAAAGACTGAATAAAATGGAACAGGGTACACTGCCACAGCATGTAAAAAATGTATCAAAATTTACATTGCAACTTTGCAAGTAATCGGCCAAACACTCCCTTAAAAAATAACTCCAAAAACATTTTCTACGTAGTAGCAAGAATTAAGCCTTAAAATGATAATAAAGGTAAAATCATAAAAATGGCATACATGAATGTAAATTATATCACCCCGATACATACATATTAAAATGCAGATAACTGAACATGGCTAAATAGACCTTAATTTTCATTGGTTTTGGAGGTTAAATACTCATACTATCTCCTTTTCTCTTTTGGTTGTTTTAGGGGAGAATTGGCTATGCATTTCTGTTCTCTCGCACCCTCAATACTACAGGGGGTGAAGGGCATGGTCGCTGATACCAGTTGCTATGATTGTCGTGAGGTGCTTGGTTGGAAGTTCAAGAGAGCCTACAACAAATCACAGAAGTACAACGAGGGGAAATTCATATTTGAGACGGCCAAAATCATATAGGAGAATTGGTAAAAAAAAAAAGAGTCAACGAAGTGCCAAAATGCTCAGGTGGTGATGTGGACTATGATCCATGCCTTTTGCAAGGATCTAGATGTCACCTAGTGATATCAAGATATATAAATTCAAGCATGACGCCTATCACAATGTAAATGTATAACTAGTGGAGCTCGGATAAGAGATAACTGAGACACATGAAGACAAAGATTTATTCTGAAGTTCACTTTACAATGGAAGATAATCTCCGCTGTAGAGGTGGGGTGGTGTAGCCCCTCGGTCGTCACAATGATCTCACCTAGAGATGTGGTTGCACAATGCACACCAAGCATCACAAAGGCGCCGCCTCAAGATGGAGGGCACACCACTCACCGACGCCACAGAGGCTCCCCTTATTCTTGTTGAGCCTTCCCACAAGAACTGACTCGATCCACTAAGAAATGATCTTGAATGCGGTACAGAACCGGTACAAATTACCCGGGCAATCTCCACAATTTAATTGAAACCTACCGAATTTCCCGAAGCTTTACACCACATATGATTGAGCTCCGCAACAATAACAATCGTGTAGTGTAGGTCTCCCAAGCACACAAGAGTACCAATATCTCATGTTTCACTTCCACGAATCAATGTGGAGAATTCAAACTGATACAACTAATGCAATGGCAAGACCACAATAGGTTCTTAAGTACTTTACTCTCAAATCCCACTAAAGCAAACAATGCTATGGAGAAATGAGAGGAATAACAAGTAGAAAATCAACAAAAGAATCCCAAAATCTAGATCCAAATGAGATTGATTGGTGAAAAAGTAGATATAGATCTCTTCTCTCTTTTAACTTAAAATGGAACAAGAATCATTGCAGAAATTGAGACATAGGAAAACTTTTGAGGTCAACAATGGAGGTCATTGGGGGGGGGGGGGGGGGGGGGGGCTCAGCGTTTTATTGAAATGATGCAAGTAATTGCTCTGCGTAATAGTTTACATTTTTGTACCAACTCACCTAAATTACTGAAAATTGGCAGACCCGTTTGTCCTTGTAGAACAAAATTGGCAGCCGTAGCATACTTGCGGAGCCATGAACTCAAAAAATGTTCGGTTTTTCTATGAGCCTCGTGGACTTCATTAGTAAAACTGTCGAAGACTCGAAGTGAATGTCCCACGGCGCCATCGTTCACCATCATACCCAAGGTTTCGATCGCCCGTGCTACATTCGTGGTGGTTCATCAGTAGCAGCACGAGCCAACATCACATATTGTTGGCACCCATCCCGGCTGGAGAATCTTGAGCAACCAAAAGATCTACACTACCATTCGGAAGTCAGAACAGGATAAAGACATCAAGTAACTTTGAAGTGTTTACCTTGATGGTCCAATATCTCCTTCATGAGCAAAGGACAACTTTCTACCAGATGCTTGAATCCGTCGGTTTCCATGACTGCTTGTAGCTTATTTCGTGGAGCCATGAACTCAACACACGCTTCTTGGAGATCCTTGCAATGGTGTTGCACTGCTAGAACCAATGTTGTTGCAACCGTCCCCACGTCCATGCCCTCGCATAGCTTGTGTTCACATAGCACCCTTAACTTGTCCAGACCGTACCGATCAGCGGCAACTAGCAAGTGTTGCAGATTTTCAGTCATGCCATCTTTGTACTGCTCGTCATCTAGGATACAGTCTGTGTACACAAAGTGAAGAATCGCTTTGAAGATTTGCGACTCAATCTCTTCAACCTTGATGCTCTGGTTTGCCTTCTCCTTCAATGGGCCAAATAGTTCTGCCTCGAAAACAGGGGATCTCGCGGCCAACAACCACCTGTGGGCATGGAACAATTGGCCACAAATACTGAACGTCACATCTGCTCCTTTTCCCTCCATCAACATGTGCTGCAGATGGTCTTGCAGACTCGGCTGCGGATCCATGACAAGTTTCCTCTTGACCTCAGTGCGGGGCTCTTCTATCACCGTGAGGACGCAGCGTATAATGAAGCTCCCATCATTGCCAGAAGTAGGTGATTTCAGCCTTGATTTCTCGACGAACTTAGGATAACCCCGATAGAAGCATTTCGGGGTAAAGGTATACTCAATCACATCAAACTCAGTTACCTTTACCTCACCTTCTTTCTCTAGCAAATTCAAGGTGAACTTGGCCCTCACTTCCTTCTCGGGGCGGAGGCAATCCAGGAATGCGGCCGCGCTGCCTGCACAACCATGGTTGATGCCATCCGGGAAGAAATTGACCATCCAAGCGAAGCCACCGACGTTGAAGACGCTGGAGCTGACCTTCTTGTCGCGGCCGATGCCCTCGAGCAGCGGGTAACTGGTCACCTCGAAATCGTGCGTTGCGGTCACGCTTGGGGTGAGGCACCTCGACGAAGTCTTGGATAGGCACCACTGGCCATGGTGAACTACAGATGTGGTGTTGTTGGCCATGGTAAAAGAAAATGGAGCGGGTGTTGCAGATGATTAACCTTGCTCTGCTCGTGCGCTTACTTATAGAGCTTTTCTTACCGAGGGAATTAAGTGTGCGAGCGCAGGGAATTCGAAGAAGAAGACATTTAGTTTCCGGTGAGCACGTACGACATTATGAGGAAGCCGAAGAGAGAAGGCGTAGTAATGGTTTTCGCCGGATTTTACCTCATCATTTGGGAAACTCTTTCCTTATTAATTTACAAAATTGGCAAATCTCGTTTTCTAAGAAACAAAATTGGCAAATCTATTGCCTCGTTTCAAATAAAAAGAGATGGTATGTTCCCTCGAAAAGTAGAACTGGCTCATACTTGTATTTTGCTAAGAAGGTTAACCCCCAATACATGCATTCTCCATGACTTTGATTTTATCTACTGTACTCTATAAAACATGTCACGCATCAAAACGAAGAAATCTCTCAAAATTTTAAAAAAACGAACAAATAGACATATAAAAGTGGAAAACAAAAGCCGTGTTCATCATCATGGAAATTAGCCTTGTGATTAGGGCAGAGACCCAGTGGCAAAGATAGCAATGGCTAAACCTGGCAACCAGAGTTAGAATCCCGTTGGGAGTGAATTTCTGGAATTCTCACGAAGGAGCAATTTCTATAAAAGAAAGCCAGCAAGGGCTAGTCCTGGTTGGTCTCGTTTTTTTTTTTTTTTGGAAATTAGCCTTGTGACTGTCATCATTTTGATCATCTACTGCAATCCTATTGCTACGTATCAAAATCCACCGGCAGGACAACAAACAAATCACTATAGACCAACGTACTATATGTCAAGAGCTTCAACAACGGATTGAATGTTCGTTTTTCGATATTGCATATTCCAAGGAACAAAACCATGTTGTGGCTTATGAGAACTTCGAGCAGACACCTTCAACAAGGTAAAACATATGTAGGAGAAAACGCATACTTCTCGCTGAATCTGCATCAGCCACCATTTTTATTGGTCGTCACATGTTCACGTCGAACACAGCATTAGCTCGCAGCCATCACGACAATGGTGTTCCACGATATCCCAAATGAGAAAGCCAAATGGATATCCCCATCTGGAATCGTATTACAATGTGTTGTTGTTTCCAAAAGTCGTACTATAATCACTTTTAGACTGGTTACTTTTTTCTTGCACATTTGCTCCTTTGGCTTTTCACCAATAAATTGTTTTTTTTACATCGCCACGGTGTTTCAAATTATATAAGTTTAGCTTAGTTTCATATACAGTCTACATTGTTGCAAGTCCTAGCACGACAAGAAAGGGTTTAGATAAAATGAAAAACCACCTTTTAATATTTTTAATTTCTTCTTTTATTCCAAATGAAATGAATAGAAGGATTACATGCCAAATTCTAAATGAACTAATTAAATGAGGGTCGATAGGATCAATGTGAGCAAAAATGCTAATATATGAAGAATTACATAAATCAATTTGAAAGATGTGAGTTATTGTTTTTTTTTGGATGGCGGATATGTCTTTCACTCTATATAATCCATGGATTGTACTCGTTAGTAAACATTTGATAATAATGTAAAAAGGACCATATGCATCGATCCATTAAGAGGCCGGAGCTTTCCATTTTCGAAAAAAAGTTGCCATTACATATATGCATATAAATTGTATAAATGTGCATAGCATGTGCATGGTTTAAATACATATAGTGGACTTTGATTTGAGAAGGAAGAACTTAACTTGTATCAACACCTTACAACTCCATCTGAGTTTCAAGTTTGATTTACTATCTGTCTACCTATACTTTATGCTCAACGACCTCCTCAAAAACCAAGGGGCAACTCGCCTTGAGGTGCTTGTACCCGTCGGTTGCCAATACGGTGCCTAGTACTTCCCGCGAGGACATAATATATGCAAGGCATGCATCTTGAGCCGAGCACAATAGTGTTGCTCCGCTAATGCCAATGTCGTGGTGACGGTCTTCACATCAATGCCGTTACACAATTTTGCTTCGCACATCACCTTGAGCTTTTCTAGCCCGTACCTATCTGCCGCGACTAGCAAATGCTGCAATGCCGGCATGGTGTAACCTTCACCATCGCCCGGCAGGGAGCCCGTGTAGATGAAGTGAAGGAGCATCTCAAAGATTGAGGGCTCCATGTCGACGACCTCTATGTGATTCATATCTTTCTCCATCATCGGGCCGAAGAGCTCCGCCCGGAACACTGATGACCTTGCAGCCAGCATAAACTTGTGTGCGCCGAACACCCGGGAGCCAACCTGGAGAGTGACATCGGTGCCTCTCCCGTCCTTGAGTGCACGTTCGAGGTCGCCAACAAGCTCCGACGGTTCAACCGCCATTGCCGTTGTATCTTTCGCCGGGACCGGTCTGATGACGGTGAGAACACACCTGATCGTCAGGCAGTCGTTATGGAGACACCTCGAGAACCTCAACAAGGGTTTCCAGAAGAAGCGGCGGAGGCCCCATGCCGGATTTGATAGAACGCTATAGGTACCACTTGAAGATATTTTGTGGGCACGCCGTACAAAGGACGCCTTGCCGTCCCTATCCACCAGGCTTAAGGCGCACCTGACCTGAACATCCTCCTCCAGCCCGCTGCAGAGGCGCAGAAACACCGACGTGGCCATGGATTGACCGCAGCAATTCTCGGTGGACCCGTCCGGATAGAACTGTATACTCCAGTGGTAGGCTGGTAGCCGCCGACGTTGAAGGGGACGGAGCTGACGAACTGGCCGCTGCCGATGTGGCCGGCGAGCAGCGAGTAGTTGGTCACCACGAAGTCGTGCGTTCCCGTCGCGCTCTCCGTCACGCACCTCGACGACGTGTGAGCCGAGACGCCAGACATGGTGAGCAAGTTCGTGGGATCAAGTGACGGAATAGAGGGGCTATTCTTTGAGGAACCTCGCTCGTCTAGAGGGCAACGGTGGGAGACGGTATCATCGCGACGTACAGATATATAGGGTTCTATGCAGTAGCAAAAGTCCGACTCCGAGCACTAGTGTACTCCTAGTCTCCTATACTACTACGTGATTAGTTTCTGTAATCCGTACCGTACTGGAGTAGTAGTGTATTAGATCTTCTTTTTTAAGGGGAATACTAGTTGTACTACTATTAGGAACTGGAGTTGGGACGACCTCGATGCATCACCGGCTTTGCCCGTTCCAACAGTCAGGGGAACACTACTTTGGTAAACTGACCTAGGCTCCTTCACCACTGGAAATTAAAACATGTTGTTGTTGTTGTTGAGTATTGTCTTGTTTGCCGACTGTCAAAACACGGATACGCTAAAAAAACAGTGGCCTAAAGTTGTGCGACGAAATATAATACATATGAGATTGACTTTCTGCGGCGTCGGATTTCTTTACAATTTCTGTTGTTTAGAGGAACCGTGATTGGCAGTTTCGCACTACGGTGCGAATGGACAGGTCTTGGGCGTCTCTATTCATCTCACCTTACATTCTTACAAGAGTTATATACACCAGAGATACAACAACTTACAATGGAGGTGCAAATATATACAACAACTTGTAAACTGTGGTCCGCTAGTACAAAATCTTGTTATAGGGGTGCAAAACGGGTCCAAATCATCGTGAAGCGGACACGTGGTGGTGCTATATTCTCGGAAACGCCCCCACATATGTTTTGTCTGCACACTTGCCTTACTTTTACTTTACCTATAGGGGTTCACATGTTAGGGCGGCTGATAAAACAATTAGAGTAACCAAAATTATGTAATGATATTGAAAGTCGAACCATGATCCTTATGTTCCCACCACCGCAAGCTAAACACTAGGGACGACATAACATCTTGTTTCGCTGAAACAACATTACTTTCTTATACAATACGTGGTGTCGTCTCTAGTGGTCAATTATTTGCGCGAGCGGTCACATTAAGTCAAGAGTTTGAATTCCACCTCGCTTACATTTGGTTCTAGTAAGTTTATTTCTTTTCTCCAGCCTGTATCATCGTATGGGTAAAGCCAAACTAAGGCCAAATGTATCAGCCAAAAATATGGGGGGGGGGGGGGGGGGGGGGGTTCAAAAATATAGCTCCGCCACATGTCTGCGCCACGACGATTGACCAGTTTTGCATCAGTATAACAAGTTTTTATACTAGCTGACCACAGTTTGCAAATTGCTATACGGAGTACCTATTTGTACCTCCATTGTAAACGGAGCAATGGAACTGGGGTCAGCTGACCCCAATGAACATTTGATAATCCTTCACTAATTACTAATAACTCATGATTATTTATAGAGGTTGACCCCAATGTCATAGAGTGCATATAGGAGTAGATATGACCCCATCGGCATTTATTGCCACCTTCGTCCCCTGATTGTAAGTTGTTGTACGTCAATGTACATACCTCTTCTTACAACCATGCACCACTAGGAGGACGCGGTAGCCTATTTTTCAGGTTGCAAACTCTCTCGTCTTCACTCCTTGAGCAAGCTCTGGATCTCTGCGGCGAACCTGTCCATGGCCACGCTTGGCAGTGCGAGCTGCACGGCTACCGCGTCCTCCCCGACCATGTTCTTGACCGCCACCAAGAAGGCGCTTCCAAACCTGACGTGGAACGGCCCGCCGTAGACCGGTTCGCCCCACCCGAAATCCACGCGGTGGAACCCGACGTGCCGGAGGTCAGACAGGAGCAGCATGCTCGCCCTCGCCAGAGAGCACCAGATGGTCGGCCATGGACCGCACGTACTCGGCGGTCACCGACGCCTTGGCCTCCCGCACCCGCTCCACCACTTCCGCCATCGAGCAGCCGAGCAGCGTCCCGGCGGGCATCAACACCGTGGCGTTGACGCAGGCGCATCCATAGTAGCCGGGGGGCAGGCGCAAGTCGCTGTGCCTCTTCACGCTGACAACCGTCACGAACCGCGTCTCTTCGTCCGGCCGGAGCGCCAGCGCCACGGTGCGGGCGCGCCATAGGACCGCCGCGAACACCTCGTAGCTCGTCGCCCTGTCCCGGAGATGAGGCGGGAGGCCCTTCTTCATCCGAGTGACGTCCGCAGGGCTGAACAAGAACGAGCGCTTTATCATGTCGCCGTCGGTCTGCGTCGGCGGGAGTGGATCATACTAGCGGTGTGGGAACGCGGGCGTCGGGGGGCTTCGTGCCTCAAGCAACTCACGAGACCATGCAGGCGCGACGGTCGGCGCAGGGAGACCTCGAGCGAGCTCGGCGACGGCGTTCATGAACTGGACGACCCCATGGCATCACACATGGTGTGGTTGAAACGATGCAACATGATGAAGCCGCCGCAGAGGAGCCGCGTCACCTAGTGATCGACAACAGATCAGCAAGTCGATCGCCATCTCAAAACTCAGGAATTAATGCTGAACTGGATTAGCAAAACAGATGTAAGAAATACTACGTACCTGAACAAGCACCAAGGGGCAGTTGAGCACGCCACTGGGGCCTTCCGCCTCGAAGCCAAGCTGTTCAATCCACGGGAATAGCGGCACCAGACCGGGCCCGTCGGCGTCGAGATCCTCCAGCCGGACGACGGCGTCCGCTTCCACGAACGTCATCCCTTCGCCGGTGCAATCAACAACCAGTTTCCGATCCTCCACCTCTCGAAGCCGTCCGGCTAGCGGATAGTAGTGCACCAGCGCCTCTGACAAGGCTCGGCGGATGATATCCGCCGGGTCACCGCGGCTCGCCGGCCCACCGCGGTAGAAGAATACGCCGTAAACATGCGAACGCAGGTTTTCTTGGTCATCGAGATCGGAGAGGCGCTTCGTCTCCCGCGGTGTCGGTGAGGCTGGGCCGATGAGCACGGGCTCTCTCCGGCGCACGGAGAAGGTGAGCGCCATTGCGCGTGGGTGGTCGCTTAATTTTGTTCCTGTGAAACGTACACAAATAGAGATCAAACACTCCACAAACGTTCGGACTGCAGAATCCAGACACGTCATCTCTCACGTCGCTCGTTCCTGATCCATACATAACGTACTGTATTACACAATAAATATCGGGTTACGCAAATGTCCTTTCACACCGCTCGTTCCTGATCCATCCACAACCACAAGGAATACACAGTCCCAAGTGATTCCAATAATCCTATATATCCTATATATAAACTAAATAGTTCATCCCACTAACTATTTCTCTCCACATGCAGCCTATCCACCTCAGCAGTATGTCACCTCATCAAGCTCCATTCGATTCATGAATTAACAACCAACCACGTCACCATGCATGCCACAAATCTTTTCCTAGAAAAAAATATTTTCAAACAACTCGTTGTGCGCCTCTGAAGAAATAGGCTTTCGTCTCGCTATATTAATATAACAACCATCCGATACAACATTGAGGCCACCGCTGGGGCAAACAGCACAATCATGCCCAAAAGAAAAGGAAGAGAAAAAAAAAAAACAAAGCCGACACCGATGTGCGCCTCTGTCCCTTCGTGTTCTTGGCAATTAATCCACTTTCACCTCCCTCTTCGTCTTCTCCACTGGGCAAGAAACAGATCCACTTTTTTCTCCCTCTTCATCTTCTCCACTGCAAAAAAAACGAGAACCAGAGTTGCTCCTCCCTTCATCTCGCACTCTCGCCTGTTCTACGCGAGAATTTTGAAGCCCCTGCCGTCGACGCGCATCCTCTGCTGCTTCCTTCCCATCTATTGTGCTTCCCTCCCATAGAACGTCCGCCGGATCCAGCAACTCAGATCAAGCGTAGAAAACCTCCACTCCTGATTAGCCTGCTTCCCCTTCTCTTCGTTCATGTAGATACATTCATATGGTGTTAATGAGAGATGTATTATTTCACGCTTAAATTACGAATTTGCTTTCTTTTTCAATCATCTCTGTATTTGTGTGGTAAGTTTCGCCATATCTCGGACTGCAGTGGTTTGCCAAATCCCCAATGCTCCAAGGGTCCTTTGTGCAGATTTTTGTATCTATATAAGTCTGACAAGGTGTGATGAAAATTGAAGGAGACATCAGGGTGCAAATTTCAGCTATCTCACTGTCCTTACGTCCTGCTATATCTATGTATTCAGCAAGTCTTTTTAGACTTTTGGACCAAAGTATCTGTGCTGCTACAGGTCAGATCCCTGCAAACTCATTTTGTTGAGAGAAGCTTAATTTGATATGTACTTCCGTCATTGCTTTACCTGTCATGTGCAAGATATTTTCTAATGTTGGATGAGAATCAGGTCTGCGATGGTTTCCTAAGTCGGGTGGATATATGGGGAAGCTTAATTCCCGGTCCTATTCTACTTTTGTTTTCAGTACTATCCTTTAGAGCAATACAGGTGATGTTTACTGTTGCAAACAAAGGTTGAAGCAGCGGGCATACAAAGCTGCTATGTACAACTATCTATTAGGCTGGTACAATTCTTCCGATGGTTCAAGCTGCTCTTTGTTGATCCTAACAATATACCAGGTTTACTATACTCATGTCATACTTTATGTATATGTATTTAGAGTTAAGAAGAATTTCTGCAGGTCATATTATCTGTACATCTAAGATGCTTTGTAACAGGCCACATAGCTTAAGCAGTGTTGATTTATAATGGGCAAGCTAATTTCCTTTTTTCCTTGGTCGATGTCAATCTCACATGAATATATAGCTCTCCCTTTGTTTCGGCTGCCTAAAAGTGGACAACGAAACAGTAAATCCAATCCATTGGCTCTGTTGGTCAAGTATTTAGCGTGGCTGGATAATTGGTGTCCTTGAGAAAAGTACAGTTCGTCTACTAACATCGTATCAAAAATTTATTGTTGGAGAGTTGTAATGAAACGTTACCACTTTGTTTTATTTGTGTAAGAAGCTGCATGCGCAGCTCAAATCATGTGTGGTTCACAAGAGCTCACATAAATAATATTTCAGTACTGTAATTCCTTTTCTTACTTTTCTGTTGCATGTATTATTTGTCATCAAAAGAGTGCACATCACCATTTTTAAACTTCCGTATACTAATCTCCCGCAACAACGTGCGGGGTATCATCTAGTTTTTTAACGATGTACGGCCATAGACATATATTAAATGTATTCATAATAATAATGATACAGAGTTGATATGCATACAAGCAACATCAATTCGAAGATACAAGTAACTGGTATCTTTGATATTAATATATTTTCTTTGTCGACAACTAACAGAAAACTATGAAGATATAAGTAGTTGATATTAATATATTTCCCTTGTCGAAAAGTAATAGAAAAGTAGAAAGATACAAATAGTTGTACTGCAGCATATTGTTCTCGCCTCAACTACCAAGCACCCACGATCTTCGCCGTAGATGGTGAAAAAGAACACCAACAGTTAGTCCACATGTTGCGCTGAGTAAACCTCTATACATGAGATCTTAGCGAGCTTCTAGCCCCATAAAGATATCGGCCAGAGGAGCTCTCTGAATCTCTTCAACACCAGATCCGGAGACGCTCTGCATTAGGCGGCCGGATCCCCCACCATTTTTCGCAGATCCTCAACAATCAAAACCACTACACTTCAAGAACAACCAATCCTCGCTGCCATGGGAATACGCAACGCCAGATCAAAGTCGCTCCAACAGTTTGGACAACATAAGCTCTCGTCAGCGTCAGCAACACATCTGACGAGCAGGAGTATCGGCTGAAAAACCACTATTCCTACTAGGACCATTAACATCCGTCCCAGCATGACACCAAGGGAACAAACTCAAAACTCTGAAAAAATCTAGTACTACGAACACACACGAACGAGAATCAAAGCTCACACGCACTTGTGTTTTAACCCCAACTACGATGGTGATGGTCAAGTCATGATAATACGTGACATGATACTTGCTTCCATCGATTGACGTGCCATCGTCAGTTATTGATAACATTGCCTGACACCGTGGCCCCGACCACCCCAACATTAGTTTTATTTTAAGAAAGGGCCCTTTGTTGAACTAAAAAAGGTTGACTCAAATCGATAGAATATACATTTTGATCCTGCATATTAGTGTTGAACTAAAAAGTCGCCTCAAATCGATAGAGTTTACACTTTGATCATGCATATTTAAGATTCACATAAATACAAAGGAGAAATACAAATAATATGGGATTTAACTAAATCATAGTCGACCTAGATTTACCTAATTCATAGTCGGTTGCATACAATTGCATCTCACGTGCAACTCTAAGTTTAGCACAACTCACGACGCAACTCTAACCGCTAAGAAGTCGAGTTAAATTTAACTAACATCAGTCAGTTACACACAATTGCATCCCATTGAAACTTTGAAAGTAGCACGAATCATGAACCAAATTTAATGGCTAAAGAGTGGATTAAGAATTAATTACATCTCAGTCAATTGCACACAGTTCTTAAAAAAAATCTTATGTCCCGGTCAAGAGGGCAGATGATTATCTTTTTTATTGGGGTTTTCAGCAATTGTGTAGTTAAAAAAAAGACATAACACTCCCTATTTTTTTAGATTGTATGATTTTCTTAACACGTTTATTAACACCACTTTTCTCCATGTTCTTGTACAGGCATGTGGTAGACGTTGTCTTTTGTGGCCACACTTAATCTGATGTTCGCGGTTGTAGCAGCTCTATTGTCATGTATTTGGGTCATGGGGTCACTTCGGTGATGATACACAATCGGTTTAAGCTGATATAAAAGGCCGATTCAGTTAAAATTTAAGCACAGTGCGAACAAAATTAATATTATTTGTACGAAACTTTTATACTTCTCTACATCTTATTTTTAGTAAGTTACAAAATTATAAATATAATTATCTATTTGTTCGCATAGTTTAATCACATAACAAGCAATATTACTAAATATCAGCTATTTTTGTTCGTACTGAATATCAATGAAAGATATTAAATTGTATTTCGTAACAAAAGTCATTTCTAAACTATTTTTTGTACATTACGTAACATATATATTTATACACTGTTATGGTAAACATCTATAAAGAGTATGATCTAAGAAATATTTCAATAATGGTTTCTAGTGTATCCTTAAGTAATAATATTTATAGAAAATTCTAGAGTGCAAACTGAACCAATGACACTACTTTTGTCGTGGTAAAAAGTTTCTAGCAAATCATATAATTTAATAAAGAATGCATGTTGTGTACAAGTGAAAATAAATGGTGTGGGTTGATTTAGTATGTTTGCATATCTAAATTTTTATTATTCAGTATGCTCTTACGCAATGTACTTGTTATCATCTACTGTACAAAAAATTCCTACCATTGTATTTTGAAAACTGCAAACAAATCTATTGAAATTGTATATTTTTCATATTTATCTGTTTTATTGGTATAATGAATTATTGCGCAAATATGTACGCAATCTACATGGAATGTTTCTTATGAAATGGTTGTGGTACCACAAGAACCGTAATGAAATGAAAGAAAAACTTTGCGCAAATATAAAAAAAATCAAAAGTCGGACACTCGGTTTAAAAGATATGACCAATACAATATTGAGAATAAAACTAAAAGAATGGGTGGGTTGACATTAGAAATTGACCACAAGTTGAAACACAACGAGACTCAATCCAGTAATATATGTGATATTTGTGGTTTGGTAGACCAAAGTGAAGTATGTTTGTTTAACTTGTGCCCAGGTTTCGATAAATCTCTAGATCCGCCACTGGTTCGACGGCGCCTCCTATGATGCCACCATCGCGGCTAGCGACGATTACTGGAACCTGCTAGCACTGTCCGTCCAGTTCGACCGTGCCGTCAAGACCATGACGATACCATCATCGGACTTGGCCGACGATCTCAGGAACCGTTCGGGCTCCAAGCGAACCGCGGAGTTTACAGCGGTGAGCGCTGGAACAATCTACCCAGATCTTGCCAGGAGATGCAGATGGCGACGTTCATAAGCACGTACATGGCGATCAGCAAGAACGGCCGGGTCATCAGGATGCTCTTCCACTCTCTGGATTCTACCCCTTTCCTGCCGTCTAACGTCGTTATGAAGTGGTGGGATCACTTCAAGAACAACGGCAAGTACTGTCGTCCGCACATCGGGGTTTTCGGCGTGAATCTGCGACTAGCCCAGACTTCAGCTTGGGGGGAAAGTTCCCAAGTCCCTGTATGAAGGCTTCGACGGGTTCTTCGTCTAGCAGACATCCCGGGCTGTCCGAACAGCCGGATTGCGGCGAAACGACCTGATTATTCAGTGCAACGGGAAAGATGTTGCGACGAGTCTGCAGCTGTTCAAGATATTGGCCGAGAACGTTGGGGCAACGGTGGAAGTTACGTTTGTCAAGGCCGAGGACGGCAAGACGCGCTCGGTACTACTTCCTGTGGAGGAGACACTGGGCAGAAACTTCCACTGGTGGCCAATCTCACAGTACAATATTTAATACTTGGCAAATTTTAGAGCTAGTTGACGTTTTCTTAGTAATTCAGTTAGTTGCTAGGCTGTATCGTTTCGTCAGAGTAGACGTGTGGTATGTTAATGTGTTCAGAGAGACGGTAAAACAAGTGTTAAGAGAGTGCACAAAGACTGAAAGATGTACATGTGACGTGTGCTGTGGGTGTACTACTCCACTCTGCTAAATTTAAAGAACGATGCACAGAAACAAATATCTACGAGTTCAGGTCTTCAGGAGTGGCATCTCAGCAGCCATCTGATCAAATCCATGCGTCACAAAGGAGTCTGGAGTTCATTCCATCAATTACTAGTAGTTCAACCATAGATTCATACACACTGGAGTCTGGAGTTCATTCCATCAATTACTAGTAGTTCAACCACTCACTGTCACTGCAGCTAAAGAAGAAATCTGATCAAATATGTGCGACTCAAATTCTAGTACTGCCACTAGCTTTGCTTAGGTTTGCTTACTCCGCCACCACGCTTCCCAGCAGCATGTGAGGTAACAACGTGCTCCTGGCTGCCGCGCCGGCGCCGGCGCAGCGCCGGCAGGATAACATCTTTGTGAGGCTTATTAAGCTCTTGCTCCTTGTTCCACAACCACAACAACAGCAGCATAATTCAGACAAATGAAGCAAGCGACGACAGGCGGCAGGCTGCTCAATAATTACATGCGTACCTGATCAGCTCGTGACAAGACTCCGTTTAAGACCTCGAACAGGGCAGTTACAGTCGCGCGCATTATAAAGAGCAGAGCCCTGGTCAATCAAGCAGAAGAAAAACATCCCGTTGTTACTCAGCACGTACGCAAAGATGGATGGATCGAGCCCAAAAATGTACACTCGGCAGGCAAGGCACAGCATGATAACAAGGAAGATCGAGCGAGCGACGGAAGATATATCGGATCGGAGTGAGTGCCTCACCGTTCATCCAAGGATGCGTCCTCATCCCTACTTTCATCCTTGCCGGTGACACTGGCAGTGCGAACCGCCTGCTCGTACTTGCTGTTGAACTCGTGGTAGAAGCACAGCATCTCTCGAGCGTCGCTCCTGTGCACCCTCCCCTCGAGTGTCTGCAGGTCGTCCTAGACCGACCGGTGGAAGAACTAATTAACCTTCGGAACTGGGAGATTAGTGCCATGCCAGCGCTCATTAACGATTACTTACTCTTTCTAGCCTTTGCAGAAGCGCGGTCTTGAATTCAGGGACTCCACGGACACGGGAGGTCGGGTCGAGCCGTCCGGCCTTCTCCAAGCCGTGCAAGCGGCCTAGAGCAGCGGATCCAGAAAAGAAGTTAAGATGTGGTAGCCGTGCATATGCGCATAAGGGCCAGGTCTCGGGTTCGAGTCCTCACTTCTACCTTAATGACAAAGCCGGGGTGGAGTCCCCCCTCCGGTCTTGTTGTTGTTGATGGATGAATTCCCCCGATGGACACTAGATAATTCTAGGTGCTAGCAGCTACTGGTGGTACGAGATTGGAGAGGAGATGGATTACAGAGGTAGGCGGCGCGCGGGTTCAAGGCCTCGACTTCGCTGGCGGCCAACATGAAGGAGCGATCCCGCGGAAGAGCGAGGGGGGCACGCCGTCGACCTCGTCGCCCTCCCCCATACTGCCCATTGCCCTGGGTTTGGCCGGCCGGCGAGGTGCTGGTGCGGCGGAGGGGAAAAGTTGCAGTAACCAGTGGCACTGTGATGATGCACGGAGCTGAGGCGGGTGTGGACTGTGGAATAAAGGTTTTGTATGGGTTTTCTTTGGGGATTTAAGATCAGGCTCCTACGCTTCTGCCACTGCAAGCCAGCGTGCTGTGCAAGTTCTGCACAAAGACTGAGGGTAAACATGCCATTGCGCTGCTGTGACGGTAAGGCCGCAGGTGGGCAAGCCATGCTCCGCCGACCGCCGTTTGCAGCAATGTTTCTGCGGCCCGCGTGCGAGCGAGAGCGAGGGCACGTTTCGTGGCAGCTTCGCCTTGCCATTTCTGTATATTTCACACTATAGGTAAAAGGGTATGAATTAAAGGAGATATATCTCCTCAATGCTGCACCATGTGCCATGTCGGTGCTGCGCAGATGTTTTAGATTTTTCTTTTTTGGTTTTTTATTTTACAATGTTTAATGAAGGTGTGGTCTGCGCAGATGGATCATGTGATTATGACAATTGCTCGTCATCCACTCATCGGTTTCAGTTACATGCCAAATTCGAGAAAGAAGGCCTACAGTTATGCACGTCAGTGTATTTTCGGTTGTAATTTAATTTCTCGCAGGACGGTAAAAGATTGTGTTCACGTGTATGTGTGCCTAAAAGGAGTTGACGTGACTACTCCACTGTTAATATAGAGAAAAATGCACACAATTGAATATACATGTATTCAGAACTGAGAATCCCAGCGGCCAAACAAACATCTGATCAAATTCATGCGCCAAAAAGGCAAATCCAGAGTGTTCCTTGACCGAACGTGCCCGTCACAGCCCTCTTAGTGGAATACAAGCACACAGGAAGCACAACAACAGTTTACACAATGAGTCGCCCAAATCAGCTTAATAAGAAGGATAGCAACCGGAGCTTACAGTGTGTGTATGCGACCGTAATCTAGTTTTTCTATCTCTGAGATGAAATGCACACGGCGAAGATGAACTATCTAATTACAGTGGAATCTTCTCTATTGTCAAAACTACCACCAAAACCACTTGTTTTTCAGCGCTTCCTTTTGGCTGCTGAGCTTCGTTTCGCCGAGGAACTGGATTTGCTTGCTGCCGCAGAACCCGTCTAGCTCCAGCAGAACCTTCCTTCTTGACTGCACCTTTCTTCTTGAACTTGCGGAAACCCTTGCCACTTTCCTGCAAGGAACATGCAGTTAGATACTAAGATAGCGGTACCACAGTGAAGTAAAAGGGAATAAAGTTGTTTCCGTTGGGTCCATTAGCATCATGCTGATCGAGGAAATCTAACAATTTTATCACTTGGAGAAAATATTCTGGCATTGATTTCGTTTAAGTAATGGTCTCTGAGAAATAAATTTCTACCAACAAAGGATGGACATGATCATGTCAAGTACTCAAGTTCCTTTAAGAATTCCTAATCAATCTCAAATAACCCGCACACCAATGTCGGTACATATATATGGTTCGTTTGGATCTCAAGCTAGCGAAATTTTAGCCTTCCTTAGCAAGGAGAGTAGCCTGGAACAATTCTACTCTCTAAAGAACACTGGGTTATTCATGTGGGGAGATCAAGGAACAAGTCTTTCATCCATATTAAACTGTATGTGGCATAGGATTCAAGGGTGGCAGGAAAGGCTTCTCTCACGTGCTGGGAAAGAAGTTATGGTAAAAGAAGTGCCCAAGCTATTCCCACCTTTACTATGCCGTGTTTTGATTTCACAGATTATGTGTGAACAGATGAGCACCTTTATTGGGAGATACTGGTGTAGCCAACTAGAGAAGACAAACAAAATACATAGGCTCAGTTGGGACAATTTGAAAAAAATTAAGAGGAAGGGAGGTCTGGTGTTCCGAGTGATCTACGGTTTCAACATAGCTTTGTTGGCAGGCAAGGATGGCGAATTCTGCAAAATACGAAGTCCCTGTGTGCAAGGATCCTGGCAGCAAAAATACTTTCCACATGGTAGGTTGGAAGGAAACGAGGAGGGGTATGATGTCCTATTACTTGGAGAAGCATATTAAAAGGGGTTCAGCTGATTAAGAAGAGCATGGTCTGGCTGGCGTATCAGGGGTGAACCGGTGGAGAGAAGGTGTGGATGCATGGACTGATTCATGGCTGCTGAGAGACACTACCAGATTGCCATCTACTCCTCAAGGGCAACACCAATTAGCAAGGTGTAAGACATTTTCCTCCCGGGGTCTACTTGCAATGCAGAAGCAGAGCTAATTCAGAACCTATTGGATGAAGAGGGTCCTAAATGCAACCTAGCTACCAACTCATGGGGAGTATGAGGATACGCCAGCATGGCATATTGATAAAAAAGGGGATCTTCTCCGTAAATCATGTACAAAGTGTTTACCGATGATAGGAAGCTGAAAAGTAACACAGGAATCCCAAGCTCAGTTCATGGCAACCAAGGGGAGACAGTTTTGGCATGCTGTTTGCAAAATGCCGGTGCCTAACAAGGTGAAATACTTCTGCTGAAGAGTGGCACACAATACTGTTTCAAACTGTGTTTCTCTGCGCAAGAAGGGGATGGATATCAGTCCTAATGCCCAATTTGCTTCCGAGACTATGAGGATGGTGGCCACCTTTTCTTCAAGTGTAAAGCAGCTGTGGAGAGTGAGATCTGTAGGGAGTAAGGATCAACCTGGCTGGGATATGCTCCACCTTTGAATTTAGGGAAGAGTTAACGAAGCTGCCTTAAAGTCAAAGAGGTGTTGGTGCTACCTTGCTGTGGACTTGGTGGTGTGAAAGAAATAGAGTGAAAGATGAGATGTGGCTTGTTCTGCTGAAAAACTGAGCTGGACTGTCAGGCATCAGGCTGCAGAGTAGCTCAATATCGTACGCCAAATGCAGACCAGCAATGGCGGACACTGGACGAGGGACGTATCCAAGTCAACACTGGTGGCTCTTACGTGGCAGAGGGGAATTTTGGAGGTTCGGTGCAGTTTTCAGAGATAGCAATGGAAGTGTTCCCGCATCAAGTGCAGGGTGGCTGGGCAACATTCAGAGTGTTTTACAAGCTGAAGCAGAAAATGTCCGGCAAGCGCTGGCCACTCAGGGCTGCTGTTTCCCTGGGCATCCGAAGCAGTGATCTGGAGATGGATTACTGGCATTAAAATCCCCTATTGAGAACAATGCTGAAGACATGTCGCCGCTGTTTGTGATCCTGAGGGAGATAAAAGAGCTTTTGGCTGATACATTCTCCAATGTTAAAGTGATGTACTGTCCTCGGAGCTGTAATTTCTTAGCTCATTCCATTGCTGCAGCAGGGCGTCTTAGACCTGACGAACCTGAACTGCTGATTAACGGTTTAATACCAGGCGTGACAGTTGTTGTGGCGAGCCTCTCAGCTTCGCTCGCTAGTTAATGCAAAATTATGCATTCTCAAAGCAAAAAAAGAAGGACCACTAGCTTTCCTAAGCTAGCTTCTTCAATGCTCATATGACAGAACTGGCCAAAACTCATTGTGTGGAAAGGAGAGCTAAATCAGATGTCGGCAAGGGAGCAAAGTAATCTAGATGGCTTCAATCAAAAAAGATAAGAAAGTAAAGAAGAAACTAATCTCCATTGAATTTTGTTTTTGTCTTATGCTATAGAGCAAAGGAACCAAACAAGCAGAGCCCAGCCGCATGGGGCTGCAGCAAGGCAGAAAAACTGAGTTTATTTCTACTAGCTTACCTGGGTGAAGCTACCTATAGAGATCCAACAAACCCCCTAATAACTAATTTTTTTTAACTGAGACCACTAATAACTATTGGATATTAAGGTTGAGATCAAGCATTTTAAACGGTTTCCATATATGAGCACAGAATAAACCAGGAGGAAGTAGATGCATCTTTGCTATTCAGAATGGATAAGCTTTTCACCTTCTTATACTGTCGATAGGCATCACGGCCGCTTAACTCCTGTCCATTCTTGGAAACATAGACCTGCAACACAAATTCAGTTAAGTAAAATGATTGCACAGTGCACACAACTAACCAGAAGTGATAAAAAAGTCTTGTTCTGTCAAAACTTAGAAATAATTAATTGGAACTCTGAAATAGGCTCAAAACTTAGAAATAATTGATTGGAACTCTGAACTAGGCGTTTGGATTTACCTTTCTGCCATCCTCCCCGGTGAACCAATGGCCAGAGCCAGACTGAGTTCCACCGGCATGTACCCTTCTTTTGCCAAAATCTGTTGGGAATGATGTCGTTTTATTAGGGGTCACCCACCGACTATTAGCATCACCACTCTGGCCAAAGTGGTTCCTATTTTAAGAAAGTAACAGTCATTAGCAGAGGAGATTAGCAGAATGAATAACGCAATGATTGTGATGTCTGTTACCTGTAGTTCAGATTCTCTTCTACGCCATACTCATTTCCCTGGGAAGTTTCTGCCCCAGTGGGAACAAAATGCTGCAATCTTTCACGGACTAGCTTCTGTACCATTTGATCATGATGGAAGAAGTAATGCATGGCAGGAGGATGGCTGTCAGTCAGATTCTCTTCTAGTACAACTCGACTTGAACTGCTCTCATGCTGGAAATGTTGCCCAATTTCACTAACAGAGCTGTAGGGTCTAAGAACTTTGGAACCAGAAAAATTGTTGACTTTTTTCTGCTGAGACGGCCTTGAGTCTTGCACAGATGTAAAATACTCGCTGCAGAAGTCATCAAGGGCAGGTGTCGCCCAACTGGAGCTCATATTATCTGTGTTCTTCTGCACAACACTGCTCCCTTGAGATTTACTGTTTTGCTGCAAGGTATGCTTCTTCTGCCCATACTCGCTGCAGAAGTCATGAGGGGCAGGTGTCGCCCAACTCTCGTTCATGTTACCTTTGTTCTTCTGCACAACAGTGCTCCCTTGAGATTTACTGTTTTGCTGCAAGGTATGCTTCCTCTGCACATACTCGCTGCAGAAGTCATTAAGGGCAGGTGTCGCCCAACTGTCCTTCATGTTATATTTGTTATTCTGCACAACACTGCTCCCTTCAGACTTACTGTTTTGCTGCATGGTATGCTTCTTCTGCACATATTTGTCCATGGACTCTTGCCTCTTTTTAATAGGACTCACAGGCTTCTTTGCTTTATTCCGACTCTTGTTATCATCTGAATCAGTGTCGGAATCCAGAAAATGGATTTTCCTCAGTGGACTTATTGTTATCTTAGGAAGTAGCTTCTTCGTGCAGCTTTCTTCTAAAGGTTTTGAAACAACAGAACTTGATGATGGTGTAAATTTTGTTATCTTTGCTTTCCTTGTTGATTGAGTCGTCAACACACTCTGACTCAGCAGCGAAAATTTCGAATTGCTAGAAGTCCTGCAGCTACCAACTGATGGTGGCATGCCTGCAGGCAAAGAAGAGAAGTTGATCTACACAAAGAAATGCAGATGATTCTAGAAACAAATGCGTAGGAACTACTCTGTTGTAGATTTTGTCAATGCATTAACAAATAAACGGGGAGCTACAGGTAAAGCATTATGAAGGACAATATATGTCTAAAAAGTAAACATATCCAAAGAAAAAATCAGAAATCAAGTGCTTTAGTTAGTTCAGGTGCCCTAGAAGAGCTGAAGTCCCAAGATAAGGGAATAATATTATGTGTTAATGCTCATTCAGTTCTATCAACTTGTTTATTGCACTTATATAGCTACATTCAACTGAAGCTGCAAATGTGTTCAATTTTTATATTGGTATTTTCTAAATAAGAAGGTGTCATGTTTGCTTAACAGTGCTACTTCAGATGCTCAGTTGTTACATATTTACTTGTATTTACGTTACAACAGAGTAAATGAACCACTTTATTTTCATATGCTCCCCTAAGTCCATTTAACAGTATAAACATTTGCATCATGTTTAATTGTTTCATGTGGCGCATTTTGAAGGTGTACTGTTTAATTTCTTGCAGCTCATAATCTGTCCATCAACCACTGAACTGAAGATTCCAACTCATAGTGGCCACAGAAAACTGTCAATTGCTTCCTCTCCGTATGAAAATGTGTTCATGTATAAACATGAAAGCAGTACAAGCCAAGCAGTGAAATGTACTTTGTATGTGTTTGAAATTATATTGTACTCCGCTGGTCACGGTTGTGTCGCTCTGATGGGTTGATTATATTTATAGATGCAGCAACAAGTTCTAAATCCTTATATTGATTAACAAGAACTATGGTACGGCAGCTGCTTGTTAGGTGGGCAGCAGCAGCAGTGGGCAGGCGGACTCCCGCGTATTAGCATGCCTGATAAGCAGGTTGCCGTAGAATGGCCACCTAAGTGTGGGACTATGCGGGCATAAGCAGGCCCCCACAAGCAGTTCCACCTGCACCCTTATATACTACCTCTACAAAAACATACCGAGTTACCACAAAATTGCACAAATAAGGTCTCAGCAGTTCCAATGTTCGTTCCATTTTCTTTTTCAAATACTAGATTGCATAACGAATCAACTTGCATATTTGTACAGAAGATATCAATTAATAGATTCATTGATTTACGCAGGCATGTGGAGATATTAGATTGCAATTGCATGACCAGTAACAAACACCTTTAAGTAAGAGAACTTGCAGAAATAAGGACCAGCGTTTCCCTCACCTCGCGGTCGCTCCTCGTCAGTGGAACATTCGATCGCATCCTCGATGCTCCCAATATCCCCCCAAGCCGCAGTCCCAGGAGATGCTTCCGTTGCCAGGGGCGCTGGTGCACTAGGAGGAGGATGCGCCATCGGCCGCGGCGCAGGACCCCTCCGCAACCTCTTCAATCGAGACGTCTCCGGCTGCACCTGGTCTGGGTGTGGGGCTTCGCCTCGTGCTCGATCTGGACGCCGGCCGCCGGAAAGGAGGAACTCCTCGTCTTCATCGTCAAGGCAAGACAGATCCGCGGGCGGCACGTGGGGTCGCTGTTGTCGTCACGCCGTCCGCCGGCAACGAAGTCGTCCTCGTCGTCGAAGCCAAGGGAGAACGAGGGGGCGTCGGGCGCCTCGTAACGCCTCGGCTGCTCCTCCCGCCGGCTTCCGGCGGGGAGGTGGGGCTCGCCGCCGTCGTCGTCGTCGTCGAAGCCGAGGGAGAACGAGGGTGGGTCGGGCGCCTCGTAACGCCGCGCCTGCTCCTCCCGGCGCCCACCAGCGGGGAACTGGGGCTCGCCCGCGCCGCCGTAGTCATCTTCGTCGTCGTCGTCGAAGCCGAGGGAGAACGAGGGAGCGTCAGGCGCCTCATATCCCCGCGTCTGCCCCTCCCGGCGGCCCCCGGTGGGGAACTGTGGCTCGTTGCCGCCGTCGCCCTCGAAATCGAAGCCGAGAGAGAAGGAAGGCGCGTCGGGCGCCACGTACCCTCGCGCCTGCCCACGCTGGTCGCTCCAGGCGGCGGGGGCGGGAGGCGGGTCGTCGAAGTCGATGCCGAGGGAGAATGAGGGGGCCGTGAAGTCCATGGCCACGGCGGAGCGTTGGCGGGGGAGGGGGAGCGGCCCGGGAGGAGGGGCGGCGGCGACAGCGCCGGCGATGCTAGGGTTAGGGGATCTGACGAGGTTGGATTTGGGGAGATTAGGGGGAATGGAGGGGAGGGAGAGCGCGAGGGATTTGACGTTTCGGAGCAGGGAGGATCGATGAGGACCACTGGATGGAGATCTGACGGTGGGAAGATCGACTGGGAGCGCTACTCATTGGCGGGAGAGTTTGTTTCGTAAATTTTGTGGAGGGAGTCGTGCAAATTCGAATGGTTTGTTCTTCTTCACTTTTTTTTTCTTTCTTTGCAAGCGTTTCGTGTGCACAGTGCACTTGTTATGTGTTATGAAATTTTGGCCTCGACTTGTAGATTGTAATCACTTTTAATACGAAGCTTGACAAAGCTTGTAGTGCACAAGTCGAGATGCTTGTACATGCGATTTGGTGAGCATTTTCTGATTCCTTAGTTCGAGGGTGATGTGTTATGAAAATCATGTGATGTCAACGATATGATATGTTCTATAGACATGTTATCGAAACATGGGCGAAATGGTGTTTTCACACATTTTATCGGACCTCAACGAATTGCGGTGAACTCAGAATTTCCCTTGTTAAAGCATAGATCTTCCCTTGTTAAAGCATAGATCTTGATTGGCACCAATTTACATAACATAGTTGAGATGTACAAAGATGATCAAATATTCAATCGACCGAGAACTTGCCTGTGGCAAGATGGTTAGTTGGGTGGTTGTACCCCTAGCCCACCAGAGTTCAAACCCCAGGTTTGACGCTGGTGTTTCTCATTTAAGGCGGAATATTCTTCAGTGGGAGGCGACGTTCCCGTCGACAGCGAGGCGCCCGTGGTGACTTCGTCAATCTCAAGACTCGACCCGCCGACTCAGTCTCTCGGAGGTGCTCATAGGGGTAGGGTGTGCGTGCGTGCGTTCATAGGGGTGAGTGTGTGCGCGTGTATATGAGCGCTTGCGTTGTACTGTGTTTCGCAAAAAAAAAAAAAAAAAAAAATTCAATCGACCTCGTGATACAATTGAGTTGAGCCATTCCAACACAAGATGAGCAGACCAGAAGAACGATGCAAATCGAAAAGTTTATCAGTTGGATCCGTGGTGTACGTTAACCATCATCTGGTCAAACCGCCACCCGTCGCAGCGATCCTGAGCAGGCCCCGCTGCCGTACCTGAACTGCTGCGCGGCCATCTCGAGCAGCCCCGCCACACACACGGCTCCTTGAGCATGGCAACATGCACCAGGATCCTCTCCTCGCCCTGCCCATCGTCGCCGACCAGCGCCGACGGGACGTACCCTTCGGTGGTGTCCTCTCGATGTCGCCGGTGGCAGTGGCGGCGAGGACGACGTACAGCAGGTTCTTCTTGATGGCGAATGATTCGTCTGTTGTCGCCTCCTTCCTTCTCCAGGCAGCCAGAGCCATGGCCATGGGTCTGTGTGTAGCTAGTACGGTGAGGTTTATGGCTTGATGATGGTCACTCGGCCGTGTGATGTGATGATGTCATGTGATGCTTAAGAGAGGCACATACAGTGTAGAGTACGGGTTAATTTGCGTGTGGGATCAGCACGAGTTTTGTTTTCTAAAAGATGGGGAGAGCTTTGCATACTGTTACAGTACGATCACTCACGGCCAACTCACTGCTGTGAAAAGCCGCAGGAGCATTTCTTCGCCTTTGCCCTTTGGCGACTCCGTCATCAACATGGGCAACTACTCACTCCGTTTCAATTTAATTGACTTGCTATCCATCACATGTGGATGTATCTACATGTGGTGTATAGAAAGTCAATTAAATTGGAACGGGGGGAGTACCTGCCAGCACGCGTCCGGCGGTAGTCCCTCCCAGATCAAGCAGCGCATCCAACCCTGTGATTGCCGCGTCCTCGCTGATTTATGTCGTGAGTGAGTACATACTTTTGATACTACCTCATGTGTTGTATATAGACATGTTTTAGTTCGTCTGTTCACTTCTTTCAATCCGTGTGTAGCCCACCTTAAAATATCCAAAACAACTTATAATTCTGTACAGAGGGAGTACTAGAGGGTGCATGCTCGTGTCCTTCTAAGAGGTGAACACTGGCCGGTGCACACTCGATTCATGTAAGAAAGTGCTAGCAGAAATAGCTCCGTAGACACTCGCTATGAATTTTGACATGCATCAGCGGACTATGGCATGTTTGAAACCGCAGGATTTTTACACAAGCAAAAAAAAAAGTCCAGCCAGCTTATGTAAACGGACCAAATCTGAAACCTCCAATAAAACAACCAAGTAAATGTTGTCAGTAGACCAGTACAAGAGGTGGGCACTATCAATTTCTGGCTGGTAACAACAAAGCACCGCGCTGGTACAGAAAGAAAGATCGAATCAATCGCGTAGAAAAGACATACACACTACACAACTTGTCAATCCTTGTGTTTTCCTCAAAGCCTTCTTCTTTTAATGCTGCCCTTTTTTTCCTACAGCCTGCTGACCCTTCGGAGTTCGAACAGCATGTAAAGAAACACACACGTGCGAATGAGATGAAATCGTGTGCGGTCATACATAAACACACGTGATTTATCAATTCAATCCGTGTGCAAAGACCAAGACATCACACTCGGTTCAAACAATTTAAACGTGTGTAGAGTTGACTCCGTTCGTACACGATTTTAGGAATCGTGTGTGATGGGCGACCACATCGCCCACCCATAGATAGCAACGGTTTCTGTAATCGAGTGTGACGGGAAATTTCAACCATGTGCAATTGCCCGATCTGTACTAGTGTATGTGTTTTTATTCTCATAACTTTCAAATTGCAAAACAGAAAGGTCAAATATATTGGAGGGTCGTATTAGGGGCGCAGTCGGGAAGGCACCCCCGTACGTGGTACCTCGCGTAGATGCCTCAATAAAACTGTCCGACGCTATTGTCGGACAACCTACAGGGGGTGCAACTGGAGATGCTCTTAGTAGTTTACGTTAGTTATTCTCACATACCATGACGCTCGTTTGTACAACTACTTGCTAATTCCTTTTACAGCCGATTTTTAGCCAAATTATCTCTACAAAGCTCTATTAGGATATTTATACACTTATACCATAAAACATCTATTTAAAGATACTAAAATGGGGACATACACATTACAATAAACTGAACTATCATGCATTATTTCATAGATGAATGTGATTTTTTGTTTGTTTGGATATAGGTAGAATTTATTTTTTTAAATATGAAAATATAGAATAACAAAACAATTGGGAGAAAATGGAGTTACTCCACCATCAAAAAAAAAATAGTACATTGCTACTTATTACAATAGTTAAGTTTTTTATTAAATTGTGTATCCATAAAAACTATTTAAAATAGTCAAATATGATCTAGAATAAAGTAAAAATAATTAGTATAAACAAATAATACGAGAACATTTTTATTCCTTCGGTGCAGTTCTCCTCAAGCACGTCTAGCTTAGATTCAGAAGACATAGATGCTCTATAGATTCCATGCATTGGGCCGTGTCCCTAATACCTTGAGATATTTTCTCCATCATGTTTGTTTGTTGTTGGCTGGACCTCTGGAGTTTTGACCGTCACTTGTTCAGGCATTTACTACACCATCTTCAAATAGAAGGCCGCCCATGCATCTCACATGGTCCGCATGTTGGCAGTGGTTGCAGCGACTGCGCTTAGCATTGTAGTTGTCCTTGCACATTTGTTGCTGATTGTTACGGCCATTAGGGGGAACTAGACTCTTTTATGGATAGTACTACTAGGTGCTGAGCATCTTAATGTTGTCTGAAACCCAATTGTATTATGTCATGTATTATGTTTATGCACTCTCATCAGATTGTCCTCATCGTCGTTGAATCCGAGGGAGAAAGAGGGGGCGTCTGGCGCCTCCTAACGTCGCGGTTGTTGCTCCCAAGTGTTCCGCGGAGGTGGAGCTCTCCGTCATCGTCGAAGGCGAGGGAGAATGGGGGTGGGTCGGGCGCCTCGTAATGCAACGCATGCTGCTTTGGGCGCCCACCGACGGGGACTTGGAGCTCACCCGCGCCGTCGTCGTCATCATCGTTGTCGTCGAAGCCGAGGGACAATGAGGGGGCGTCGGGCATGTTCGAATTTGCACGTCTCCTCCACAAAATATACGAAACAAAACTTATATTCAGGGATGTAAAAATGGGATAAGTGAGACAGTACAAATTTGGTGGGGAACCATCTAATTTGTAAGTTCCCAGTTATCTCACCAATCCCACTTTTACAACATTTCATACATCTTAGTGAAACACGAGAAAAATGACCATGTGACAGAACTTCAGCACAAAATGAACCTATTTCAAAAAATAATTTCGAATCCAACCTTTCGGTAGCGCATGTCTCGGGGGCGCTACCAAACACATGGTAGGCGCTATGCTCCTGCCAACGTGTGGTGGAGCCTAAACTGGGGCGCTATTCTCCTGCCAACGTGGCACCGCCGAGATATATAGGTCGTTACAAAAATCCTAAGTCTACCCACTAAAACCTAAAATTTAATAATTCTGATCTACAAATCCAAATGACTTGAATCTTTTACCTATGGGTCACAAATTAAATTATCTTTCCAATGCCACCGAGATCATGATGGTTAGAAAAGTAATAATATTTGATGAATTATTTGCTTTTGTTGGCTCATTTTTTAATATTTAGACGATTTAAAAAATATGGTTGTGAACAAAGATTTTGTCCAAAATTTTAGAACAAGAGGAGCACCTTGAAGAGCCAAAAAAGCACCCACTTTGACCATTTTTCGTCCATACTTTCAACTATAAATTTTTACATTACAAGTTAAGTGTTACTTTTTAAAATTAATTCGTTGCATAGTATGTATCAAGCAAATTTCTATCATATGGTAGATGATGATAATACTTTGTTAGCTTAGTCCAACCAATCAAGCTTGTACTCCTGGTCTACTTATGTATATTAGTTTCCATGAAAAATGTGCTTACTAAAATGAAATTATGACTTGGGATAATATCCCTACTCGAATAAATATTTTTTTAAACTTAAGATTATGTTAACTAAGGATGTTCATGAAAATGGTGTTTTATAAGTATTATGATGATAAACATGTGATTTTAGTAAAAAAAATCAAAGGCTTATTTTTTTAATAGCTCATGTGTCATCACCACAATTCTCATACACTCTATTTTTAGAAACATCCCTTGTCAACAAATGGCTTTTAAGATTTATTTGAGTATGGGATATTATCCCTTCGTGTGCGCCTGGAGTGTGTGGATCTGGTTTCCCCGAGTCATAGTTTTATTTTAATAGACACATCTATACATATTAATTTGACGAGCATGAGTAGAAACACGATCAGTTGCATATTGTTTTAATAGACACATCTAGTACTCGAATAAATTAATTTTAAAAGTATCACAAAATTGTAAATTGCTTGTGAAAATTCATGGTTGAAACTATGGGTGAAGCATGGTCAAAGTGGGTACTTGTTTGACTCTTCAAGGTACTCTCATTGGTCTAGATTTTGGACAAAATCTTCGTTCATAACCATGTTTCCGAAATCCTATAAATATTTAAAAGTAAACCAACATAAGCTAATAATTGAAGAAATATAATCGACTTGTCTAACTATCATGAGACCGGTGACTTTAGAAAGATAATTTAATTTGTGACTCGTAGGAAAAAGAAGCATGCCATTTGGATTGTAATCAAAAGTTACAGGATTGGGGCCCGGTGTTGCCACGTTGGCAGGGGCACAACGCCCAGTTTAGGGTGCTACCATGCGGCCGGTAGCGCCTCCGAGACTGGCGCTACCAAAAGGGTTAGATTCGAAATTATTTTCAAAATAGGATTATTTTGCGTTGAAGTTTCGTTGCAAGGTCAGTTTTGTCGTTTTCACTACATCCTTTTCTTTACTTAATTATACCTCTTCATTCATTCATCACAACAGTTACACTACATCTTGATGTGCGCCAGTTTACATAAACTAGTTTGTTTCAAAAAAAATACATAAACTAGTTGGGATGTACAAAAGAGGATTAAATGTTCGAAGGAGCTCGTGATCCAACTAACTGAGTCTAGCCATTCCAAGTTCCAACACAAGATGAGCAAACCATAAGAAACGATGCAGACCAAAAGGTTTATCTGGACCTGCTGTGGACGCTAACCATCATCTGGTGGAACTGCCTTCCGTCGCAGGGGATCCTGAGCACGCCCGCTGCCCGTACCCGAACTGCTGTGCCGCCATCTCGAGCAGCCCTGCCACGCACGGCTCCTTGAGCATGGCGACGTGCACCAGGACCCTCTCCTCGCCCTGCCCCTCCTCGCCGACCAGCGCCAGCGGGACGTACCCCTTCGGGGTCCTCCCGACGTCGCGGGCAGCGGCGAGGACGATGTACGGCATGTTCTTCTCGAAGGCGGACGCTTCGTTGTCTGTCGTCTCCTTCCTTCTCCAAGCAGCCAGAGCCATGGTTGTTGGTCTGTGTCGCGTAGGTAGGTAGCTAGCTAGTACGGTGAGGTTTATGGCTTGATGATGGTCACTCGGTCGTGTGATGTCCTGGTGAGTGAGTGGTGATGCTTAAGGGAGACATGTGATCGATGCATTTATAGTGTGAGATTAAGAGCAGTTGATTAGCTAAGCGCTGGTTGGTTTTGAGAGACGGCAAGAGGAGTTTGGGAAAGGGGTTCAGCTTGATTAAGAGACGTAGACTGTGTGACAAGGCGTGGTGACAGTGACTAGATGCGTGGACGATGGGTCTGATCGCGGAACCAGAGCTTAGTTAGTCAAATCCTTCCCAGAGGGTCACTGTCAGGAAATACAGGGTAGAGTACGGGTTAACTTGCGGGGTCAGCACGGTTTGTTTTTTAAAACTGGGAGAGCTTCACGTACCATCACAGTACGATCACGCACGGGCACGGCCAACTCCACCACCCAGCAGGGAAGAGGGGGTTGATCGATCCGTGCAATGCGCAAAACTCTCTAGTGCCAAGAGCCGCAGGAGCAGGGCCAGGCCGGTAAAATCCAGGGTCCTGTGCGAAAATCTAAAACAGGGCCCTAGCTTACATGAAAATTTGAACTAATAAATAATTCTAATATATCTAACAGCAATTGAATATTTGAAAAACATAACTATATCTATACAACTCCCTCCGATCCATATTAGTGGGCATAGTTTTGTCTAAATTCATATGTATCTAGTTAAGTATTTAGACTAGATACATGTGTATCTACACAAAGTTGTGCCCATAATATGGATCGGAGGGAGTACTATTAAAAGAGCAAACTTGTGTTGATACATTGAATCTGAGCCCTTTAATATTTGGCCAACGGTCCAGATCGCTCCAATGTTTGACAACTCAACACAAATCCACTTTTGCCCGTTTTTACCCTCCACCAAATTACATAATACTGCTAATGCCATCGTACCGGTTCGTTTTATTTCAACAGACCTTTCTATTTCGAGTTCGAGTGGATAGTGTATCGCCTTCTTCTTCCTCTCCACAACGACTCATGCTCTCGGCGGCCGCCGCAGTATTCCCGGTCGGCCGGTCGTCGTAATTTTCCTCGAGGTCCTCCGTCCTCGGAAAAGGCGCGGACAAGCCGCGGCTCGACAGGGGCAGCTGCGGGTGGTGCGGATCTGCGAAGTTTCGTCGTGACGCCGGCGGCGTCTGTGGGATTCTACAACGTGCAGATGGTTCTTCCGGTCGTGCCACTGGGCGGCGGGGATTAGGTATAGGAGGAAGTGTTCGCCGACCAACGGTTTCTTGGTAAGCTCGCCAGACCTTTTTCCGTCGCTCCGGCTTAGCACGGCCAGGGAGTAGCTGACCAGGAAGGATTTCGGCGCCGTTTCTGCTTTCAGCTATGCGCTGCCTCCAATTCCGTTGCAAGCTGGGTTCAGTTCCGTCTTGAGTCAACACGGTACTACTCCGGCAGCAGCCAATAGTGGTTCACCTAGCCGTCCCCGCTCAACGGAATCACAGCGCATCAAAAGATGAATCAGCAGCCCAAGCCTCAACAACCAGTAAACCCCTGTCCCGATTCCGCTTTTCTTCATGCGATGAATTTGATCCCCTTTCTATGGCCTGATTAGCATAAAGAAACATCTTCCTCCACTTATTCCCGCTGAACAAGAAAGTTCCAATGATGATGAGGATGATCCCTTGTTTGAACTTCCCCCCAAGGCAAATGCTCAAGACAATGGGTTCAAGAAGTGGCTGGCTGGTGCTGTAAAGACCATCTTTTGCCGCATTGATGATGCTGACAAGAGGGCCTATAAAGAACATGAGAGGAACAAGAAAGAGCGTCAACTCAACCGTCAGCGTTTTGAGCACTTAGGCGTTCCGGTTAAGGCCGGGTCTGAGGATAGAATTACTGCAGAAGCTGATTGGCTCAAGCACCGTCGCGATTGGGTGGACTATGATCTTCAGGATGATGCATCCACTTCTCAGCCAGATGTCCCTTGGTCTCGCACTCAGGTTGGTCGATCCGCTGCTCATGAAGAAGCTTCTGAGGATGATGATGGTGAGGATGATGCGGAGGTGATGCAAGTGGTGAGGATGGTTCAGTTTCAGCCGATAAAAGTGACGACATTGCTGCAGCCTCCACCTCCGATGAAGAGTGACTTCCTCTTGGGACGTTAGCTATGCCTCTCCCTTTTGGAGTCATGATGCCAAGGGGGAGATGGTTCTATTAGGTTGTCCGGGGGAGTTGCATGGTTGAGGGCACAAGCTTGTTTTTCTCGATTTGGTGTTTGTTCGCTTGTGCACCTCTTGTATCTCGTTTTTTTTCTTTCGTTGAACTCATGGGGTAAGACATGTGGACCTTAAATTATTGTAAGACTATGTGGACTTTATGTGCTTTTATCTCATGTCTTACCGTTGTGCAAGTTGTGTGCCTTATGTTTGTTTCAATAAACTTGCCCGGTTTATAAAATCTAGGGGGAGTGTTGATCCTAACCTATATGCATTTTGCATTCAAACGCAAAATTCTACTAATGAATATAGTTAGGGGGAGCCCGCCTATATTTTGTGAACCTTTTTAATGTGTTGTCATCATACTCCAAAAAGGGGGAGATTGAAAGAGCATACTTGCTCGTAAATCTATTTTGGAGTCTAATGACAACACATTATCAGGACTAATGTGCGCTTGACAATTGCAGATATATCTCGTTGATACATTATGTCTTGTGGAGCTTGTAACCCTGGAAATCAGCACAGTGAGCATTCCTGTGTCTGGCGGTAGTACCGCTGTCGCAGCGGTAGTACCGCTCCACCTGGAGCGGGACTCCTGCAGCACAGCTGGTACTCCTCCTGGCGGTAGTACCGTGTGGTACCGCTGGTTTCAGCCAGCGGTACTACCGCTGGTGGTACCGCCAGGGGTACCGCTAGGCCGTTTTTGCTCTCTGTATTGGTCACGGTACCCGCGGTAGTTGCTTCGTACTACCACTGGGTTCATTCATTTTAATCGAACGATCCCAGCGGTACTACCGGGCCGTGCCGCGGTAGTACCGCTCTGCCTGGCAACTTCGGTACCTCTGCGAGGTACCGCTGCAGCTGGGTTCTGCAGTGCACTAGGTACCGCAGGGAAGCAGGCAGCGGTAGTACCGCTGTCCCAGCGGTAGTACCGCTGTGCAGTTTTTCTGCACATAACGGTTAGATTTTCAGGGACCCCTATATAAAGACTGCTTCTTCTCCAAGAAGAAGTAGCTCTCCAGATTCGAAGTACTCCATTGTTGCAAGCTCAAGAATCATTGTATCTCCCAATCCCTCCACCCAAACTCACTCATACTTGGAGGATTGAAGGAGAAGGCCCGGATCTACAACTCCACCAAGTTCTTCATTTCCCCCTCATTCACTTGAGGGATTTGAGCCTAGGGTTTCCACTAGGAAAACCTAGGCATCTTGTTGTTCTCACTTGCTTGTTACTTTTGTGTAGCAGGTGTTGTGGTGATTGAGAGCCCCCAATCCTTTTGTGGGTTGAGCCTCATGTTGTTGTAAGGGCTCCGGATTCCGCCTTGAAGGATTCCGATAAAGAAAGGTGGACCGAGCTTTTGTGCGAGGTTCATCGGAGAATAGGGTGAGGCCATTTGTGGCGTCTTGAGTTTGAAACTCACACCCCTCCAACGAGACGTACTCCCCTAAAAAGGAGGAACTCGGGAATACATCCTTGTCTCCGCGTGCTTCTATCGGTTATTCCTTTCTAGTTATTTACTACTTGTATCTTATCTTGTTTAGACTTAACTTGTCATATAGGTAAATTCACCATAGTTGCATATCTAGAGAATTTACCTTTTAGTCAAGCCTTAATCGAAAAAGAGTTAAAAATTGGAGTAGCACCTATTCACCCCCCCCCCTCTAGGTGGCCATACGATCCTTTCAATTGGTATCAGAGCCTCGGCTCTTTATTCGGGCTTAACCGCCTAAGAGAAATATGGCCTTCGATGCCGATGGGAACCCTCTTGCTCTTCCGGCCACTTCGGTTTCCATGGAGGACTTCACTAACTTGAAGACCTCTATGGAAACCAAAATGGATGAGTTGCGTGAAATGATAGCAAAACTCTCGGAAGCAAAGGTAACCGCATCACCTCCTTCTCTGGAATTCCTCAAGTGGAGTTAAAGGAGAACGAGGATAAAGTGGATCCGGGGGTGGACCAAAATAAAAATGAATCCCCATCTAAAACACTTAATGGGAAGGGAGAAAATGCTAGAGTTCCTTTTGCCTACTCTCCCGACCTACCTATCCCTCATCCTCCTATACACTTAAGAGGAGCTCCACCTAGTCTTAATGCATCTCTTTTACCCGTTGGCAATCTTCTATGAAATCTCACTTGAAAAGTGGTTGCATAGGTCTTTGGAAGATCATTGCAGATGGATTCAACCGGTGGATGAAAATGATTTGACAAGGCGAGAAGAAGTTGAAGCTCAACTAAATTCCACCGCTCTTGATGTGATCCGTGTTGCCGTGGGTGAGAAGAACATTCATCACATTGAAGATTGCACCACCGCCAAGGAAGCATGGAACACTCTCACGGAGGTGTTCGTTGGAAATGAGAGCATGAGGAGAAATAGATATGAAGCCATGAGCAATCAAATTGAAGGCTTCTACAAGAAAGATGATGAAACTCATGAGGAGATGTATCAAAGGCTCAAGGCTCTTGCTTCCGCATATAGAGACCTTGGTGCTAAACATGTGGATGATACTTACATCAAGAGGAAGTATGTGAATGCCCTCATGCCGTTTGAAGAGACCGACTTGAAGAGTCTCCAAGGAAAGCACAACTATGACACCTTGACCTCAAATGAAGTCATGCAAGAGATGCAATCTTACAAGGTCCAAGCCCAAATTGCTAGAGACTCTCGTGCCCGAGCTATTGGAATGGCCCAAAGCTCCTCACTTGCTTTGAAGGCCAAGGTGGTGGAACAAGATGAAGACCAAGATCATGAAGAGGGAAGTTACTTGCCACCCGATGAACTCTTGAGTGCTCATAGAGATTATGTGGCTCTCATGGCAAAGACCTTTTGGAAGAATCCATCAAAAGCTAAAGCTTATGTGGATCAAAAGCACAAATCAAGTGGTTACAAGGTGGGCAACCCAAAAATGAAGACTTGCTTCAATTGCCAAGATCAATTCCACTATGTTGCCAAATGCCCTTATAAGAACCGTGAAGAACATGGAGGAAGACTCATTCTCAAGGAAGCTTCAAGTTCTTCTCCCACGAAGCCTTACTTCAAGAAGTTCATCTCCAACAAGAAGCTACCTTCCAAAGTGTTGGTGGTACAAGAAGAATATATGTCCGGGGAGGAGAGTGATGAAGAAGAAACAACCACAAGTGGAGTGGCCGCTTTAGCCATTGCTTCATCGACAACCCCTTCTCTCTTTGAATCCCCCAATGATAATGTCACCACCAAATCGCTACGTGCCTCATGGCCAAGCTCTCCGAGGTATCACCTTCCCCTCCTTCTAAGACTATGAATGAAATGCATGAACTTATGAGTCTTAGAGTTAAGGAAGAAAATGTTGCTTTGGATTTCTTGATGACTAACTTGCAAGGTGAATGCAAGATTCGGCTTGAGATTCTTATGGATCAATATAGCATGGCACAAGATCTCCTAGAAGAAAAGGGGAGACTTGAAAGAGAATATGCTAATGAGATCGCTTCCCTTACCATGGCTATTGAGGAAGAGCATGAGCTTCGAGTTTCTCTTGAGGAGAAGCTTGAGAATTGATGAATCTCAAAATGAAACTCTTTCTAAAATCATTAAAGAACGTGACCATGCTATTGCTAAATACAAGGTTTTAGAGAAACAAAAGGTCGTATTTGGTGTTGGTCATAATAGACTAGCCGAAGAGCTAGAGATGCTCACCAAGGCTCACAAGGCCTTGGAGAGTGAACACTCTACTCTCAACAAGTCTTTTGAACAACTTCAAATACAATCTACTAAAATTGATGTACCTAGTTCCTCCACTTCTTCTTGTGATCATGCAAATGTCATTGAGGAAAATGCTAGGTTGAAGGATGAGCTTGCCAAGGCCTCTAGCCCTCAAGGTGAGAAACCTCTTTATGAGCTCTTGCAAGCGCAAAAGCTACACATAGGGAAGAGGGCCTTGGTTATGTTGCCAAGAAGAAAAAGAAGAACAAGAACAAGAAGAAGGCCAAGCCCGCACAAGCAAAAGAGACTACCATTGCGAGTGGTGATGCCACAAGGGGCAATGCCACTCACAATGACTTTGCGGGAAAATACAACCCTTCATATGTTCTTATGAAATCTATAGATGGTTGTGTTTTTGCTAAATATGTTGGCACTTCATATGGAGATGATTATCACTATGCTATTTGGGTTCCAAAGACCCTTGTGACTAACAAAAGAGGACCCATTTCACAATGGGTACCTAAAACAAAGACTTGATTCTTGTAGGACTTTTCTTCCGGTGGATCTTCATGGCTCATTGATAGTGGGTGTTCATCTCACATGACCGGAAGCAAAGAAGTAGTAAAGGGCCTATTGAATCAATTACTCACATTTTCTCATGTCACCGTCGGGAATAATGCAAGACTTAAGGTATTGGGATATGGCAAGGTAGTGATCACTCCGGAGTTATCCATTGAGAAGGTCCTTCTTGTTGAATCCCTTTCATATAATTTACTTTCCGTTGGTCAATTATGCAATGTCGGTTACACCGTTATCTTTAATAAACACCACGTGACCATCCTTTCACTCAATCTCTTAAAGTAGCCTTTGTTGGATTTCGTGTAAACGGTTTGTATGTGGTCGATTTCTCGAAAGAGACCACTCAAATCGCCACGTGTCTAATGGCTAAATCCGACAAGGGTTGGCTTTGGCATCGCCGGCTAGGCCATGTCGGTATGAGAAATTTGCAAACTCTTGTGAAGGGTGGACACGTGGTAGGACTAACCGATGTTAATTTTTCCAAAGATCGTCCTTGTAGTGCTTGCATAGCCGGAAAGATGCATGAAAAGAATCACCCCAAGAAGAGCATTATCTCCACTGAGAGGCCTTTGGAGCTCCTTCATATGGATCTCTTTGGGCCTCCCACATATGATAGTCTTGGTGGCAAGAAATATTGTTTGGTGATTGTGGATGATTATACAAGATATTGTTGGACTTTCTACCTCAAGAGGAAGAGTGAAACTCAAAAGATATTCATTGACTTTGCAACCTTAGTTCAACGCCAATATGACTCCAAGATTTTGGCAATAAGAAGTGACAATGGTACGGAGTTCAAGAATTACACTATGGATGATTTCCTAAGTGGGGAGGGCATTCAACACCAATATTCCGCTGCTTATACTCCCAACAAAATGGTGTCGCCGAAAGGAAGAACCGCACTCTTATTGATATGGCAAGAACTATGTTGGCCGAATTTCATTCCCCATATAACTTTTGGGCCGAAGCCATCAATACCGCTTGCCACTACTCCAACCGGCTCTTCTTTCGTCCTCTCATGAAAAAGACACCATATGAACTCCTTATCGGTAAAAAGCCAAATGTCTCTTACTTTCGCGTATTTGGATGCAAATGCCATGTTTACATTAAAGGTTGCCCAATTGCTAAATTTGAATCTAGAACTTTTGATGGTATTTTTGTTGGATATGCCGCAAACTCCCATACTTATAGGGTCTACAACATATCCACCGGATGTGTTGAAGAATCTATGAATGTGGAGTTTGTCGAGGATAATGGCTCCCAAGCGGAGCATATTGATCATGATAATGTAGGTGATGTACCTCCACCTCAAGCCATAAGAACTATGGGCATAGGGGAACTTATTCCTATTGAAGAACCTATTATGGACACTCAAGAAGAAGGAACAAGTTCTACTCAAGTTGAACCATCCACCTCAACCATTGATCAACAAGCTATACAAGAACAAGATCATGATAGTCATCCACATGAGCAAGATAATGGTCAAGACCCACCCAACTCTAGTGGAAACAAGAACATGATGAACCCCCATCTCCAAGAACTCCACTTCGGGTTGACCATGAACAAGATGAAGGAAATGATGAAGATGTTCGTGTTGGTGAAACAATTGGTCAAGCCATAGAACGCCGAGTCATTCGGCGTGCATCAACATTGGATCATCTCCAACACTACAAAGAAAATATCCTTGGGAGTATTCGTAAGGGTGTGTCCACACGTAATCAATTAACTAACTTTTGTGGTCATGTCTCTTGTTTGTCTAGCTTAGAACCTCTCAAGGTATATGATGCTCTTGAAGACATGGATTGGGTTGCGGCCATGCATGAAGAATTGAACAACTTCGAGCGCAACAAAGTATGGTCATTAGTTGAAAGACCCAAAGACACATCACATAATGTCATTGGAACCAAGTGGATATTCAAGAACAAGCAAGACTCACATGGTCAAGTCATTCGCAACAAAGCAAGATTGGTTGCACAAGGCTACACCCAAATCGAAGGAGTCGACTACGGTGAAACTATGCCCCCGTTGCTAGACTTGAATCTATTCGTTTTTATTGCCTATGCATCTACTCATAACATTACTTATATCAAATGGATGTTAAAAGTGCTTTTCTAAATGGTCCACTAAATGAATTAGTGTATGTGAAACAACCTCCGGGTTTTGAAGACCCTAAATTTCCTAACCATGTCTACTTACTACATAAGGCCTTTATGGGCTCAAGCAAGCTCCACGTGCTTGGTATGATCATCTCAAGGAGTTCTTAGTAGACCATGGTTTTGAAATTGGGGTAATCGATCCCACCTTTTTCACAAAAAGGATAAATGGAGAGCTTTTCGTATGCCAAATATATGTTGATGATATTATCTTTGGTTCTACTAACCATGAATTTAGTGATCAATTCTCTAAGCTAATGACCAAGGAATTTGAGATGTCCATGATGGGAGAATTGAAGTATTTTCTTGGCTTTGAAATCCACCAATATAGTGAAGGAACATTCTTATGTCAAGCCAAGTATATTCAAGACATGCTCAAGAAATTTGATATGAACAACGCCAAGCCATATAAGTTTCCCATGGACTCTAAGGCGGATCTACACTTAGATCCGAAGGGTAAGGAAGTTGATCCCAAGCTTTATCGTTCTATGATTGGATCTTTACTTTACCTTTGTGCATCTAGACCGGATATTATGTTTAGTGTGGGTATGTGTGCAAGATTCCAATCAAGTCCTAAGGAAAGTCATGAAACCGCGGTTAAAAGGATTCTAAGATACTTGATAGATACTCCTAACTATGGTCTTTGGTACCCCCATGGGACAAGCTTTGATCTTGTAGGTTATTCGGATGCGGATTGGGCGGGTTGCAAAATGGATAGAAAATCAACTTCGGGTACTTGCCAATTCCTTGGTAGGTCTCTTGTGAGTTGGTCTTCCAAGAAGCAAAATTGTGTGGCCTCGTCCTCCACCGAAGCCGAATACATTGCCGCCGGAAGTTGTTGTGCACAATTATTATGGATGAGGCAAATTTTAAAGGATTATGGTGTCATTTGTGACAAAGTGCCTCTTTTATGTGACAATGAAAGTGCCATCAAAATTGCTCACAATCCGGTACTTCATGGGAAGACCAAACATATTGAGATCCGGTATCATTTTATTCGAGATCATGTTGAAAGGGTGATATTGCAATCAACTATGTCAACACCAAGCATCAACTCGCCGATATGTTCACAAAGCCTCTTGGTGAAGCAAGATTCAAGGAGTTGAGAGGAGAACTAAATGTGGTGGACATAAGCAATTGGACTTAGTGGACTTCTTGCATACCTACCCATATTAGACAATAGTAATTTGGTTTGGATGTAGGCATGGACATAGGGGGAGTGCGGTCCTAATCTATTGGACTATCCCTCCCCCCATTATGCCGACATTAAGAACTCATTTGCCTCTCTATTTTCATTTCATGAATTGTGAGCTTAAATGACGAGTAGTGGCCGTGAACCCAAGATACATCTTCGCGGTGTCACACCACACACTCATACATGGTGGCCTAGGCCACCGCCCTCCTCTGTGTGAGGAGTTGGATCTTATTTGGTTTATTTGGATTTTATTTGGACCTCTTGTGTATCTTGTGGAGAGCACCAAGTTTGGCTTTTCTTGTTTGATTCTTGCAAACTTGGTTTGCCTCTCTTCCCCCAGTTACTTACTCTATCCTAAGCCAATATCCTATCCCACAAACACCTCTCTCTATTTGTAAAACTTTGTGACCAACCCGTCGACGTTTCGTGGCAAAAGTGCCCGGTACTACCGGTGCCCTCGCGGTACTACCGTTGCCTGGAGTTTCCAGGCACAGCAGTCCCTCGAGCGGTACCGTAGTCACCAGGTACCCGGTACTACCGTTGAATTCCCAGAATTTGCTGGAAGTCAATAGTACCAGGTAGCGGTACTACCGGCAGATCAGCGGTACTACCGTTCCTTCCCAGGAACGGTACCACCGCTGGCTACCGTAAGTACCAGCGGGCGGTACTACCGCTGGGTCAGCGGTACTACCGCTGGGTGCGTTTTCACCAGAGGTTAAGTTGGGCGTGGAGGGGTAGTTTCTTTTCTATCCCCTCCACCCTCGACCCTCTCCTTCGAAAACCACCCCACCGCTGCCGCCGCCGCCACGGTTCGTCGCCGGGGAGCCCACCTCCGGCCTGGATAGCCCCTCTCCGGCCAGAAGGAAGCTCAAGCACCCTCTTCTTCCTCCTCTCCTCCGCGATGAGCTCCGGTAAATCTCTCACTCCTACCTCTCAACCTAGTCGATTCGTTGAGATGCAATGGGGTTAGGTTTTTCCGTAGTTCTTGTGGTAGAAGTTGTAGGAAATAGATGGCACTTAGTCTAGGATCCTCATTGCAAAGTTTTGTTGGAAGTTTCCATAGATCGAGCGAGTACCGGGAAGTCAACCGCTAGATCTGGTGGTAGCGGTACTACCGCCCTCGTGGCGGTACTACCGCTCCACGGTACTACCGGTGGACCAGCGGTACTACCGCTGGAACTGGCATTTTCCAGAACTGTGCAATCTGGATTCTTTTCGTTTGGTCTCGATGTTTTTGCAATACTTATCTCCCTGCTATCCTCCTATGCTATCACAGGTGCTGGTAAGAAGGCTAGTGGGAGTCACACCAAGCGGGCTGCTAAGCGTGCTCGTTCAGGCAAAGACCTAGCTGACGAAGATGAAGAGCCTGAAGTTATGCCTGAAAAGACCACTCGCCGTCAGAAGTCAAATGCTGCAAAGCTCAGAGCTGCTCAGAGCAAGTCGCTCAATCTCATGTCATCAAGGGATTTTGTCAAAGAAAGAAGGATGAACCCCTATGCCACTCCTAAGCTCCGTACTTACACCACTCCGGGGTTCCACAATCTGTTTCAAGAGAAGATCTTTTATGAAGTCCTTCCCAAGCACAAGACCAAGGTTTGTGAACAGTTTTGCATTGACACCGATCACATGGAGAAGCACCTTCGGTATTTTGGCGATGCTATTGAGATTTGCAAAGAGTTTGGGATCTATGACTATATTGGGCTGCAGCAGAATTTCAATGATCACCTTGTCATGCAATTCTTTGCCACCGTTCACTTCTTCGCGGATGAGCCAAGACGGATTAAATGGATGTCAAAAGATGAGGTTCTTGAGGCCACATGGGCTGATTTTGCTTCTCTTCTTGGGTTGGCTGAAAATGGGTTTGTGTTGAATGAAGATGCTCAGCAACAATTCTTTCGCATCAACTATAACTCAAATCCGATGAAGCACGAGGTCCTCTTTGACTTGTACATCCAAGGACGTGCCATGGTGGGGTTCCAAAAGAATTTGCTAAAGGTTTGGGACATCATGCATCGGATCTACGCAACACCGTTATGCCTCGTGTGGGAAACTTTGACCAAATCCATGGCAAACTCATTGATCTTATGTTTGAATCCTCTATCATGGTTGGGCAAGGCAAGAAGCTGGATGTGATGGACATCATATGGCATGAATTGTATGCTGTGGTGATGAAAAGGCGACCTTCTATATTTGGGCTCACATTATGCAATTGATCATTTCCACGTGGGTCAAGAAGAAGCTTCCGTTGGCTCTTTTGGACAATGAGGAGGATCCCACCGACCACAAGGTCAAGGAGCTGAGCATAAAGAAACATCTTCCTCCACTTATTCCCGCTGAACAAGAAAGTTCCAATGATGATGAGGATGATCCCTTGTTTGAACTTCCCCCCAAGGCAAATGCTCAAGACAATGGGTTCAAGAAGTGGCTGGCTGGTGCTGTAAAGACCATCTTTTGCCGCATTGATGATGCTGACAAGAGGGCCTATAAAGAACATGAGAGGAACAAGAAAGAGCGTCAACTCAACCGTCAGCGTTTTGAGCACTTAGGCGTTCCGGTTAAGGCCGGGTCTGAGGATAGAATTACTGCAGAAGCTGATTGGCTCAAGCACCGTCGCGATTGGGTGGACTATGATCTTCAGGATGATGCATCCACTTCTCAGCCAGATGTCCCTTGGTCTCGCACTCAGGTTGGTCGATCCGCTGCTCATGAAGAAGCTTCTGAGGATGATGATGGTGAGGATGATGCGGAGGGTGATGCAAGTGGTGAGGATGGTTCAGTTTCAGCCGATAAAAGTGACGACATTGCTGCAGCCTCCACCTCCGATGAAGAGTGACTTCCTCTTGGGACGTTAGCTATGCCTCTCCCTTTTTGGAATCATGATGCCAAGGGGAGATGGTTCTATTAGGTTGTCCGGGGGAGTTGCATGGTTGAGGGCACAAGCTTGTTTTTCTCGATTTGGTGTTTGTTCGCTTGTGCACCTCTTGTATCTCGTTTTTTTTCTTTCGTTGAACTCATGGGGTAAGACATGTGGACCTTAAATTATTGTAAGACTATGTGGACTTTATGTGCTTTTATCTCATGTCTTACCGTTGTGCAAGTTGTGCCTTATTGTTTGTTTCAATAAACTTGCCCGGTTTATAAAATCTAGGGGGAGTGTTGATCCTAACCTATATGCATTTTGCATTCAAACGCAAAATTCTACTAATGATATAGTTAGGGGGAGCCCGCCTATATTTTGTGAACCTTTTTAATGTGTTGTCATCATACTCCAAAAAGGGGGAGATTGAAAGAGCATACTTGCTCGTAAATCTATTTTGGAGTCTAATGACAACACATTATCAGGACTAATGTGCGCTTGACAATTGCAGATATATCTCGTTGATACATTATGTCTTGTGGAGCTTGTAACCCTGGAAATCAGCACAGTGAGCATTCCTGTGTCTGGCGGTAGTACCGCTGTCGCAGCGGTAGTACCGCTCCACCTGGAGCGGGACTCCTGCAGCACAGCTGGTACTCCTCCTGGCGGTAGTACCGTGTGGTACCGCTGGTTTCAGCCAGCGGTACTACCGCTGGTGGTACCGCCAGGGTACCGCTAGGCCGTTTTTGCTCTCTGTATTGGTCACGGTACCCCGCGGTAGTTGCTTCGTACTACCACTGGGTTCATTCATTTTAATCGAACGATCCCAGCGGTACTACCGGGCCGTGCCGCGGTAGTACCGCTCTGCCTGGCAACTTCGGTACCTCTGCGAGGTACCGCTGCAGCTGGGTTCTGCAGTGCACTAGGTACCGCAGGGAAGCAGGCAGCGGTAGTACCGCTGTCCCAGCGGTAGTACCGCTGTGCAGTTTTTCTGCACATAACGGTTAGATTTTCAGGGACCCCTATATAAAGACTGCTTCTTCTCCAAGAAGAAGTAGCTCTCCCAGATTCGAAGTACTCCATTGTTGCAAGCTCAAGAATCATTGTATCTCCCAATCCCTCCACCCAAACTCACTCATACTTGGAGGATTGAAGGAGAAGGCCCGGATCTACAACTCCACCGAAGTGTTCTTCATTTCCCCTCATTCACTTGAGAGATTTGAGCCTAGGGTTTCCACTAGGAAAACCTAGGCATCTTGTTGTTCTCACTTGCTTGTTACTTTTGTGTAGCAGGTGTTGTGGTGATTGAGAGCCCCCAATCCTTTTGTGGGTTGAGCCTCATGTTGTTGTAAGGGCTCCGGATTCCGCCTTGAAGGATTCCGATAAAGAAAGGTGGACCGAGCTTTTGTGCGAGGTTCATCGGAGAATAGGGTGAGGCCATTTGTGGCGTCTTGAGTTTGAAACTCACACCCCTCCAACGAGACGTACTCCCCTAAAAAGGAGGAACTCGGGAATACATCCTTGTCTCCGCGTGCTTTCTTATCGGTTATTCCTTTCTAGTTATTTACTACGTGTATCTTATCTTGTTTAGACTTAACTTGTCATATAGGTAAATTCACCATAGTTGCATATCTAGAGAATTTACCTTTTAGTCAAGCCTTAATCGAAAAAGAGTTAAAAATTGGAGTAACACCTATTCACCCCCCCCCCTCTAGGTGGCCATACGATCCTTTCAGAATCGATCATCGATACGACGATACCAATTCGTATTCGTTTTCAGGGAAGATCGATCGTGTGCAACTTGACCCAGCAGCGCGGCGCAGAGGAGAAGGCCCAGCAGCGCAGCGCAGCGCGACGAGGCCCAACGCACAGGATAATTAAAGTCCAATTCACTTCAGATTTATACAAATATATATATATATACATATGTAAAAATTTGGGGCCCCCAAATTCGTGGGCCCTGTGCCGCTGGCACAGTCAGCACCACAGTGGGCCCGGCCCTGCGCAGGAGCATAGAGTGTCTTCGCCTTTGCCGACTCCATCGTCGACACGGGCATGTATGTGCCAGCTTATGCTGTGAGTGAGTGCGCACTTTTGGTACTAGTTCCTCTGTTCTGAATTTTAAGACGTTCACCAATTTCAATCCGCTTTAAGAGGATTGAAATGCGTCGCGCAAAACAGAAACGATAAAGCAAACTGTAAATTTGAGTCTTTTTGCATTCGCAGGAACATAACATGATTATTGAATTTCACCGGATCATTCGCGGCAAAAGAAACACCTAATTTACAATCATAAGGGCGTCGCCACCCTAACCTCATTTACAAAATTGGCTCACTGGAACCCGTCTGGTGCGGTGGAGGTGTGCGCGTTCCCGCACCGGAGGAGCTTCCCGGCTCGAAGCGGCGTGCCGCGTGGCGGCGGTCGAACTCCGGCACCTCGCGGCGGAGGAGGGCACGCGACGGCGTCTGGTTGTAGTTGATGTACCGGCGTGCTACTCGCTTCCGAAGCAGTGGCGGAGCTACACGATCTGAAACCAGGGTGCACAAAGGGTGAAATAGCACATAAAAATCATATTTAGGGGGTGCATCCATGGTGAAAAAATACCATCTTACAAAGAATTTTTTTGCTACCTGGTGTCCTGTGCACCGGCTAGCCCTTAGTAGATCCGCCAGTGTTCCGAAGGCCGTCGGAGTTGTTGCCATCACCGCGCGAGGTCGGGGAATGGCCGAGCTGACCGCCCCCACGTCCGATTGAGGCACCACGCGGCCACATGGTGGTGCGGCGGTGCCGGATCTGTAGGTGGTGGCAGTGGATTTGGTCGCCAACGACGAGTGCGGATGAGGTTCGATTGCCATGACACTGTAAAATATATACGGACTAGGCCTACTACACGGGTCAAGTCTGGCCTAAAAAATGGCCCCAGCCCACCACGGGAAAATATGTTTTGCCCGTTCTAAAAGGTCTAGTAGAGATGCTCTTATAATTTGGTACTCCGTACGAGGAGTACTAGACTGCATACCAGATTATCGACTTCCGTATGCTCCGCGTCCTTCTAGGAGCTGAACACTTGCCTGTGCACACTCGATTCGTGCAAGAAAGTTCGATCGCAAACAGATCCGGTAGACACTACACTCACTTAAAACTTTGACATGCATCAGCGGAGTATGGCATTTTTGAAATCGCAGGATTTTTACACGAGGAAAAAAATAGTCCAGCCAGCTTATGTAAACGTAGCAAATCTGAAACCTCTAACAAAACAACCAAGTAAATGTTGTCAGTAGACCAGTACAAGAGGTGGGAGTGGAGATTTTTGGCTCCTGAGCTCCAGTGCTCCCTCCGGTTTAAAAAAATCGAAAATCATATTTGTGAGTTTCAAAAAATTATGAAAAAAAAATTCGGGTGTAGCCAATATTATATCCCACGAACGTGCAAAAAATCAACATAAAAAACTTTGTGTTCTGAGCTATACAAAAATAACAAAACTGTGGATCTTACTATGCATATTTTCAAATCTCCAGGTTTTATCAGAATTTGTTATTTTTGTATAGCTCGGAATACAAAGTATTTGAAGTTGATATTTTACACACTCATGGGATATACTATTGGCTACACCCGGATTTTTTTCAGAAATTTCTAAAACTTATAAATATGATTTTCGATTTTTTTAAAGCTGAGGGAGCACTGGAGCTCGGGAGCCAAAAACAATTTCCGAAGAGGTGGGCACTATCATCATTTCTGCCTGGTAACAACAAAGCATCACGCTGGTACAGAAAGAAAGATCGAATCAATCGCGTAGATAAGACATACACATTACACAACTTGTCAATCCTTGTGTTTCCCTCAAAGCCTTATTCTTTCAATGCTGCCCTTTTTTTTCATACAGTCTCTCAACCCTCCAAACAGAGACATGTTAAAGAAACACACACGACGAATGAGATGAAATCGTGTACGATCTTACAGAACACACAATTTATCAATGCAAACCATGTGCAAAGCCCAACACATCACACAAGGTTAACACTATCGTACACGATTTTAAGAATCGGTGTTTGATTGAGCACCACATCGCCCACCCATCGATAGCAACGATTCCTATAATCGCGTGCAATGGACAATTTCAACCGTGTGCTATTTTATAATTTGTACTAGTGTATATGTGTTTTCATTCTCATAACTTTCAATTGCAAAAAAAATGGTCAAATGTATATGGGAGCGCCGTTGGAAAGGCACCACCCATATGCGGTACCTCGCGTAGACGCCCCAATAACGATTGTCTGGCGCTACTGCTGGACAACCTACAGGGAGCGCGAGTGGAGATGTGCTTAGTCGTTTACGCTAGATGTTCTCACATACCACGACTCTCGCTTGTGCAACTACTTGCTAACTCCTTTTACAATTGATTTTTGACCAAATTGTCTCTACAAAGCTCTACTAGGATATTTCTTACACTTATACCGCAAAACATATATATTAAGATACTAAAATAGGCACAAGCACATTAGAGTACACTAAACTAGCATGGATTATTTCATAGATGAATGTGATTTTTTGTTTGCTTGGATATAGTAGAATTTTTTTTTAAATATGAAAATATAAATGGTGTATCCATAAAAAACTATTGAAGATGGTAAAATATGATCTAGAATAAAGTAAAAGTATTTAGTATAAAAAAATAATACGTGAATATTTTTAGAGTAAAGTGACCCTAGAAATGACACCTGATTTCATTTAAGAAATTGGCATGTCAGATCAGTTTTACATTACGACAACATGCATTACCAAAAACCGATGCTGCTGTCGGAAATAAGAAATGCCAAAAAAGTAATTATAGAGTAAACCGAGATAGATAAAAATCGAGTACTAAATATTGTAGTTTTAAACAATACCATAACACATCTACACAAGTTTCGCTCGATGCAGCAATTATTTCTTCTCATAGGAATTGAGCCGTATGTCTGTCCAAAGACCTCCTATAACACATGTGTCATCCTCCTAACTCTCCGAAGTAGTAGTTTTTGAGACCTGTTAGTCTGAAGTTTTTTACAAATTATTATTGAAACGACAAACAATAAAAATAAAAAAGGTGGGTCTCCCGGGCTTATTATTTGGAAACAAAATTTGTTTCCTTGTTTCTAAATCGGCAAAAAAAATGGCAGCAAACTAAATCATTACATATGTGATACTTAAGGAAACACTAACCAAATTGCATATATACTATGGGTTAATTTGCAGGGTCAGCACGTGCAGTTTTATTTTGTAAAAGACGGGGAGAGCTTTACGTACAGTTACGGTTTGATCACGAACTGCCAACTCCAGCACGCAGCAGGGAGGAGGGGTTGATCAGTCCGTGCAACACAAAACTCACTACCAAAATCCGCAGGAGCATTTCTTTGTCTTTGCCTCTTTTGCGACTCCGTCATAGACAATGGCCGGGTCCTCGCTGATTTATGCTGTGAGTACACAATTTTGGTACTACCTTCTCCGTTCCGAATTACAATATCTTTGTAACTCTCAACTCATTCCAAGCCATGTGTAGTCCACCTTAAAATATCAAAAACATCTTATAATTCGGTAAAGAGGGAGTATTGGACTGTGCATACCAGATTATCTACTTTCGGCGTGCTCATATCATTCTAGGAGCTAACTTGCCGGTGCACACTCGAATCGTGCAAGAAAGTTCTAGCGCAAATATCTCGGTAGACACTCGCTTAGAATTTTGACATGCATCAGCAGACTATGGATCTATAGTATGTTTGAAATCGCAGGATTTTTACATAAGAAAGCAGTCCAGCCAACTTATGTAAACGGACCAAATCCGAAACCTCCAACAAAACAACAAAGTAAATGTTATCAGTAGACCAGTACAAGAGGTGGGCACTATCATCATTTGTGCCTTGTAACAGCAAAGCATCACGTTGGTACAGAAAGAAAGATCGAATCAATCGTGTAGAAAAAGACATACACATTACAGGACTTGACAATCCTTGTGTTTTTTCCTCGAAGCCTTCTTCTTTTAATGCTGCCTTTTTTAACCCACAGCCTGCCGATCCTCCGGACAGAGACATGTTAAAGATACATCAAGGAGCTAACCATATGTGCCTTACAACCAAGCCCGCCTGACGGTATGTTTTTCTTGATATGCCAACGCAAACGAAAACTAATTAAACCTCCTCCTTTTTCTACTCACTTTCCTTTTTTCAAATCATACACAACACAAGCATCGCAAGCTGTTTTCATCTGCAACCAGGAAAGGTACATCCATGTCAATGATTTGAGCTTCATATCCAAGGAGATCCATTACTACTGTCAGAATAATGTGGAATAACCAATTGTTCTAGCAGTAGAAATATACCAAAAATTGACCATCATATTACAGTCCATAAGTATAAGACTGTTATAGCCTACTCACACACACACACACACAAAATAGGGCATTTACTTAAGTAATAGCTGTTCAGCCTGTTCCACATTTAACAATCTAGCAATGTCATGGTTATAGTTAAACTTGGATACATGAAAATGTGAAAATACCAGTTAGCTGCACTAAAGTCGTTATCAATACCTGGATGACATTGATCACTTGTTTCAGTGCCCACCCAATTAGAGTTGAAATGAACATGAAGACAATGAAGGGATTTTCCTTTAGAATGCCTCTGCAAACCTGTAGGATAAAGGAATATCAGATGCAAAACAATTGCATGCTAACTGCTTGATTAGAAAAGACAGCTATAGAGGTGAGGTCATCTTACACCAAGCAAGCTTGTGGACTTCTCATCGGCAAAGAGAAAGAGGATAATGTACAGAACCTGTAAGGTGAAAACTTTGTAGGTAAGAAAATTTCTGGGAGCTAGTTGGACAGATGTGTAAATGGGTGCTGGATGTGCACAGATGGCGTTTGGATGGATATATAATGTTTGTTATATCAGTTCCATGTGCATAAACTGCAGATGCACAATGGGCTTGTTTATTGGGTTGCATTGGTCACATAAACATGTCCTGTATCAAGCCCTTAAACCCATATGTGTACAAGCTACGTCACATCTATCACTCAGCTCACCCAAACACATACCATCCTAAACAGCAGTCATGTTGTATTTCCTTGATTTGTGTTCATCATGCAAGCTGTTTTAAGTGTGAACAGACATATACCTCAGAAGCAACACAACAGAAGGCCATGAATGGCCGATATCCGTAGTATAATTTCAGAAGCCCATTGCCTGTGTGCTTCACATCCTTGTGGCTAGTCTTACCTGATAAGAAAGAACTAGTACAGAAATTATAGCATCAGATGGTTAGCAATTGATGTATAAGTCAGTAGAGATAGAGAACGAAACGGAACATAAGAAACTCTTCAACAACGAGCACATAATGTATGTACCATAAACCATCACTCAATACTTGCACAGTTAGCATAGTTGGTGTTTGTATCTCTTATCTTCCTTTATGTGTTTTATGAGACAGGAATAGGTGCGTACTAGGAGAACAAAAGCACGAGTTGTACAGAATTGGTGAGGAAAAAACTAACCTGTACATTTGAAACCAGTGGCTTGTAATGTCCAACCCAAGTAACAGTATGAAAACCAAGCCAGGTCTGAAAAGAAATTTGCATACAGAGCAATTTCAGGAGACAATGGGGTCTATAAGAAAATTAAGGTAGGTATTGAGATGAAATAAACAACGACTGCTTTGAGCTCTACTTTTATTTACCTGTAGAACTGAGAGAGAAGCGCCAATAAACAAGCAGTGCTAACCCTGAAGTAGATCAATATGAGAATCACGCTGCAGAATATTTGCACCAGGTGTATACAGCTTTAAATGATTTATTCAAGGAGTACCTATCTGTTACCATGTCCAACACAGCTCCAAATGTTGATGCTGATACATGGAATAGGATAAACTGGTGAGATAGTTTCAAAAACTTACCAATTGTGTTATTATATACAAGGAAATTAAATAAGAACATAAATCTCATTCAAACGGGACATAAACAGATTTTGCTGCAATCATTATTTGCCATTTACTTTTGCAGAGTTCATTAACCTATATATGCCAAAGTTTCAACATGAAAAAGGACACAAAATTACTCTTCTCTGCAGAAGGACAGGCTACGTGGGTTGAACATAAAAGGGATGCAACTTGTTACCTTGATTGAACTTCCGGGCAAACCAACCATCCAAGCCATCACAAAAGAAGCTGATATTTTCCAAATATGTAAGAATATAGACATAAGCTAATTGCATTAGATCATGAACACAACTGAACCCAGAAAAATTTATGACACTCACCTGAAGAAGTACAGGATGGCAAAGAGTGTTCTGTTGGAATAGCACACAGCAAATGCAATGAAATTCATGATGATCCTGAGATATCCTGCAAAATGACAGTTATCATACGTTAATATATACGCTTTAAATCCACATGCCAGCAGCAGTTTGTATGTGGAAAACACTCAAACTTTCAAATCTTCAGTGGCATGCATTCTTTTATGTTAGTTTTTTACTAGTATGTTCCTTGCTTGCTTTCAGTTACTATTTATTCCACGTCACGGTACTCGGTGCAAAATGGTGACGATGGTGCAACAAAAGATGATACATCTGATATACATATTAGAACTTGGATTAAAGAGAAAAACAAGACAGTGGTAGCAAAGCAATAGCGTTTCCAGATGCAAATGAATTGATAGAATTATCCAGCAAGTTAACTGTCGACTTATGGGGTTATCTAATCAGAATAGTAATGATAATTCTTCCAAAATGGCATTTTCACACTGGTTTATGGTTAATATAGCAGAGTGATATACTGATATGTAAACAAATCAATCATCCAGAGATTTACCAATGAGATTAGGGATGTACAGGTACACCGATGGCCCCTTTTTAGCTGAGGGCTGCGCCATTGAAGTCAGGAGGTACCAACTGCTACAAGACTGGCGGTTCCTTAAATGCGACGAGTATCCTTCTCGGAATTCCTGCAAAATCATTACATCATTCATTTCACAGATTGATCGAGCAATACTCGCTCACGTACAATGTCATAAGATGTCTACAGCTAAACGTCGACATTCCTGACCATAGCTACGAATTCGTTCACACCGCCGTAGCATAACCCTCGTCTCGGTCGATCGATCCAGATCGGGGTTCGTCCCTAAATTCGCTGTACGATTAGCAACCGGCGGGAAAAAAACAGCAGCAACGTACCGCGGCTACCGTCGAGTTCGTGGTCACCAGCGCCGCCCGACCGCGTCGTCGCCGCAGCCGCCGCTGGACCACCGACGGGCCGCAACCGATGCCGTCGTCGAGGGAGGGCGGCGCAGCCGGGGAAATACGGCGGAGGGCCGGGTGGGGAGGAACGGCGGGTAGGCGGAGCCTCGGGAGGCGGCGCGTCGGGAGGGGCAGAGGCGGGACGGGCGGCGGTGGGAGGAGGAGGAGCACCGTGGAAGCGGCCAGGTTGGGGTCGAGACTCGAGACGGGACGGGACGGCTAAGGTCGTGACAGACAGGTCAGGCGAGGCGGCTTTCTTTTTCCTTTTTTGACCCTCACTCTTCTTTCTCTTTTTTCGTAGTTTTTAGGGGAATATTTTGCTTTGGCGAGCTATGAAACAAATCGCATCGATGCTGTTATCCTCTTGCAAATTGCAACTCACACAGCCTGTCACACCGCTTGAGCACGCCATTCTATCCGATTAGTGCAGCTAGACCAGAATAAAGTGATCAAAACGCGTGAAGCGATCTTATCTCTACTTCTCTTGACTCTCGCTGAATGGTGGGTCCTGTTCAAATCTCAGAGGGTAATGCAGCATATGCTCGTACTTGTGTGTGAACTTTCTTGTTTTTTTAGACTTTAAAAGATTGAACTCAACCCTTTAGATTTTTTTATTTAACTTTGAGGTTTTGAATTCAAGATTTTAAATAGTCATACCTAAAGAGATCAGATATTAGGGGTTTTTTATCTGGACACTCACATTTTGAATTCCAAATCAGAAACAGGTTTTGAGTTTGAATAATTTAAATATGCATTTTAGGATTACTTTGAATTGCATAATTCGAAAATTTGGTTCTTAACTTTTTATATTTTGACTTTCATGGTCCAATATTGTGCCCAGCCCACCCTTCGTCGATTGCCGTATTAAAAAATAGGAGGGAAGAAGCGGCATTCATGAGAATAGGGTGAAAAGGATCCGTTTTAGGGCCACTTCTTTTGCGCTTCTACTTCTGCATAAGCAGGCTTATGAGTTGCGGTGTGGGGAAACCGTGGTGGAGAGAAACTCCACGAACTGTCCTCGGAGACTTCTTTTTGGGCTTCTACAAGTTTGGAAGCCCCCATGGATCGGGACGGCCCTCCGAAGCTCGCCGGAGGGCGAGATCTAGCGGATCAGAAGCGCGCCGGAGTCCTGAGTCTATTCGCGGCGGTGAGGAGCCGTATGGTCGCCGGAATTGGCGTCGGCGACCATCGGAACGGCGGAGCTCGGTGGCGCACGGCGGTAGGGCATTACAGAGCAGTAGGCGGCGAGGAGGAGGGTCCTTTCGAATGGTGGACTCACCCTGGAGCTTGTGGAGGGGCCAGTGAAGTCGCTGGAGGTTCGACGGCCACGGCATGGACAGAAAATGAGGCGGCCGGAGGCGGTGAAGAAGTGAGCGGCAAGCTCGATTTACGGCGTCCCAGGCCAATTCCTTTGTCCAGGACGGTGGGACTGACGAAGCGGAGACATGGGAGTGCTCATAGTGGATCTAGAGGCAGAAGAACGACGGAATCGAGGAACCCTAGGTCGCCATCTCGAGGACGCCATGCGAGAGCAGGCTGCGGGTGTGCTATGCGTTTTGTTTTTTGTCCTTTTAATTCCCAAACGTTTTCCAGCGGTGGCAATGGGGTGTAAATAGAAGGGAAAACGGGGGTAAAGCTGGGTACCGATTCGGTTCCTAATGGGGGAGCTCGGGAAGCCGTCTGGAAACTGGTCGATACCAGTTTCTCGCAATACACGGCGCGAGAGTTCCTCATCGTAGCAACGCGCACACACATATGTAACATGTCTTCTAAATAACTGTATGGTGGTATGTCTAAATCCCAAGTCACATTTTTAACATGTTACCTTTATATCGAAAAAAAAAACTAGAAGCTAGCTGCCCGAGTTTTGTCTTCCTGAGCGTACCGTTTGCTTCACGAAGCAATGTCTTCAACAGCTCTAAGAAAGATGCCACAATCCGAACCATGAGTATCGTTGAAAACAAGGTCATTGCTTACGAGCTTTCTAAATCCGTCATTAATGGACGAGAAATATGCCGATCAATAGCCTGTTGCAAATTCCGGACGGGTCCGGCCGCGCTCCAAACTGCCTTAATACCACCGCCTAGGTCAAGGCCCTGTGTTTTTTGTTCCACATAAGGCTTGATCTGATGAGAGACACGAAACGAGCAGGTTATAGACAGTTTTCGGAGACGGTGAGCAGTTTTTGACTTTTTGTGGTAAAGGTTTGTGCTGGTGTCGAGACGTTGACCGAGCACAAGGACGGGCAAAGAGTTTAGTACATCTTCGAAGAGAGCTTTTGCCTTTTGGCTTGGTGATCAAGTACCCCGTTCGTCGTAAGCGTCATATACGCCGCTGTGGTGCTGAATTCCTTGGACTCTCCGCAAGCTAAAAGCACGATATCTGTATCATTTCGTGAGTGCAAGACCGTCGATCAAGTTCTTCACTGTCAGTTTCGGCCAGAACATTGAAAGCATGACGAGTAACCGCCTGTGGCATCGAGACACCGTGTCTTTGCGCAATGGGAGAAGCAGCTAGTTGTACTACTCTGCAAGTTCTTCTCTTGAGACGCAGCACACGCCGTGCTAGCTGCTCCGTTTTCCGCTCAGCTACCACGAACCGTTCCGGTCGATCTAGCACCAAGGAGAAGACGAAGAAGAAGAAGAAGGGTTGCCAATTTGCCATCAACGACCACCGTCAATTGGAGGAGTAGATGCCGCCGCTTACCTACTACAGAATGGTGTCAGAAATGGTGGGGAGCTCGAAAGGGGGAAACTGTGACGGAATTTCCGGCGTGAGTCAGAGAAGGTGAAATAGAGTGGCGAAAATGGCGACGGGTGACGAATATCTCCCGCCTCGTTTCCGCCGCACACGAGCTCGCGCCATCTCTTCATGCTCGCACAAGTTCGACTCCGTGTTCCCAAGCCCCTGGTTGAGGGGCCTTCCAGTAACACACGGCTATGGTTACTGGGATAGATGGAAAACCCTGCGGAATTGAAGCATTGTGGTCTTGTGCATTGAGAGAAGAACTGCAACTGTAGAAAAAAGCGAGACCAATCAGGATTAGCTTTTGGTGGCTTAATTTTATACAAGAATCGCTCTTGTGTGAAAATTCGAGAAATTCTGTCACGACAGTATCTGAACTCTGGTTGTTGGGTCTGGTTGCTGGGTTTAGGCGTCTGCCCCATTCTCGAACTGCAACTGTCGGTGCTACTCTGCTGCAGGTTCGTCTCTTCAGACGCAGTACACGTACGCCGTGCTAGCTGCTCTGCGTTCTGTTCAACTACCACGAACCATTCCCGATCTCGATCAGTCGATCTAACCACCATGCATGCTCCAAAGAAAATGCTCCAACATCCACCACCAGGCACTTCGATCGATCGGCGAGTGCGGGTGAGGTAAACACGCATGTGGAGGACTTAGATCTACGCCTACAATTACGGAGAAGCAAACGTACGCGCGCCGACCGAACACCAATGATGCGAAGATAGGACTGAGATCAGTCGACAGCGCCACATGCTGAGCGAGAGTATCCACAGTTAAATACGCTTACCCGTCCGTCAAACCTGCAGATGCATCGTATTCCCTTCAGCTGCCTACGTACGGAGTACGTGCAACCACATCGTATTCCCTTCAGGTTGTCGATCTGGCTAGGTACATCGTATTCTCCCGGGTCATTGTCTCGGGCTGGACATTGTTTACAGCTAGCTATCTCCTTCCTATGGCTTCCTAGTCTCCTACTCACTCCGTTCCACAAATAAGACCTCACATGTTGGATAGGTGCAAATCCAAATGAGTGTAAATACACATTAAAACGTGTCCACATACATTTAGGTACATGTGTATATGGACAGAAGATAAAACATCTTATATTTAGGAATAGAGGAGTACATCACAAACGATGCCATCTGTTTTTTTTTTTGCGGGTCATCATAAAAAAAGCTGAAGGAACATAGATCACCGTATCTAGCGTTTGTGTGCCGCCAGAATTTCACTGCCCGTCGATCGGTTTTAAATTTCGAATTTGACACTGTTCCATTGGCAGATAATCACAGTCATCGTTCAGTGCCTGCCGCTGCAAAAGTTACAGCGCTGCCTGCTAGTGCTCGATGCAGGAGCATCAGAGACAGACAGAGGCGCACGGGCCACGGCGTCGTCTTCCCTCCCGTGCGCTGACTCGTTGGGTCCTAGCAGCTCCGACGTCCGGCGTGGCACGGCAGCGCTTCATATCTCCGCCCCTCGGATGCCTTTCGTTCTTCTCCCGCGTCCCCACGCGAGCTCCGCATCCGCGTCCCAACACCCAACAGGTAGGGCCACGTTACGCGAGAGCTGCAGGCCGGCCGGACGACGTGGTGGATGTGCTTCCTGGATCTGGATTGGGTGGACGGATTCGGCGGGATGGGAGACATGGGGTTGAGGTAGCTGTTCCGTTCCTGCCCTCCGTAGAGCGGTGAGTCTGTGACGTCGACCACCTCACTCGTACTCACAGGTTCGAATCCTAGGACATGCATGTGAGACGGGACACATTTCGATGGTGTTTAAGACGCTCGTACCATGTATTTTTTTTGAATATATGACGATTTTCATCGTACGTAACAAGTACTCCCTCCATAATATAAAAAAGATGTTTTATCATGTTTGAACCCACGTGTATAGACATGTTCCTGTGTAAGATTCACATAAATCTTAATAAATCTTAGATATAAACATGTCTAGATACATGTGGGTGCAAAAAATACTAAAACGATAGCCTTTCAGACCGAACTGGAACACCCCGTCCCTCGCGTCGCCCGCAGCGGGCGACTCGGGGGAACCCTTGCGCGCGCCGCCGCCAGCCCCTCCGCCGCCTCCTCTCCTCCGCCGCTGCCGCTGGCCTCGCCGCGGTGGCGGCGGCTCCCGCCTCAAAAATGGTGGCTGGGAGGATCCCGCGGTGGACGCGTGGGTGGCCCGCGTCTCGCCTCCGTCCGAGCTGCGCTGGGCGTCTGGCCTCATGGGGTCCGGTGGCGGCGTCGGGAAGGTTCGGCCTGTGGTGGCGGCGGCTCCCCGGCGTCGGTAGCTTCCCCGCGCGGCAGGTGGCGGCGGCGGCCCCTGGGCCCGATCTGGGCCCAGATGGGCTTGGCGGCGCTTCATCCTCTTCTCCCCCGATATCCAAAGTCGCCGGCGGCTGCGGCCGTCTGTCCCGTCTCCGACGGGCTCCCATCCTCTCCATCCGGGCTGCTGGGGGCGCCCGCTTCTTCGACCCGTGTGCTCGCCTGGAGCCCGTGCCGGAGTTCAGCTCCCTGCTCCAGGTCGGGCGGCGCGCGGCTGAAGCCCCTGCCTGTGCAGCCGACATTCTCCGATGCGCAGGGGTGAGGAACCTCCGGCAGCCCTCCACCACGCTGCGCCGGCGGCGCTGCAGCTCCTCTCTCTGGCGGGCTACGGCATCTCGTCTTGGAATAGCGTGGTGGAGCTTGCTGCCCCTCCCAGGCGCACGGCAGGCGGCTTTCATGTTCAAGGTGCGCACCCCTGGAGAAATCCATGCTCTGGTTGTACCAGGGCGGCCACGGCGGCGCAGATGGCGTCGCTATGCTCTGGTTTTGGGAGATGCACCACATGCCGCTTCCTGCAGGGGTTTCTGTGCGAAAGCTCCACGACGACGGTGCCTTACGGTGTCGTTTCCTTGTTGAAGGCGTCGTATTTGAACCTCGTGCTGCTTGTCCGGTGGCAGCAATCGGGCTGTCTTGGTGCCTTTTGACTTCAGCTCTTGTTGGCTGCGCAAGCTTGGCAAAAACCCGATGGAGATGGTAGCGGCAATGTCGCGAGCTTCGTGTTGTTGATGCGGTCTCGGTTGATCGGCCCCCTTCGGCGGCGAGGTCGCCTCCCCACGTGGCGCTGGTGCTAGGCCAGAGTGCTTGGGGCTGCCCCTTTGGCTGAGGTCGGGGTCAAGGTTCGTGGCGTTGGTGCTAGGCCAGCCTCACTCGTTGGTCCCCGTTCGCTCCTGGTTCGCCAACTTCTGGGGTAGTCGCCATGCAAGCAGGTGGTGGTGCTGCAATCTGCAATGTCTCGGGACCGGGATGCCCTTCGACGGCGTCGGACGCACTCCTCAAAGCACTGTCCTGCCCGTCTTCCTGGTGGTGGTCGTCATGCGAGCACGCCTGTTGTGCTTCTCAGGGGCACCTGTTTCCCACCCCATGTGTGTTGGTGTGCGTTGTTTCTGTTTTATCTCCTCTCCGGTTCATCCCCGTGTACTCTGGTTCAGTTGAACCCATCTTGTAGAGGTTGCAAAACCTCATAGGCAACTTTGATATAAAAAAAAATTCAGGTGGGGACTTTGTCCCCCCCGGTGACCATCAAAAAAAAAAAAAAAAACTAAAACATCTTATATTTTGATAGGGAGGGAATAGCATTACACTGCGCATAAACGCACCAAATGAACCCTGTCAAAAAATAAAGAGATATAGGCGCCATTGATCACTGAACTTGTCTAGGACGAGCATTTTAGTCACCGGACTCGCAGAATATTATGCGCTTGTCACTGAATTCAGGATAAGCAACCGATCAAAATGGTGCAGCCAAGTTGACTGGCTGTTTGACCAACCTAGACTGATGTAAGTTACGGAAAGAACCCCCTGAAGAAAGCGGTTGTTCATGTCCAGACACATGCGACATGGCCGTGCTGGATGAGCTCGTCGCTGACGACACGTGCGGCGGGTGGAACGGCGCCAGAGGGCACACATGGGTGGAAAGGAACTAGGTGTACCTCGATCATGGCAAGTGTAGTTTGTCTTGAGATTTCCTTTGCGCCATTAATTTTCCAGTTTAAACCCATCGATGAAAACGTAAAGGGGGTTTCTTCAAAACTCTAGTCCCCAGTGATGCTCATAGCTTTCCCCGCCAAAACTTGCAGCTCAACGCCTGTTAGCCCTGGTGGCACCATCTTAACCGGTTTGCTCAGTTTTGTCAAGTTTAGTGACCAGCGCGTGAGTCCAGTGACTAAAGCGCTCATCATAAACAAGTTCAGTGACTAATAGTGCATATATCTCAAAAATAAAACCCTCCAAACGTAACTATATCAGTGGTGGGAGAAGGGCAGTAGAAACTCCTTTACACATCCCAATCCCAAGGACGAACCCTTGAAGCTTATCTTGGGGCAAATATCTTGCGGAGCTCGAAGTTGTCGGCAATGTCCAAAACAGTCCCCGAACTCAAGATTTGCCTCAATGCAATACTGCATGTCCACTAATAGATAAACATGCAGGCGGACAAGTCCACGGCGCGTCCGTCGCCGTCCGTCGCGTCCGTGAACAACTAATCACAGGATTACGGCGGCCGCATCCGCTAATCGTATCGTTCGCTATGTCCAGTGGACATACACGGAAGGCCGCGTCCACTAACTACAATTGCTGAGCGTTTTGCTGTTCGTGCGATGGACAGACTCGATTTTTGAGTTTCGCTGATCATGCGAGGGGTGCACATACGAGGCTAGCGGACGGACGGGCCGACAGGCTGGGCGGAAGTATCCGTGAGGGACGTCTAACTTCCACAGGCAGTCCGTCAGGCCGTTTAGGCATTTGTAGCGGCGCGGCTGAAGCGGACGAGCGGACATCCGCCTCCGCTTGCATCGTGACTAAGGGCACCTCCAACGGGCTGGCGCAAACGGACACATAAAAATGTCCCTTTTTGTCCGTTTGGGGTGGTCCGCGGACACAGAAAAGAGCTTTGTCCGTTTGGGGTGGACACTGCCCCCACCGCCCTAGCGCATTTTTTCCCCACATCTCCATTTTTTTCTCTATTTCAGCTAGCTAGCACAATTGATCACGGCAGTTTCAGCTAGCTAGCATCATCGATCGGCCGTGTAGTACTAGTACACAAGCAGCTCGGCGGGGAGCTCGTCTGCGTGCCCCAGCGAGGCGACGAAGAACGCGTTGCCGGCCTCGTCGAGCCGCACGGCGCCACTCCACCCCGGCGTGCCCTGCCGCATCCATCAGTCGTGGGCAGCAACAGCCCGACCCTCCAGTTCGGCTGGTCCTGGGCGCAGCAGCGAGGAAGTAGAGCAGCGGCGGCCGGGCTTGGAGCAGAGCGGATAGCCGGCAGATCTCGAGTGCCGTCTGGTTGCTTCAGGACCTCGCCTCCATCGTGGAGCAGGGCGACGGTGGAGAGGCCGGCGTGGTGGGGGTCTGATGCATGTAAAATGCATACATGAACTTTACATTTTATTACATGTTATTCCATGATATTTGCATCATATAATGGTTATATTCATGATTTATATTGAGTTTGGGGATAATTAAACAACTCCCCCATTTTTCTGAAATTAACCCTGCGCTGTCAGAAAACCCCTTTTTCTATATTTGATGTTTCAGGGACCCAAACGACGTCCAAATGACCTGAAACTTTACGGGGATCACTTTTTTGGAAGGAACGAAACGTAGGCGCAAAGGAATCGAAGAAACGGAGACCAGAAGGCAGAAAGGGGTGGGCCCACGCGGCCAGATTCCCTGACCGCGTGGGGTCCCCCATCCTGGCCCTCGGGCCTCCGCTGCCGTCGATCTTTCTTCCCGAAGATTCGTTTTGACCTAAAAACGACTATATATAGACCCCCCAGGGCTTTCGCGAAGGAGAGCGCCGCCGAAACACAGAAACCACGAAACAGAGACTGGAGCTGCAGATTGGAGGGGAAAACTCCGGCGAGGCGCTGCCGGGGTGGTCTCCATCTCCTCCAACGACTTCTCCACCGTCTCCATGATGAAGAGGGAGTAGTCCACCCCCTAGAGTTGGGTTTGTGGTGGTAACTTAGGTACCTCTCTCTCTTGAGCTTCACTAATTAGTACCGTATGAGCTGCTGAACATGATTACGGTCATCTATGTAATTTCTATGGTGGATATTGTGGTATGAGATGATTTGTTATGCATTTACCGTTGTGTTGGAGCTTTTATGATTTGTCATACTTTGGAGATATTCTATTATGCATGTGATGGTTTGATTTATGCATAATGGCTTGTTTATCCTTGTCATGCGGTGATTGACACCACCAAGTGTGGATAGATGAGAGAGATGTGGTCATGCACACGAAATATGAATCATTGCACTAGTGTTTAGAATATTGTCCATTATGAAGTATGATGTATGTAGGTACGGGATAGCCGATGTGACAACGGCCTATGTATTGAGTGACATGTGAAATACAGCCCAACATCCTTTATCTGGGGGTAAAAAGAAAGAGTATGATGTGGGAGTGACAGCAGCCATGCTAGCCTTGCGGGGGTGACATAGCACACAAATGAGTATTTCTTTCAACTATGTGTTTTAGGACATATAGCCGTCATTAAAAGCTACCATTAAAACATGACAATTGTGTGTACTTTATCCATAACATGATAATCACCATAGATGACAGAGCGAGTATTAAGTGAACCCATGAACCCATGTCCATTGTTCCTATAAGAGAAAACCTTTGTCTTGTTCTCTTGCATTGAAGAGGATTGGGACACTTTTACATTCTTGTTTTGTTGCATTAAACTTCCATCCATCAAATCAACCATCTTGTTCCTTAAACTTGTTTAGTGCATAATCAACTAAAACTTGTGACACTTTAGTTGTAGGGAATAGATAACTTTTCCTTCTTGCTCCTGCGGATCGATACCTTACTTCCACATTGAGAGGTGTGATACGTCTCCAACGTATCCATAATTTCTGCTGTTCCATGCTTATATTATACCATTTGCTACATGTTTTATATACACTTCGTATCACTTTTATGCATTTTCTGGGACTAACCTATTAACAAGATGCCACAGTGCCAGTTCCCTGTTTTCTGCTGTTTTTGGTTTCAGAAAGTTACTTCTGGAAATATTCTCGGAATTGCACGAAACAAAAGGCCAAGTCCCTATTTTTCCAGCACGTACACGGAGTCCGAAGGAGAGACGAAGAGAGCCACGAGGTGGCCAAACCAAGGCGGCGCGGCAGTGGGCCCAGCCGCGCCCCTGTGGTTTGGGCCCCTCGGGGGTCCGCCGACATCGCCCCTTCGCCTATTTATTCCCCGAGACGAAAACCCTAAAACACCGAGCCTTTCATCCAGAACATATTCGCTGCCGCCGCCGTCGTCAACCCTAACTCGGGGGGTTCTGAAGCTCTTCCCGGCACCCTGCCGGAGAGGGGAATCATCACCGGAGGGCTCTACATCGCCATGCCCGCCTCCGGAGTGATGCGTGAGTAGTTCATCCTTGGACTATGGGTCCATAGCAGTAGCTAGATGGTTGTCTTCTCCACTTGTGCCATCATGTTTAGATCTTGTGAGCTGCCTATCATGATCAAGATCATCTTATTGTAATGCTACATGTTGTGTTTGCTGGGATCTGACTTATATTGATACCTATGTGGAGCTGAATATTATATTATCATGTCTATGTCATTTGTGATCTTGCATGCTCTCCGTTACTTGTTGAAGCCTTGGCCAAGTGAATACTTGTAACTCCAAGAGGGGGTATTTATGCATGATAGTTGGGTTCAACCTCTATTTAACCTGGGATAGTGACAGCAAGTTCTAAGGTTGTAGATGTGTTGTTGCCACTAGGGGTAAAACAGCAATGCTTTATTCAAGGATGAATGTATTGTTTACATTACGCACATTACTTAATGCAATTGTCTGTTGCTTGCAACTTAATACTGGAAGGGGTACGGATGTTAACCGGAAAGTGGACTATTTAGGCATAGATGCATGCTGGATAGCGGTCTATGTACTTTGTCGTAATGCCCAAATGAATCTCATAGTAGACACCACAGCTCACACATGCATGTTATATGCACTTATCAATTGTCAATTGCCCAGCTGTAATTTGTTTACCCAGCATGTTAGTTATCTTATTGGAGAGACACCACTAGTGAACTGTGGACCCCGGTCCATTCTTTTACATCTGAAATACAATCTACTGCAATCATTGTTCTCTACTGTTTTATGCAAACAAACATCATTTCCATTCGATACGTTTAACCCTTTGTTTTCAGCAAGCCGGTGAGATTGACAACCTCACTGTTAAGTTGGGGCAAAGTAATTTGATTGTGTTGTGCAGGTTCCACGTTGGCACCGGAATCCCTGGTGTTGCGCCGCACTACACTCCTTCACCAACACCTTCGAAGCAAACCTCGTTTTCCTACTGGTTCGATTAAACCTTGGTTTCATACTGAGGGAAAACTTGCTGCTGCACTCATCATACCTTCCTCTTGGGGTTCCCAACTGACGTGTGACGTACAAGCATTGTTTCTGGCACTGTTGCCGGGGAGATATTCCCTCGTCAACTTAGAGCACAACACGTTTTCTGGCGCCGTTGCCGGGGAAAACCGAATTGCTTCTGCAAGGGGAGTCTCTCACACCCAATCTCTTTACTTTGTTATTTGTCTTGCTTAGTTTATTTTTATTTAGTCTTGTTTGCTCTCTTTATCAAAAACACAAAAAAATTAGTTACTTGTTTATTTCGGTTTTGTTTTGTCTCTTGTCACCATCATGTCTTGTTCCATGCCTGTTGCTATGTCACCTGAGGAATTGATCTTCACTTTTAAACAAGGGAGTGAGGAGAATTTTAAAGAAGCTTGGTCTAGAATTAATGATTCCTTTGGTAAAACTGATCCTAAAATGACTTTAAGTTTGCTTCTCACTAGCTTCTACTTTGGTCTAGCCCTTTGTTATAGATATGCTTTAGATGCTATTGTGGGAGGAGATTTCCTTCACTGTGATGGGGACCAAGCTTTTAATGCCATAAAAAAGTTGATTGCAACTTCTAGCTCAACTAATAAATTTGATTCGGCCCTTGTTAGCATCCATGCTAGATTAAACACTCTTGAGACACATATATCTTGTTTAAAGGACGGCTATAATCAAATTCGGGAATATTTTGACTATGTTCCAACAAATTTTGAACCTTCGATGTGGGTCCCTACGGTAAAGGTTGCTATTTGTGGTGAAACCTTTTATGCTCGTTGTGATATTATGTCTGAGTTTTGCCTTATGCCTAAAAGCATTTATGAAACTTTGAATCTTTGGGGACTTGCTGAAGGAGGAGAAGGAATAACTCTTACTGATAACTCTGTTATATTTCCCGAGGGGATAGCTGAGGGTGTGTTTACAACCTTTCTTGGGAGAACGGTGTCCACTGATTATCTTGTTATTGAATGTGCAGGGACAGGACAAATTACACTTGGAAGATCTCTGCTCAAATTAATGGGAGCAACCATAGATGTGGGAAAAGGCACTCTGAATCTTACCTCCACACCAAGGTGCGGCCATGTATTCCCCAAACCAAAGAGTAAGTCTAAGGGTAAGAGAGGTAGGCACATGGCCCTTGGTATTGATGTCAATGCTCCTCCACTTGACAACACTTGATTTTCACTTTCTGCGCCTAGCTGAAAGGCGTTAAAGAAAAGCGCTTATGGGAGACAACCCATCGTTTTTATTTGCTGTTATTTTTGTTTTCTTTGAGTCAAGGAGTTTTGTTACTTCTGTAGCAACTCCTTTGTATCTTTATTTTATCGCAATGTTGTGCCAAGTAAAGTTCTATATTGAAAGTTGATGCAAGATTTGGATTTCTGCGCAGTGACAGATTTTTAGCTGTCACGGATTTGAGCTTATCTCCCTGTAGAAAATTCAAAAAATTCTGAAAAAATCACGCATATTCCTGAGATATGTACGCAACTTTCATTATTTTAGGCCAGATCCATCTGAGCAACTTAAGTGCCTCGAAAAAATTCGTCATTCCAGACTGTTCTGTTTTTGACAGATTCTGCCTTTTGTTTTGCATTCGCTCTTTTACTGTGTTTGTGTGGATTTCTTTGCTCCACAAAGCATTGGTGGCTGTAGCTAATGTCCAGAAGCTTTGGGATTGATTGTATCATTACAGAATATGAGAATTTTTGATTATGCACTAACCCTCTAATGAGAACTGTCTTGAGTTTGGTGTGAAGGAAGTTTTCAAGGATCAAGCGAGAAGGGTGATATTATGTGATCAAGAAGAGTGAAAAGCCTAAGCTTGGGGATGCCCCCGTGGTTCATCCCAACCATATTCAGAGAGACTCAAGCGTCTAAGCTTGGGGATGCCCAAGGCATCCCCTTCTTCATCAACAAACTTATCAGGTCATCTCTAGTGAAACTATATTTTAATTCTTTCACATCTTATGCGCTTTACTTGGAGCGTCTGTGTGTTTTTATTTTTGTTTTTGTTTGAATAAATTCGGATCCTAGCAATCCTTGTGTGGGAGAGAGACACGCTCCGCTTTTTCATGTGAATACTCATGTTCTTCACTTATATTTGTTGAGTATTCTTAACTAGCTACTGCAGTGCTTTTAGCTCCTGTTTTTCATGCATCTCTTCGAGCTGTTAGCACTTGTTTATAAATACTCTCTTGCTGCATTATATTATCATTTGGAGAGTTTATGTTTAAATAAATTGATTGGTGTTTGTTTGGAAGAAAGAAAATGCTACATGTAGTAGTTGGTATTGGAAAAGACATATGCATTCTTGTAGATCATTGTCTTGTTTCGATTTGATGCTTTGCAATTGTTTTGAGCTCTCAAGTAGATCATGTTTAAGCTCTTGCATCATGTAGTTAAAGCCTAGTAGTGGAGAACTACCGTAGAGCTTGTTGAGACTTGGGATGCATATTTGTTCTCTCTAAGGTCTAGATATTTTCTGGTAAAATGTTTGAGCAACAAGGAAGACAGTGTAGAGTCTTATAATACTTGCAATATGTTTTTATGTGATTCTTGCTGTACCGGTTTATACTTGTGTTTGCTTCAAACAACCTTGCTAGCCTAAACTCTGTACTGAGAGGGAATGCTTCTCGTGCATCCAAAACTTGAGCCAAAACCCATGCCATTTGTGTCCACCATACCTACCTACTATGTGGTATTTCCTGCCATTCCAAGTAAATATTTCATGTGCTACCTTTAAACTATTCAAAACTTTATTACTCCTTATTTGTGTCAATGTTTTATAGCTCATGAGGAAGTATGTGGTGTTTTATCTTTCAATCTTGTCATTTACTTCTGACAGACTTTCACCAATGGACTAGTGGCATATACATCCGCTTATCCAATAATTTGCAAAAAGAGCTGGCAACGGGGTGCCCAGCCCCAATTAATTACAACTTTCATTAATAATTCTCTTCACATGTTTTGCCCTGATTTATCAGTAAGCAACTTAATTTTGCAAATAGACACTCCTCCATGGTATGTGAATGTTGGAAGGCACCCGAGGATTCGGTTAGCCATGGCTTGTGTAAGCAAAAGGTTGGGAGGAGTGTCATCTATAAAGAAACTAAAATACATGTGTAAACAAAAGAGAAGAGGGATGATCTACCTTGCTGGTAGAGATAACGTCCTTCATGGGAGCCGCTCTTGAAAGTCTGGTTGACAAGGGGGTTAGAGTGCCCACTACCATTCGTTGACAACAACAAACACCTCTCAAATACTTATTTTGTGCTCTCTATATGCTTTCGAAAACTTAAAAAGCTCTAGCACATGATTTAATCCCTGCTTCCCTCTGCGAAGGGCCTATCTTTTACTTTATGTTGAGTCAGTTTACCTACTCCTTTCTATCTTAGAAGCAAACACTTGTGTCAACTTTGTGTGCATTGATTCTTACATATTTACTTATTGCACTTGTTATATTGCTTTATGTTGACAACTATCCATGAGATATACATGTTACAAGTTGAAAGCAAATGCTGAAACTTAATCATCCTTTGTGTTGCTTCAATGCCTTTTACTTTGAATCTATTGCTTTATGAGTTACCTCTTATGCAAAACTTTTTGATGCTTGTCTTGAAAGTACTATTCATGAAAAGTTTTTGCTTATATGATTCATTGTTTACTCTTTATCTATTTGTTAGCAAACTATAGATCATTGCTTTGAGTCACTTCATTCATGACATGAGCCTTGCAATATATTGATCAAGATTGTGTGAAAGCATGTCTCCTCAGAAATTATTTGTTGTTATCGTTTTACCTACTCGAGGACGAGTAGAACTAAGCTTGGGGATGCTTGATACGTCTCCAACGTATCCATAATTTCTGCTGTTCCATGCTTATATTATACCATTTGCTACATGTTTTATATACACTTCGTATCACTTTTATGCATTTTCTGGGACTAACCTATTAACAAGATGCCACAGTGCCAGTTCCCTGTTTTCTGCTGTTTTTGGTTTCAGAAAGTTACTTCTGGAAATATTCTCGGAATTGCACGAAACAAAAGGCCAAGTCCCTATTTTTCCAGCACGTACACGGAGTCCGAAGGAGAGACGAAGGAGAGCCACGAGGTGGCCAAACCACAGGCGGCGCGGCAGTGGGCCCAGCCGCGCCCCTGGTGGTTTGGGCCCCTCGGGGGTCCGCCGACATCGCCCCTTCGCCTATTTATTCCCCGAGACGAAAACCCTAAAACACCGAGCCTTTCATCCAGAACATATTCGCTGCCGCCGCCGTCGTCAACCCTAACTCGGGGGGTTCTGAAGCTCTTCCCGGCACCCTGCCGGAGAGGGGAATCATCACCGGAGGGCTCTACATCGCCATGCCCGCCTCCGGAGTGATGCGTGAGTAGTTCATCCTTGGACTATGGGTCCATAGCAGTAGCTAGATGGTTGTCTTCTCCACTTGTGCCATCATGTTTAGATCTTGTGAGCTGCCTATCATGATCAAGATCATCTTATTGTAATGCTACATGTTGTGTTTGCTGGGATCTGACTTATATTGATACCTATGTGGAGCTGAATATTATATTATCATGTCTATGTCATTTGTGATCTTGCATGCTCTCCGTTACTTGTTGAAGCCTTGGCCAAGTGAATACTTGTAACTCCAAGAGGGGGTATTTATGCATGATAGTTGGGTTCAACCTCTATTTAACCTGGGATAGTGACAGCAAGTTCTAAGGTTGTAGATGTGTTGTTGCCACTAGGGGTAAAACAGCAATGCTTTATTCAAGGATGAATGTATTGTTTACATTACGCACATTACTTAATGCAATTGTCTGTTGCTTGCAACTTAATACTGGAAGGGGTACGGATGTTAACCGGAAAGTGGACTATTTAGGCATAGATGCATGCTGGATAGCGGTCTATGTACTTTGTCGTAATGCCCAAATGAATCTCATAGTAGACACCACAGCTCACACATGCATGTTATATGCACTTATCAATTGTCAATTGCCCAGCTGTAATTTGTTTACCCAGCATGTTAGTTATCTTATTGGAGAGACACCACTAGTGAACTGTGGACCCCGGTCCATTCTTTTACATCTGAAATACAATCTACTGCAATCATTGTTCTCTACTGTTTTATGCAAACAAACATCATTTTCCATTCGATACGTTTAACCCTTTGTTTTCAGCAAGCCGGTGAGATTGACAACCTCACTGTTAAGTTGGGGCAAAGTAATTTGATTGTGTTGTGCAGGTTCCACGTTGGCACCGGAATCCCTGGTGTTGCGCCGCACTACACTCCTTCACCAACACCTTCGAAGCAACCTCGTTTTCCTACTGGTTCGATTAAACCTTGGTTTCATACTGAGGGAAAACTTGCTGCTGCACTCATCATACCTTCCTCTTGGGGTTCCCAACTGACGTGTGACGTACAAGCATTGTTTCTGCACTGTTGCCGGGGAAATATTCCCTCGTCAACTTAGAGCTAGCAAGGTGCTACAGTGATCCCTGCTCTTGGGGGTTATCAGGGTCTCGGGGCGGCGCGACGGCGGAGTGGCCGCGGATGTCGACGGCGACGGCACGGACATCGTCACGGTGGACAGAGGCGACGGCGTATTTGCCGCGGATGTCGATGGCGACGGCACGGACGTGGTGACGGTGGACAGAGGCGACGGCGTAGCGGCCGCGGATGTCTCGGGCGACGGCGCGGACGTGGTGACGGTGGAGAGAGGCGGCGTCGAGCTGGAGCGGGAGTGGGCGGCGGTGAGGTTGGTGATGGCGCGGTGGCCGTGTAGGCGTCGCGCGGCGGCGTCGTAGACAGCGGCGGCCTCCTCTGCGGTGTCGAAGGTGCCGAGCCAGACGCGGCGGCCCTGCTCCTGGTCGCGGATCTCCGCGCCCACTTCCCTCACGGCCGCTGCCGCACGCCGCGGAACCGCGGGCCGTCGACCTCCTTGCCGTTCACCTCCTCGGCCTCTTCCAGCGACGGGAGGAGGAGGAGGAGCTGGTCGCGGCGGACGCGGACGGGCCGCGCGGCAGGTCGATCTCCCGCACGCACCGCCGCACGCCGTGGCGTCGAGGAGGCCGATGGGACGGCTCGTCGTCGGAGTCGTCGGTGGCGTCGGTGTCGAGGAAGTGCACGCGGACGACGCGGCCGCGAGGGAGCTGCTGCCGCTGCTCCATCGCCGATGACGGAATCGGTGAATTTCCTCGGTGCTGGTAGGTGGGGAGGGGAGAAGAAAGATTAAAGTGGGGGTTTTGTTTCGCTGGCAGCTGGGCCAGACCAGACACGAGAGGAGGACACATCGGACAGTCGGACATCATCTTTTGTCCCCAAACTCAGACCAAATTTGGTTCAGCTTTGGTCCAGAACGGACAGTCCGCCCGGACAATTATCACTATGCGCCAGCCCGTTGGCGCCCTCACATGTCCGTTCGGACAAAAATGGACAGAGCTGGTCCGTATGCGCCAGCCCGTTGGAGATGCCCTGGGCATCTCCAACGGGCTGGCGCATACGGACCAGCTCTGTCCATTTTTGTCGAACGGACATGTGAGACGCTCCAACGGGCTGGAGCATAGGGACACTTGTCCGGGCGGACCGGCCATTTCTCCCAAACGCGGCCCATTTCTGGTCCAGGTTTGGTCCAGCCGCGGACACGGCGCGTGTCCTCCGAGTCCGCCCCTGGCCCGCCTGGCAGCGACTGTGGCCGCTTTGGCCACGTCGCTCGGTCCTTTTTAATGGGGACCCTATCCGTTCCCCACCATTCCCCACCACCGCACCCCACTCCAGTCCACTCCAAACCCTAGCCGCCGCCGCCCCGTCGCCAGCCACCATGAAGAAGGGCGCCTGGTTCTTCAAGGGCCGCCACAATGCGGAGGCCAGCAGCTCGAGCGCGCCCCGACCGACTCCGACGCCGCCGTCCGTGCCGAACGCCGCGTGAGGAGCTCCGTGCGGCCCGCAACGCCCGCCGCCGTGCCCAGCGAGCGCGCGTCTCCTAGGACGTCGCGGAGATGTACTGGGAGGTGCAAGCGCCCCTGCCGTGGGGTGATGCGCATGTCCCAGATGGCTGGCATCTGAACAGCCGCCGTGTGCCCGTGCCGGCCATCCCGCGCTCCGGCAGGGCGCGCACGGACGAGATCCTACGCCGCCGGAGCTTCCTCCCGGCCGATCTTGTCCACGACCTAGCGTACGCAATCAACTCGCCGCTGTGGGATCGGTGGTTCGAGCTCGAGCACGACCAGCGCCGCCGACATGCCTTTTCTTTTTTTGTACATTTTGTGTCACTGGCCCGTCGGGCATTGCTACCTATTTTATGTAAATTAATTTTCGTTTTCTTTTTTATTTAATTATGCGCCACGCCGTTGGAGCCACCCCCACCCCAAACCCTTCCTTGTCCGCGGTCCGCCCCCAAACGGACAAAAGCGGACCAATTTCGGTGTCTGTATGGGCCACGCCGTTGGAGGTGCCCTAATAGAGCAGGCTCACTGCGGTGCTCTATCCTGGGCGATCTTCGTGCAGTGCGAGAAGGGTAGCCGTAGCCTGCGGCACACTGGCCAAGTCACGGCTCATGAGCTCAGAAATCCCACCCTGCCTGCCTGCCCCGCGAGCGAAACACTCACAACAAGACAACAGAACCCAAGCCGAGAAATCCCACCCATCCTCCCCGCGCGGCCAGGCAGGCCCAGATCCGTCCTTCGCGCTCCCCCAGGCCAAAACACCACGCCATTGCGGCATCGTCCTAGACTCACTCTAGTTTACTTCTCCCTAGCCCCCACACCCCCGTTTCCCAACGCCTCCACCCACGCTGCGCCCAACTTGCCGCCCCAACGTCTCTCTGACTCTCTCTATCTCTCCCACTGCTCCCCACCTTCCGCACGGCGCTTCCCTCTCTCCCCGATGTCGCGGGAGCTCGCGTTGCCAAGCCCCGCCAGCAGAAGATGAGCTCCAGGAACCGCTCCGCTGCCGCGGCCCCGGCCCCTACCCCAACTCGCACACCGCGGCGGCTCCGCCGGCGCGCGCTCAAGGCCCCGGGGTCGGGCGGCGGGCCCACCACGCCGCTGCTGCGCTGGGACGCGGGGAACGGCAATGGCGGCGCGGCGGCCGACAAGCGCGGGGAGAAACCGGCTGGGGCGCCGGGAACCGGCCCCAGCGGCGGCCCGGGGGTGAAGGCGCGGGATGTGTCGGTGAGGAGGCTCGCGGCCGGGGTGTGGCGGCTGCGGCCCCCGGAGGCGGTGGTTGGCAGCGGCGGCGGAGGCGGCGCAGGGGAGGGGCGGGTTCACGTGGGGCTCGAGGTGCGCGCTTGCTTCAACTACTCTGTTTTCGTTTTTGGATCGTTTGTGTCTGAGTGGTGGCGTGCTCATTCATTGGAAGCTCGTGCGTCGTGTGATTCGTCGAGTTTATATGCTTTCTCACTATTGCGTGTTTACTCAATCGCCTTAGTCAAATCCAGCTAATAAGATGTGCGCTGTTTCGTAGGTTTTGTTCTGGATTGATTTTTTTAGCTTAAATCCAAAGGAAACGGACACAAAACGTTGGCTAGCTGTGCATTCGCATATTGTTTGGCTAAATCCATTACTAGCAGAACTCTAGAGATTGTTGGTCAAAACCTCCTCATTCGTCGCTCTAACGCACAGATCTCTTGCAACCGTTTTGGGGATTTTCCGTGTGTTTCCTCCATTGAACGAGCTGCTTGTAGTTGCCTTGACTCGCTAGCTGCAGTCAAGTCTACGAATCCATTTCCCATTCTCATTGAAGTATCGGCAGTGCTCCTACCCTACCTGTTGTAGCATCGACGCATTTAGTGGTCGTCTTAACGCAGGATGCGTCGTGCTGAAGCACATACTCCCTCCATTTAATGGAGGCACCCAGCCGCTGGGAAGAAATGGCGTGATCGCTGTCCCATGGATTTACTGATCCAAAAGGCACTTGCATTTTTCTGTGCTCGGATCTCGTCATGTGATCCTGAGTCGGGGCCCAGTCATAGGATCCCCTCCCCATGCCCGTGCGACCACAAATGCATCGTCCGTATGTTTTTGCCCTTTTGCCGGTGAGGAGCCATTTATTTCCCTTTCGCTCGATGGTTTGTGGGAAGAGCACGGGTTGTAATTTGGATCTTGCAAAATGATTGGTGTGTCTAATTGGATAGCTGCGATCCAAACCTTGTTTGTTTAGGCACACGATTTGGCCAAAATGATTGGACTGGGCTATTATGCCGTGCAGCAACAGACATGTGCATCCCGGGTTCTGCTATTTTATCCTATGTAAGCCACTAGTTGTCTGTCTCATCCAATTAGAGACTATTCTTCCTCCATCAGATGATTTTGATTGAGAATCTTAGGTTAACTGCGGTGAATGTTCACTTCACTGTAGATGTAGCCATGTAGCTTGGAACTTGGAATCACTGTACTATCGTACATGCTCTCATTTGAGAGAGGGGTCTGCATCTGCATGTGATGATAGTTTTTCCCCCTTTATGATTCTCTCTGTCTTGTGAGGATATCTTTCGAGCAATTCACCTTTTTGGCTGTACATGGATGGTAGGAGCCTTTTGTGTCTCTTTCAAATAGCCACACTGTGAGAAAACAGTAACATGAATGCAGGCAGATAATCGTTGTTTTGGGGGTTGATTGAGGGTTGGTGAGATTCTCTTGATGGATTTGCTTAGTCATGGAACAGGGGGTTCACATGTAGCGACAATTTTAGTGTACAAACTGATTTAGCGTACAAACTGATGTATTTTCTTTTCATCGTGCCTTATTTGTTGTATTTGCTATATGACAGCATATTCCGAGGCATCTACAAGTTCAGCTCCTTAAACAGAATACTGTGGGTCGTCACCAGAATCTTAAGAATGAGGTTTCAAGCCCCATTTCTGTTTTGGAGCCAAAGAGTGAAGAGCTCCACAAGGTGAGTCATAAGCCAACTGTAATATTGACTAATGTGCATGTACTGGTATGTAAATTTGTTTGTAAGAGCTGACGGGTTAATTCTGCAGGTACAGTTTCATGGTGCTTCAGCTATGCTGCCTGTCACCACTATGGAGAACGCAACAAAATGGGAGCCTGAGAACATGAGAGGAATGGAATCACATGATGCCTATCTGATAGCCAGCCAACTAAATCTTCTGAATGAGCAACAAGATGCATCTTATGTTGCTAACCTCCAGTTGGAACTCCGGCAAGCACGTGATCGGGTTGGTGAGCTGGAAAGTGAGCGCCGATCAACCAAGAAGAAACTTGACCACTTGTTCAAGAAGCTTGCAGAGGAGAAAGCAGCTTGGCGGAGTAGAGAGCATGAGAAGGTGCGTGCTGTTCTTGAAGATATGAAGGCAAATCTTGATCACGAGAAAAAAAACAGGAGGCGGCTGGAGTTGATCAACATGAAGCTCGTTAATGAGTTGAAAGAGACCAAGATGTCAGCAAACCAGCTGTTGCAAGAGTATGATGAGGAGAGGAAGACGCGTGAGCTCACAGAGGAGGTGTGCAACGAGCTAGCAAGGGAGGTGGAGGAAGACAAAGCTGAGATCGAGGCTTTGAAACATGACTCCATGAAGCTGCGAGAGGAGGTGGAGGAGGAGCGGAAGATGCTGCAGATGGCTGAGGTGTGGCGTGAAGAACGGGTGCAGATGAAGCTTGTCGATGCAAAACTCACTTTGGATGCCAAATACTCGGAACTGAGCAAACTGCAGCAGGACGCTGAGGCCTTTATTGCAGCGTGCAGTTGTTCTCGAGGAGACATCATGGTAGTGGAAGAAGCAGAGAACATTATACATGCGATCAAGTCAGTCAGAGCACAGGATGTCGAGTTCAGGTATGAGCCACCAGCAGCGTCAGAAGACATATTTTCAATTTTCGAAGAGCTGCGTCCAAGTGAAGAGCCTGTCATCAAGGAGATCGAGCAGTGCTACAACAACAGCTCCTCCACCGTATGCGAATCAGAAATCCAAGAGGCCAGCCCAATGACAGATATGTTCCTGGAAAAGCCAGCCAAGGTGTACGCAAATAAAAAACCTCACAACGGGAGTGACAACACTGGTGATGCCAGCAGCTGGGAAACGATAAGCCATGAAGAAATGCAGGGCTCAAGCGGTTCACCCGATGGAAGCGAGTCATCGGTCAACAAGATCTTTGACGGGAGCATTTCCTGGACGAGCAGAAACGATTTCGAGTACGGGGAGATCGAGAAGCTAAAGGATGATTTGGCTGATGCGTACCTGACAACCATGACCCAGCCCAAGAAAAAAGAGTCGGCCATATCAAAGCTCTGGAAGTCGTCTCGTCCAAAGAACAGTGATGTCTGCAAGAAAGACGCCATGGATGCACTAAATAACGGTAGAGCATCAAACGTGCGGCTATCTGTCGGAACCCACTCTACGATCGAGAGTGGCATTCACGAGATAGGCCTCAGCCCGCCGAGTGCCGAGCAATGGAGCTCGCCGACTCGATGAACATCCAATTCAATAGGGGGTTCAGGGGCTGCATGGAGTACCCGCGGACGTCCCAGAAGCACAGCCTGAAGGAGAAGCTCATGGAAGCCCGGATGGTGACCCAGAAGGTCCAGCTCCGTCAGGTGCTGAAGCAGAAGATCTAGAAGAGCACCACGAGTGAAACACTGTAGAATAATCCAAGAAATAATTTCAGGAGCACTTCGGTGCTTCAATTTTCTCGTCTTAGAATCACTTGTATTTTTCCTGTCTAGGGTCCACTTGTAAGTTGTAATTGCTGTACCAAAGAACTGTAATAGATCAAGTCGGCCTTTGTGGACCGGCTGGAGCCCTGCTGCCTCTGTATCTTACCGTAGTTCTGGGATATGGTTCCATCTTGACAGGCTACGGTGTAACATCACGATGTAATATAGACATAAATAAGCAGCAATGCTCAGACAAAATGCACGTCCAGGAACCGATGTTTTTAGACTTTTCATTGTGTCTCCTCTTCTCCCTATATATGCTGCTCCGACTCTCAATGTCGCTGACTTGTTTCTGGTACATGTTTTTGGCGTGTGAAAAGGCGCAAACTTGTTGTAATCAAGGGCCTATCTTTGCCTTGCTCTGGAAAGCATATTGGCTCGTTCCCGAAAAGGGATCAGGCCGTTCATTTTGAACTGGAACCTATGAGTTTGAGTGAAGGCTGGAGAGTCAGATTCAGAAACGGTACCGGTGGTTCATTTTGAACTGGAACCTCTGAGTTTGAGTGAAGACTGGAGAGTCAGATTCAGAAACGGTACCGGTGCACAGATTCTGTTCTGGCGACGTCCGCTCGTCTGGCGCCGTTGTCAACGTACGCCAAGTTTGGCGAGGCCGACACACAGCTGCGGTGGTGCGCAAGGTGAACGGATCGCAATGCCACCGACGGACTGACCGCAAGGCTATCGGCAAGCAGCCGTTGATGCAGGCATGCAGCAGCGGGCGCCTTCAGAAGACCAGGTTAGACGTTCAGTCATTCGGGACGCGGTTGGTAGGTAGCATGGGATATTCATCTTCTTGTGACAGGTTGGGCAGGTCAAGTCTGGCCGAGCCACCCTCAAAACTATGTTATGTATTTCGTTTGATATCCCGCAAAGTCTTTGCCTGCATGGGCTGAGTTAGCAACTCCTACTTTGTTTGGTAGGTTGCAAACCTTGATTTTGGGATCGGCAGCACGAAGGGCATCATATTTGGTTACCCATAGGAGGCCCGATATAGTTACCTAAGTTCAAATATGTTGAGCTTACCAGTCTTTGCAGCATGAAAAAATCTGATCATACACTACGAAGCTCCACAATCACCATAATTAGGACGATGATTATGAAGTCTTTGATCCAACTAGGCTAGACTTGATTTTGACATCTGACTACCACCTCATCGGCCACCATCAAATCGGCTACCATCTCATGGGCTAGGCGTTCTTCTGATTCATGAAGTAGTTCTCATGTGCTTCATCCTAAGTTTCAAACACTTCCTAGCTGTAGTTGGAGAAGCCGAAAACTTGTTTCTGGCACGCTCTTCACGAAAACTTGTTCCTGACAGGTTCTTCACGAGCTGTACACTCTTGGATGCCTCCCTCTGTACACCACATACCGGTTCATCTACAAACACATGAGGATAATAAAGACACATGAATTCATCACAAGTTGATAGAAATTCATAAACCTAGAGCAACATATGCATGATCATTACAAAAGTAGTATCACAAGTTCATCCTATCACTATGGTGTTAACTTACCACCACATCAACAAGTGGGTGCCATCCTACCACCACCATCAAGTTCACCATCATACGAGGGGTTAGTATATACCACCTCATCAAATTATACATGGCATACAAGAAGTTTTCAAGCCCTAGCTATCCCAAAATATACAACATTATCATCATCAGTTCATCATCATCTTCTTCATGCTACCGCCAGCACCACGAGCCATCAGTAGTACTTGGCCAGGCAAGGGCCTGAGCCAGAGGAACCTGTGCTTCTCATCCATGACGACAAATTTGACACCTTGTGCCTTGTGGTCGACGAGGTGGCCGAGAGCAAGCATGAGTGCTTCCTCAGTAAACCCAACGACGTCCATGACAGCCTTGTACAGGTCAGGGTGCATGTCAGTTGGCTTACTCTCCCTGATGGCCTGGGCGACTTCTTTCACCTGAAATATGATCTATACCAATTGATAGTGAAATATGGATAGCAGGTGCAAAAATTAATATAGTGGTTACAATTCCTCAATCAAGTAACAATACATACTTCCATAATTGTTAATACTACAAAAGCAAATTAGCACTGAGGCAATCAGGAAATACACCAATACCTTTTTATCGAAAAATTCATGATATCCTCATCTTACGATATAACTCTGCGGTCGCCTTGTTGGAAGATATTGATGACATCCTCATCATTTACTTGATTGAAAAATTCTTTCTCAACAAATGGAACCAAACATTTGTTCAAATGTTCATAACCACAAGACTAGTAATTTTGAGATGGTTGTGTTAGGGCATCACACGTACTTGGTTAGGATAGAGCGATTTCATCTTCATGATTATGCACAAGTCTGACTAATATACAAGTAATTGACATAGCCCAAATACTAGTAATTTTCATCCGGCCTTACACACATGTCTGACTGCTGACCTAGCCGATCGTGTGATTCTACTGTGTACCTGGTCGTCCAGCCGCCCGGGCGGTCATGCGTCATGCCTAGCATACACGGAGACTACCGCTGTATCCTACTGCATCCCACCTCGATCTGCAGGTCGCTGGTTTTCGTGTGCGTCGAGAGAAGACGACAACGTCGAGAGGCAAGAGAAGACGAGAGCATCGGGAAGTCTGGCGGCAAGGCGTCGTGAGGAACTTGACTTCGTCGTGACTCATGAGTAGGAACGTGGCGTACGTCGCTAGTTCTACACGAGGCTCGCTTCCTAGAAGGCTGGAACGCTCTTGTTGTATGGGACATTTGGCCATGTAAGTATACATATGAATTTTTTGGTGAGTAGATTATTTGGTATTCGTACGAGTGCACGTGAATACCCCTAGCGTCGCCTCTGCAACAGGTCACCATGTGTGAGACCATTCTTAGACATAAAATAAGGCCCTGGTTGGGCATTAACCATGACAACAATGTTCCCACTGCTGATAAATTATCTAACCCAATGAATAAACACAATTTTTACTAAACTCATATACTTCTCTACATCTTTTTTTAGCATGTTTCAATATTATAAGTATAGTTATCTATTTGTTCACATAGTTTATCCACATAACAAACAATATTACTATTTTTTTTTGTTTGTACTAAATATCATTGAAATGTATCAAACTGTATTTTGTAACAAAAGTCAATTCTAAAACTATTTTTTCTATAATGCATAATATATATAGTTTATAAAATTAATGGTAAATGTCTAGGAAGAGTATGATTTAACAAATATTCATAAGCCGTTTCTAGTGTATGATTAAGTAAGCATATCTATCTATCCATCCATCTATCTATCTATCTATCTATCTTTTCTAAAGCAAAACCACACTAAGTATAATTAATATTTTTCTATCTCTACATGCAAACTATCCACATCACATGCTCTTTTAGCCATCAATTGTCCATGTGATTCCACTAACATTAATTAATTATTTTCTATTTCTAAATGCAAGCATCCACATAATCCTTTTTTTAGCCCATCAAATTGTCCACAACATATTTTTTGATGTTTGAATGATAAGATCACACCATGTCGCTATGTAGTTACACAAGTAAATCATGTGCAACTAGAACACCGGATTTAGTTTCACGCATGAACTTTTTGTCAATTATTTTCAATGATGAAAATCATGTATAACTGTTATTCGAAATTATGGGCTCTTCTATATGTATTCACTCAAAAAGTTTCTAGAAACATTAGGCGGCAATGCGCATGTCATCTTCATGCAAGCAATCCACAACATCCTTTTCTTCAACCGTTGATATAATTTTATCTATATCAATCAGATACACCCCTAAACCATAACGATATTTTAAATTATAAACCACACATACATTCAATGTCTGAAAAAAATAGCCGCCTGACTGCCATGATTAACAAAATATTGCATATTTCTTTAGTCAACTTCATATTTCATGCGTTTCATTAAATTTCTTAAGAGATACCCGCTGCAACGCGCGGTGTTCTAGTTTATAAAAACTATAGAGTACACACTGAACCAATGACACTATTTTGTCGTGGTAAATTTTGTATAGCGAGTCGTAATTTAATCAAGCGTGCATGCTATGTAGTTAGTATTGAAATAAGATTGCATAGAGTACCTACCAATGAAAAATAAATGGTATGTTGCAAGAAAATAAACATGAAAATCTACTAACAAAGATATCCGTAAAACCTACATGACTTCCCACCAGAAACATGATAGTATGCTAACTAAAGATGTTGTTGTTTCTCACATTGGTTTGCCTAGTAGGACTTCCTGTGGTATGTGTTTGCTTCCACAAATTAAACATTTTATTAGATCGCTGCATATGTTTCAAAATATAAGGGGCACATGATTTTTCACCATTTCACGTCTGTCACCACTAATATATAACGAAAGTATGGTCGAGGTTGTATGAACGAAATTGTTGCATTTTGCTATGTGGAATACTTTTTCCATATGTATGTACACTAGTATTTTTAGTCAAAGTTGTGCTTCTTTGACCATAAAAATTCATTCGATATTATTTTTATATGAGTGTACTAAATATTTTCCTTGGATGTAATGGACATAGTGATTACTATATACTTTACCATTTTGAACCCGTTTTTCTCAAGGTCCTGGGCGGTGGCCCTTCCTGGCATTAAAAAAAGTCTCGTCCGATTAATATGATTTTCAAAATATTTTTGTAGGATTAAAATCTTATGAAAAACTTTCTTTGGAAATCGTTTGATTCATATGATCATATTTCATAGGAATAAACCTATACAAATGATGTAGATGTTTGCCTGATCTTTCACCGCAAGAACCACCGAGATAACTATTCTCCCAACCACGTGAGCAATACACGTACCCTGAAGAACTTGGATATATGTAGGCGAGTAACATGAAGATAAACAACATGCCTCATGCCAAGCTCGACAACCCTTGCCATATTCAAGAGCTTTCTCGCATTGCACTACAACTCTTGACAGACTCAAGAACCTTCATGCCTCAATCTTTATTTGATGACTAGACGAACGTCCGAGATGCCGTCATACACGCCGATCCCCTTATTAAGGACAGTGGCAACTTTGAACTCTTAGTTCTACATAATTTTTCAACTCACCTAATATTGTGGCACCCCCTTTGTTTATATAGGACAAAGGGGTAGGAATCGCTGAACCCAGTCTTAACCGACCTGGACTGAAAGAGCATGTGTTGCCCCATGTGTGGTTTTGGTAATTAATGACAATCCTTATGGACTAATGTTTGCTTTGAGGTATTCTTGTAGATCTTGTCCATAGGAAAAGATTGGACTTCATGTGTTGGACTCTAGAAGATAAAGTGATGACCAAAGTAATATTCAAGGTGTGATCCACAAAAATGGTCATCTAAGGTTGAGCTCATTGCAAGTGTGGCTTGGAAAAGAAGATTGAGTGAACATTCATGTTTATCTCCAAGCCACCATATATATCAAGATAAGAAGATGAAGTGCAATTGGATTCATGAAGACGGAGATTAGCAAGGCTCTTCCATCATGGTGTATGGGGGAGTATTTGGAGAAGTCTTCATCAAGCATGTGCTAGCAAGCACAATCAAGAAAGATGTTTCAACTTGAGGGAGTCAAGATCGTCATCATCTAGCTCAAGTGGAATGCGCAAGGCAAATGTATGATCTTGATAGGTTTTCTATTTTACCGGTCTCATGGTGTTAATGGGAGACCATGTTATAGGATAGACGTCGTACTATCAAGAGGGGCTCTCAGGTGAATAACTTGATCGCATCTTTGTGGAGAGCTCAAACCTTTGCATACTTGGCATATCATCTTTCTTGGTTCTTATTTGGTTTTTCTTTGTTGGGTTTTGGTGCATGCTGTGATCTTCATAACAAGCCCAAGTTCACCGAAAACGGATTTCGCGTGGAAAACTTGTTGCGCTTTCGGTTTTGGAGGTTTGCCAGTTATTGTTCTAGAGATAGTTTTAAACTTTCCCCATTTGGTTTTATCCTCCCTTTTTGAACTATGATGTTTCTCTGCATGGTCTTGAAGAGCTCGTTGTGGTGATTCCAACGAGCACAAGAACATCGAAAACGGACTTCGTATGTTCAAGATATCTTCGTTTTCGTGTTGGTGTTTCTGCAGTTTTTCTGTTGGCCGGAGTCTCCGGCCCGAACCAGAAGTTTCCGGTCCAAAGTCTCCGGTCTGTGTTTTTGGGCCGAGTGGTTCACCCACTGTCCTCAGTCCGGAATGTTACCGGAGTGTTACCGGAATGTTACCGGAGTCTCCGGGGTTATTTTTCCTGCAACGGCTCTTTTTTCGTGGGACCTATAAAATGCCCCCTTCTTCCCCAAAGAGACCAACTCTTCCAAGCACGAAATTTCCCCCTCTCTCACCTTCATTGTTGACCTTGGATTCGGCACCCGCCGCCCCGATCAACTATAGCCTTTTTGAGCTCTACAATTAGGGATGAAAACGGAGCGGAAACTTTCCGACTTTTCCGTGGAAAAACGGAAACGGAACGAAAATACGAAAGTGGAAACGGAATTTTGCAAAACGGAAACGGAAACGGAAACTTTTATGCGAAAACGGAAACGGAACAACATATTCCGGCGGAATGACCACGGAAACGGAAATTCCGTTTCCGGTAATACGGAACTTTCTGTTTTTTTGCTACGTGGTGCTATCTGAATGCAGCAGGTCTAACAATTTTAGTGAGAACACTGAGCCAGAACCAAAGATCTAAACAAAAAAAGTAAAATATATGAACTGACCATGTTTAGACCCTACGTACTTGCATATTATCTCCCCTCAAGGTATTCCTGTTCGGCATTTCAGTGTTGCACTAGGTTTAGGGACGGTAGTAGGTTTTTTTTTGCCAAAGTTGATAACTTAGAAACACTTTATTATAATTTAATTTATTTCAATTTATTAAATTGATAAGTTTGTTGATTTGCTTGAGTTTTCCTGCATTATTCAAGGGGTCGCTTGGTTCCGGCAAACATCTGCTTTCTGTTCCGTGTCCGCACCGTATTCGGTCTGTATCTGTTTCCGACAATATTTGTTTCTGTATTTGTTTCCGGGGTTTCTGAATTTGTTTTCGCTTCCGCAAAAAAATATGAAAACAAATGTGGCACAACCTAGTTCCATCCGTATCCGCTCCGTTTTCATCCCTATCTACAATCATTATCATTGTGTGTGTCTATGTGTCCCGTTTCCAGAATCTAATCTCCGAGCCATCCTCCGAGATCGATATCCAGCCCTATACAATATTGTTCGTCATAAGGGAGATACCATTGCCACTGTAATGCAATGCTCTCCTCCGAGATATGACGTTCAGGCGAGACTTGTTTGGACCGAGACTGTTCGTCATAATGGTTAGACAACACCACCCTCCGAGATCGATATCCAGCCCTATACAATATTGTTCGTCATAAGGGAGATACCATTGCCACTGTAATGCAATGCTCTCCTCCGAATGTGACGTTCAGGCGAGACTTGTTTGGACCGAGACTAGCGTCTTGGAACTCCCTGGTGGCACGGTTGAGTTCAGTTCAACTCACACAGGGGCCCGATGAGTTTCGTTGGAATCTATGTGCGAATGGTAAATTCTCTGTGGATTCCATGTATAGGTCGTTAGTACATTCCGACGTGCCAGTTGATGATAATAAAAAAATATGGCAAATGAAGATACCACTTAAGATTAAAGTTTTACGTGGTATCTTCGTAGAGGTGTCATTCTAACAAAGGATAACCTTGTTAAACGAAATTGGCATGGAAGTACGAAGTGTATGTTTTGTCCACATAATGAGACAATAAAACACTTGTTCTTCGAGTGTAGTTTCGCTCGTTCTATATGGTCAGCCATCCAAATAGCGTCTAACTTATATCCACCCAAGTCTGTTGCCAATGTTTTTGGCAACTGGCTACATGGGATAGATAAAAAGCTTAGAACGGTTATTAGGGTGGGAGCGATTGCTGTTATATGGTCGCTTTGGCTTAGTAGAAATGACAAGGTTTTCAATGATAAAGATGTTTCTCATATGCAGGTACTCTACCGTTGCACAAATATTCTCCGTATGTGGTCCACCTTACAACGTGTGGGATATCGAGACCTCTTTACGGAGGCGTGTGCACGTCTGGAAGTGGTGGCGAGGGACATTTTTTCACATCATGGGTGGCCGCTTGATCGCCGGATTAGACCTCCATAGGCCGTCGAGATTGTCCATGACATAGGCGTTTTACATTATTCTTGCTGATTTTAATTCGTCTATTGCTGCACAACTTTTTTTCTTTCTCCGTTGGATTGCGGCTGTGTGCATTTTTGATGCAAAGGCCGGGTGTAATATTTAAACTTTTGAGTAATAAAGCCCTTTATCTAAAAAATGTGTCCCGTTTCAAAAACGTGCCCAACCTCCCCACGCAACCACTCCCTAGCACGCACGCTCGCTCCACCCATCCCACCGCCACGCGGGTCCCTTCATCACCCGACCCCACATGTCATAAACCTTAGTGTCCCACCAACAGTTTCGTATGTAAACACACGCGAATTCCCCCCAAAATCCTTTCCCTCCCAGTCCCAGGAACGGCGCCTCCCGCCCAACCCTAGCCCCCCTTCAAATAGTACGCCCAGTAACCACATTTCAGCCACCAAATCCACCACGCATCGGCAGCCCGGACCCACATGGCAGCCACGCGCAAGCCCCGATCCCGTCCGCCGCCGCCGACCACCTCCGCTTCCTCCGCCCCGGCGCCCTCGCCCGCCTCCGCGACGCCAGGCTCCGCCGCCGCAAGCGCCACTCCTCCCGCGCGGCCTCGCCTTCGCCGTCGTCGCCGTCCCACTCTCCCCCTCCGCTCCCGCCGCCGGGGACGGCGAGAGCGGCGGGCCCTTCCTGCCCTACTACGTGCCCGCCTCGAGGCTCCTGGCGCCGCGGTGCCCGCAGCGGAGGAAGCACACCGCGGCCAAGGCGGTCAAGCTCTACTCCCCGCCCAGCTCCGACCTGCCCTTCGAGGCGGTTATGGAGTTCCTCAACATCCCGGACATGGTGGTCGCCGCCCACTAGAGCGGCCTCGTCGACGGGTTGTATTATTAGTTCGTACTATACTTGTAGATCCAGGGACCTGGTCCACCACCCGTGTTCAGTTCATAGCTTGGATGTCTTACAGTTCGTTGTTTACCTTGTTTGTCTGTACCGATTTGATGTGAAAAACGAATATAAAGAAAAATAGTTCTGCATAGCTTTGTGTAATTGCTGAAAAGGGCGAGCAGAATTGTCAATTTGTTGTGCTTCCCTACCATAATCAATTGGTGATTTGTGAATTCATGATATTTTGTTCTGGGCTTTCTAATAGGCAACACATATGCACTACTGGGGGAATCCAATTGCTTGTCAACTGTGGCTTCATTGATCAATGGACGTAATCTCCATGTGGTACCATTTTAGAAATGGCAAGATCCTTGTCTACTCTAGTTGAATTTCATTGGGTTTAGATACATCAATCTTACCGCTAGCAGTTTAAGAGCAGCCTGTTATGGCTTATGGTAAATTTCAACAGCTCATGCTGGCAGTATTTGTTAAGAAACTCTACATCTTCATCATTTCCTTATGTTGCATCATCTCCTGGTATTGCCCAATTTGCTGGTTTGTGCCATTATTGCCCTTTTTTATCTTCCTTTTCTGTAATTTACATACATCTCAGCTTGGCATATCTGCTCTGCTTTGAGTATCTTCAACTGCAATCATCGTTCAGAGTTATCATGTCTGATATCCAAACAAAGGTGACTAACGCATCTCTTGTTAGTCATGTTGGATTATGTGTTGGGCGTTTGTCCTATATCCCATTACGCGTATCCTTGATGGCGTTTCGTTATTGTGTTGGGACATATTTCGTATCAGACTGGTTGTTGTAGTTTCTTCATCTAGTTAAAGATAAAGAATAGTTTTACAAAGGTTTGTGTAACTGCAAAAAGGGGGGAAGAGAAGTGCCAATTTGTTGTGTTTTCATACTACGATCTACTGAGTGATTTGTGGATTAAGGGTATTTTGTTCTGGGCTTTCTAATAGGCACATATATCATATATGCAGTACTAAGGGGATTCAATCAGCATGTGGTTAACCTTTTAGAAATGACAAATTCCTCGTGTACTCTAGTTCAACTTCGTTAGGTTTAGATTACATCAGTCTTGCCATTAGCAGTTCTGTAGCAGCCTATTGTGGCTTATGGTAAATTTCAGCAGTTCATGCTAGCAGTATTTGTTAAGAAACACACTACATCTTTATTTCATTTCTGTTGTTGGACACCATCTTCTGTTATTTGCCCGACAATTGCTGGTTCACTACATTATTGCCCTTTTAATCTTCCTTTTCCATAATATATATACATTTGATCTTTGCTCAGCTTCAAGCATCTTCCACTGCCATCATCATTCAGAGTTGTCATGCTTGATCTCCGAACAAGGGCGACTGACGTTTCAGTTGCTAATCATGTTTGGATTACATGATGCGTGGCTATACTATATCCCCATGACTCGTATCCTTGATGGTGTTCCTTTATTGTGTTCTGGCATGGTTTTTGTCCCCATGTTGGATTACGTGAAGCTTGACATGTTTCATTGTTGTAGTTTCTCATTTAGTGTATTAACTGCACATTTGTCTCCTGTATAGGGCCAATTTAATTTCACTGCTAATAATGGCCAATAAGGAATGAAGCTATTTGCCTGTTTTTTTCTGCATCCTATTCACTGTATTTCATTTTTGTGGATATTATCAAGTTGAGCTATTCGTTTTACTGTTCATTACTGCTTCTTTTGCTGACATAGATATCCAGGAAGTTCTTCACCTGTTGAATTATGTATTCATTTATCTGTCATTACTAGTCTATTTGAATTACTGGATGCCTGCTGCTAATTGGCAGCCAATTAATAGTTCGGTCTTGGATTGTAGGCATAATTGCTATAACAGAATTTTTTGTGAGGTGCAAATGTTGCAGTAAATACGAGCATTTTTCTGGTATGAACTGCTTCATGCCTATTTAATTCCTGTCATTAATTTCTTCCTGTACTGGATTGCTAATAGCCTACACCACCTCTTATGGATATGGCACTGATCATGCTGTAATGCTTGCAATATGGAAGTATTGATAGATTGGCAGCATCAGTCTGCATATAATTTATAAAAATGTTAGAACAAAACATGCCATGAAATGGAATTGAGTTTGTTAAATATTTGAGCACTCTTACAGTTACTTGTTCCGAGTATTTGTGGATCACATGATTATGCCCTTCAACTAATATTGATGCAATGCTATCAAGCCTATTGTTCATGCTGAATTCATGGTTCCTAATTCTAATACTGTAATTTCTGTTCATGCATTTATTTTGCTCTGATCGTACCTCATACTTAGCTATTTTGTGCTTGCTCCGTTGTCGACATGACCATTTCGTGCATTTTTTCTGTCCTGATGTCTACTTCATAAAATTCATTATAACTTGATTGTCCGCCTATCTGCTAAATAATATGAGGGCCTGAAGCATGGTTGGTAATGCCATGTATACATTTAGTTCCGGAATTACACTTGGTCACCTGAAAAAAGCCCCACCCCGATTATCACATCTCATCAAATTCTCTGACTTCTTAGTGTTTTTATTATCCTGAAATCCTGAATAGCTAAACATGAATGTTCTGAAAGAAGCTTTATGGAATTGTGACAGATGTATTGAACTAATTATGCTTCTTTCAGAACTAATTATGGCTTGTTTCTGATATCAAGTGATGCCGTGTTCTGGAACCAACAGTAGCGGGCAAAACAGTATACTAAGTAGCAAAAATTGGTATTTATACTGGTATAGAATTTCTCATCCAAGTAATTCTTTTGGCAATTTTACCAATGTCGGATGTATTGAACTATTTATGCTTACCTGAATGTGTTATAGAGTTGGCCTGAAATGAGAACCGCTTCATCAATCCATGTTAATACTGACTGCCTTCATGCGTTGGTAGAGTACACGCTTATGGATTTCAGCCTCTCTTTTCTTCTATTACCACCGCATGTGTTTCTATTCGCCATCGGAAGATGTAATGATCCCCTTACAAGAACCGAAAGCAGTTCAAGGGAAAATCACATGAGCACTTTAGTTTGCTTTTCTTTTTCCGCTGTAGTTGTAATTGTTTCGGTCTATCCTTTTTCCAACTGCGCTACATCATTTGTGTAAAAGATTTACTTTACATTGTTACTGATGATAATGCTGCTGTGAGCCGAAGTATTTGATTCTTGAGCTGTTCATGCCCTGATGCATCACCTTGCAGGCAGGGGCAGGACTTCGCACACACAAGGGTAAGAGCAACCTGCATCTCTTGCCCCTTGGTACCATCTAGTACCTTTCTTTCTGAGGAATACTATATATAAAAGTTGGACAGAATCGCGGCCTCTCAGGCCCTCCACTGTTCATCCGCGCGGCGATTTACGGCCGTCCGATCATCAATCGACGGCCACAGCGATGAACAGTACCGACGAACAGTAATCTGCGTCTGAACAGTGCTTCTGCGAATGAACAGTTCGGCAAACAGTGCCAGTGGCAGCCGGTTACCCCGATGAACAGTGACAGCGGCATTCGAACTAATTTAAAACGATACAAATTAAACTAAAACGATGTAAGTTACAAACTTAAATTAAGATGTTACAAACTTAAACTAAGACGATAGAAATTTAAACTAAAACGATAGCTAAATCCTAATCTAAACGCCGCCGCTCGGGCCAGCCTCGTCGTCGTGCGCGGCCTCTGGCTCTGGGCTAAGCGCGAGCGCACACGCCTCTCCTGCCAGAGCGCGCTCGCCGCCCGGCGCTTGGCTTCCCCTGTTTGCCGCCGCTGCCCTCGCCTGCGCCTGCCTCGCCGCCCGCATCTGGTTCAGCTCCTCGTGCGACTCCCGCTTGGCGCGCAGCTGGGAGGCCGCATGCGCTAGCTCCTCCGTCTGGGCTATGAGCTGCTGCTGCCTGGGCTCCTCCGCCTGGGCGTTGAGCTGCTCGTACGTTGCCCGCTCGGCGGCCATGAAGACGTGACAACGCTCGTCGCGCTCCGCAGTCAGGATTGAGGCCTGGATGATGGCGGCCTCCACGGCGTCCCCAGCCGCCTCATAGCCGAGCCTGACCTGGCGGCCTGCCTGCTCGTTGCGCCAGCTCTCGAACGAGTTGGCGGCAACCACCTGGTCGGGCCACAACGGCGGCGGGAGCGCCTGCTCCGGCTCCTGCGCGGCGGCGGCACCTCATCGAGCTCCGGCGGTGGCTCCTGGCCGGGTACAGGTCCTGCACCTCCTCCTGCTCGTCCACGTCCGCCCAGTCGAAGGCGGGTTCGTCGGCGGCGTCCTCTTCTGGGCTACGGCTACGGCTGGTGGTGTGGTCAAGTGGCTACGGCGAGCGTCGGTGGTGTGGTGAAATGGCTGCACGGCGGAGGCCTCTTATAGCCGGCCAAGGTCGAGGCGGGTAACCGAGGCGGGAAGCGGTGGCGTTGGGCGGGAAGCGCCGGGTGGGTGAGCACGCGTCGCGTAAGAGTTAATGGCGGCGACACGTCTCCGCCACTGCGCCGCTTGGGAAGCCGGGAAAGGCTGGGCGCTCAGCAGGCGCCGCCGTAAATGCGAGGTGTGCGGGAGACGCATCGCCGTCCCGTCCCTTCGTCGCCTGCGGAAACGCGTCGCCATTAACGCGGGCGGAACGGCCTCCTTCACGGCGCCTTAAACCCATGGCCAGGCCGGCGTTGTGCGTATGACGGTGGGCCACCCCTGTCGGAGGCCATGTCCGGGCAGTGTGAAAGGATCGTATGACACCTAGGGGGGGGGGGGGTGAATAGGTGCTACTTCAATTTTAGTACGTTTTCAAATTAGGCTTGACACAAAAGGTAAATTCTCTAGATATGCAACAAAGGTGAATTTACCTATATGACAAGCAAGCAACTAAACAAGATACATGAAGTAAAGACTATAAACAAGGATAGAAGTAACCGAAGTGAAAGCACGCGGAGACACGGATGTAATCCCGAGTTCCTCCTTTTTAGGGGAGTACGTCTCGTTGGAGAGGCGTGAGCTACCACGAAGGTCAAAACTCAACCGCCACAAAGGCGGACGCACCTTCTTCTCCGATGAACCGCACCACAAAGGTTTGGTTCACCTTCCACTATCGGAATCCTTCAAGGCGGAATCCGGAGCCCTTACAACAACGATCCGAGGCACAACCCACAAGAGGATTGGGGGCTCCCGAACAGCTACAAATCTGTCACAAAGACAACAAGTGAGTACAATAAGAAGCTAGCTTTTTCTAATGGAAATCCTAGCCAAGGGGCCCTCAACTAAATGAGGGGGAAATGAAGAACGGCTTGGTGAAGATGTAGATCCGGGCCTTCTCCTTCAATCCTCCAAAGATCAACGAGTTTGGGTGGAGGGATTGGGAGATCTAGTGATTCTTGAGCTTGCAATAATGGAGACTTCAAGTTTGGGCGAGCTACCAAGCTGGAGGTAGGTGGAGGGCATTAAATAGCCCTCACAAAAATCTGGCCGTTGAGACCTTTTTCCCGAGCCAGCGGTAGTACCGTTGCGCCGGGCGGTACTACCGCTGGCGCCTTCTGCGGCACGGTCAAACAGCGCGCGCTGACTGTCGGGGGAATACTTTCTGACTGTCACTCGCTTCCCCCCGAACTTCGGTGAGTCGCAGCGAGTCACCACCTATCGCGGTGACCAAGACCCTGCCTTATGGATAGAAGACTACGAGGCAAGCATGACAGGGACTGATGTAACTCAGGAAGTACGTGCGGAATATTTCCACTTGGCAATACAGGGAGAAGCCAGGGATTGGCTGTTAAGGCTGCCATCAAAATCAATAAGCACATGGGAAGACTTAAAGGACAAGTTCATCAACAGATTCCAAACAGAAGACATGAAAAACCTTAGACAATGCATTAAAAAAGAGGACGAATCAAGCGGTGACTGGATCAAGAGAATCGCGGAGATCCTTGGCTCCGCCAAAAACTTAACAGTACATGCTGCAATACAAGCTATGAGGAAGAACTGTAGATTTGAGCCGCTGGTGCACAAATTAAGTCGCGCCGAGCACAAGATTGATAGTTTCGACCAGCTTTTGGCAACAGCTGACAAATACGCAAAGACAGATAAGGGGACAGGCGGCTTATCACAGAACCTAACAGGAAAATTGCAAGCCGCGCAAACTGAACATCGCGCACACCAGATGAAGGAGCAAGGGAGTGACAAGGCCTTACTCCCTAATAACTGCAAGGGGATCTTCGACGTTCCTTGCGACTTACATCGTAGGAGAGGTGGAAAGAAGGCGACACGCCAGATGCGGCTCGCAGCGGATCAACGCAGCACAAGAATAAATCTAGCTCTCATCAAGGGCCCGACGTTTTACCTAGAAGAAACATAGGACAGTTTCATACAGTGGAAGTACAAACAACGGATAGAAGCCGGAAGAGCGGTCAGATTTCAACGCCAGAAAGGTATCGTCGCTGGACAGAGCAATCGGTTATTTGGAGTCGCGGCGATCACCCCCCAGAAGTAAGAGATCCAGGACAGCCAGCTCTTGTGGTCACGCCTGAAGTCGCGGGATACAAGTTAAGTAAGGTCCTAATGGACGGAGGAGGAAGAGTAAACATCCTATATCAAGACACGCTCCGAAGAATGAATATACCCGAGACGAGGCTGCGACCATCCAGGAAAGAAATTCAAGGCATAATCCCAGGAGCTGTTACGCGACCAATCGGAAAGATAACACTTGAAGTTAGCTTTGGAACAGAGCGGAACTTCCGCACAGAGCTCCTAGACTTTGAGGTTGTAGCAGTCAAAAGCTCATATCATGCGATCTTTGGAAGAGAAGCCTATGTCAAATTTACCGCCGCCCCTGCTACGTCTACCTACAGTTAAAGATACCAGGACCAAACGGTGTTATTACAATATATGGAGACAGGCAGAGAGCGTTAGATGCGAGAACGCAGGCTCAGTACTCGCAGAAGAAGCTTGCATCGCCAACTCTTCACACGGATCAGTCGCAGATCGGGAATCGCAGCTCAAAACGAGTCGCGTTGGAGGTACCGCGGAAGCGGCCAACAGGATGCAGCCACCGGATGGTAAATACCCACCGAGAAGTCGCGCATCAGCAAGATAATGCCCCAGAGGTCGCTTGATACAAAAAGAAGACAAGAGATGGCGCATGTGCATAGACCAGCCTCGATCAACAACCCCAGCCAAAGGCTCAGTTATCGTGAGTCCTTACAAAGCAAACTCAACTCGACATAAGTCGCAGCTCAGTGCGGCTAATCGCCTAACAAACTTGCTCTCTGCTTCAACATGAGACATACATCGGAGCTATCATGCTCGACCCGAGTCGCTTTTAGCGACTCAAAATTGAACCAATCAGGTGTTCAACCCACTCCGTTAGGAGTATTAATTCGCAACTAAGTGCGATGAGTATCAAGTATGCATGGCCTGCGGGGAATAGAAAACCCGCATTAAAGGGCCTGCATCATCTGTAACACCCTGTAAAACATCGAGTGATTATGAAATAAAGCCGGCACCCTTGACATTCAAGGGTTTGTCGTTTCGCCTCAACTATCATTGAGTCGCTGAGTCTTTTGAATTTCATATATCACTGACCCTTGAGGGCTCCTTACGAGCATCGCGAGTACCAATCGCACCTCAAATTTTGCCAAACTAGTGGCAATCCTTAAGCTAGAAGCGTCTTGCATTATGCGGCCAAAGTACTGGGGTGTGGCGTCAATCGAGCTTGATTGCCTATCATGGCCGCTCTCGACCCTGAACACACATGTTCCTAGGAAATACTGAGCCGCGCGAGCGTCTACTTAATGGAATTATCATGAAAAGAACCTGCTTATAGGTCACCAAAATACTGTTTATAATACATGAATGTCTTACAGACTAACGGGCATGTCCCACATTATTTTTCTTCTTCCGAGCTACAGGAGTGGGAATTGGCGCGGCTTGTCTCGCAGTTGCAGTCGCAGGTGTCCTAATAATCAGGGCGCCACCAGACGAGGCAGAAGGGCCACCAGATACTGTTGGGAGTAGTAGCCGAGATGACTCAGCTCCTGTGGACTTTTCCTTTGGCACCTTGCTCCCATCAAGATTGAATTTTCGAGATAAGTGCCCAAGTCTAAGTTATCAACAAATTTTGTGGCATACCGCGCATCCCTTTCCAGATATCGAAGTACTCGCTTATTGGCAGTTCAGTATCATCCGCGCTCATCGCCAGGCCGTGGCGAGCAACCTTGCCAACATCTATTTCTGGATAATATGCTCGAGCAATGTCAAGACATGCGCGGCTCCGGCGCGAGCAGAGGATCGTTTCCAATCAGAGACATAATGCGGAGCCTTGAGCAGTTTATTTATCCAATACTCGCAAGATGTTGGGCCATCAGTCGCAGGAGAGATTACCGTCATAACTTCCTTGGTAACCTTTAAGAAGCGCTGGCTGAAGTCAGACAGATATACCAGTTGATCCTTCAAGTTGGAGCGGGACACTGGGGCCTCAGGCCCTATGTCAAGAAAGAAAAGGCAAGAAACAAGTCAGAGACTCACGTTGGTTACCCAAAATATATATGATTAAAGGAATAAAAGACGAACCAGCAAGCTGCAGGATGGCTGATTTGACCATGGAGCCAAAACCCTCAAAGGCTTTGAACAGCGAGTTATATTTTTCATCTCGCGCGGCGAGTTCCTTTGCGTGGTCTCCCTTCAGACGATCAATCAATTCAGATTTAAGAGTCAGCCCTTCTCGCAAAGATCTAATGACTTCGTCTTTCTCCATGAGTCGCTGCGCATATCGGCTTCAAGTTCTTTAAATTGCTCTTCACAGGAGTCGAGTTGACCTTTGAGAGATTTTATTTCCTGATCTTGGTCCCTAATGACCTCATTATGCTGCTCCAGGGAGACTGCATCATTTCAGGATGATCTATGGAAACCTTTACCCTTTATTGAGCCAGAAGCATCAAGCAAGGACAGTTCAAGCTGAAAATAAACAGAGCAAAATGCATGGGTAAACTATCCAGGAACTTGGGGGCTCGAGATTTGGAGCCAGGAAAAGAATCAACACCCCGTGCGATGACACAAGGTTTTGATCCTTGGGGGCTACGGTATGTACCTGGCGACTTGAAGAAAATTGCTCAACTAGGCCGCGCAGCAGAGCAGCATGCTTATCTCCAGCAGCAATTATGGCATCCGCAATTGACTTGGAACTATTTCCTGGAGCTGGAATTCTATCTTTAGTGGATACCCTACCAACAGTAGGAGTTGCGGATGGAGCTGCGACTGGGTCGTGGCAGGAGCCGCGTCAGCAATACCTCCCTCCAGGGAGGGCCTTGGATGAGTCGCACCATTACTGTTTCCCACGTTTTCATCAGCAGCATCATCCTCGCTCATAGCTGGCTGAGAAGAAGTGGGATGAGAATTAGACTTGGTATCCTCTTCAGCATGGCCCTGCAAAACATTGATGGGTTAATAAGCTGACCTAGCAGAGCCGCAACATTGAAAAGAAGGCGAACCATACCCAGAGGCGACACGGATACTCTTCATCAGGCAACCAGAGGAAGGAGAAGATAAACCTTGCAAATCTGAACCTACAGAGTATGAAAAGAAGTGGTGATCAGCAATTCCTTGCCAAAATATGCAAGCACAAAAGGAAAAGGAGAGAGTCGCAAACAATTACCCGAGCTTATTGAGAAGCAGTCCTTTGCAACAGCCTCGGAAGAAAAGCAGCCTTGTTGGGATCAGCAAGTTTTAAAGATTTGGCAGTTCTTGTTTCTACCAGTAGTGCCAAGGCTTTGCGGCGTTTCTCAGGCTGCGCGGGGTCTTCTGAGTTCTTGCATAAAATACGCTTCGAGGACCTGCGAGGCACCTCAGGAAGTTCCAAGAAAGGTGTATTTGGAGTCGAGGACAGAAGAGCGTCGGCCATTTGTTGCTCCTCTTCAGAAGCACTGCCCTCGGGCTCTGAGACAATATCATGCATAACTATATCTTCGCCAAAGGCTGCGGCTTGCTTTGACGACTCAGCCGCAGTTTCTTGGTTCAAGTCGCGTCCTCTGAGGGAAGAACCCAGAAATAGGGATCGATCTGAAAAGGAGCTCAGGTCAGAAATAATTAATTTTGGAGAAGGAATTTTCGAGGAAACAAGTGACAAGTAAACATTACCACGAAAGGCTTGTGCTCAGCCCAGAAGGGAGCAAGCCCGACGTTATCATACGAGTCAATATCCTCGTCCGTCACTCGGCGAATGAAATTTATCCATTCCCCTTTGTCCCAATCTTCAGGGCAAATACGGTCGACGTCGTTTGCATGACAAGTGAAATCCACCATAAGTCGCGAGCGGCGACTCACAGGCTGAATTCGCCACTTAGTCCAGCAAGATATGAGATCTAATCCAGTGAGACCATGGAGTGTCAGCGCCCTCACCTTGTCTAGAAGGGATTCGATAAAGGGCAACGAAGAAGGATCAGACTTAGAAGACAAGCATCGGTAGCCTCGAAGGGAAGAGGAGACCAAAGAGGAAGAGGAATTTCACCCTCAGGAGAAGTGTTTTTACAATAGAAGAATGTCCTTTGCCAATCCTTGATTTTCTTGGCAAGGGTTAGTTTTGGGAAAATACTACCCCTACGGCGTTGGAAGGAAATGGCGCGCATTGGAGAAAAGGACCATCTGTGGTTTCCCTTTGACTATTGCAATTGAAAAGAGCAAGCCAGAAATCTATTGAAGGCGGGATACCCAGATAATCTTCGCAGAGGACGTGGAAGTTGCTCACTTGCAACATCGAATTAGGGCCAATATCATGGAAGCGGAGACCCAACCGCTGCATCAAGGAGCGGAAGAAGAGAGAGCCTGGGGGCTTGAACCCACGCTCAACATGCTCCGCAAATATCACTACTTCTCCTGGTTGAGGGTTGGGAATTACCTCCTCACCGGCTGCCCGCCATTCGCATTGATCTTTTGGTGGAAGAAGGCCCCGTGCAGATAGGGATTCCAGGAAATCTTCGTCGACCCACGAGCCTTCCCAGTTGCATTTGCGGCGAGACATTTTCTCAGATTGATGGAGATCTCCACCGAAGGATTGTGAGTACGAGAAGCGAGATTGGAGGCGGCGGAAAGGAGCAGCGGATGCGTGATGCAGAACGCTGGGAAAAACGATGAGCCAAGATAAATAGCCCAGATGCGGAAGACGTTTAGATCTGAAAATCAACCGTCAAGGCAGGTTAAGTCGCGTTCTGAGCCGCCAAGAAGAGTTATAAGCCGCAGATTGGAAATATGAAAATTGGAGTTCAGCTGGGATAATTCATGTGCGCGGCTCAGGGGTTTGTTAAGACAAAAAAGGCCTTCACTCGAAATCCAAGCTAAACTTGGGGGCTAATGTCGGGGGAATACTTTCTGGATTAACCCGCGGCCCAGTGCGACTTACTTACTCGCACGGACAAAGGCCCACTTGGGAGCAAGCCTAGTATTGAACCGCCATAAGGAGAAAGATCTAGAAGACATATCCGGAGGACGTGAAGACCAAGTAGTCTCCGAGTAGGCCTCTGTGGACGTATTCCTTATGGGGAAAGTTTCCTTTGTAACCTAGCGAGCCTCTGTGTATATAAAGAGGACTCGCAGGACTTAGAGAGGGTCAAGCTATCAAGCCCTAACCCTAGCTCATACGGCGAGTACCAGATCGGATCGCCTCCATTGTAACACCTCGATTATCATATCAATACCAATCTAGGGTAGGCAGGAAGTAGGTCTTTTACCTCACATTGAGGGGGCCGAACCTGGGTAAATCTGTGTTGATCTTTGTTCCTGCGATCCCAAGCTCGGAGATGCTTGACTCGCGTAATCCCACACCTACGAAGTCATCTATGACACCTGACGTGACAAACCCACGACACTGACTGCGCTTCAAAACCTCATGAGCGGTACTACCGCCCGAAGTGCCGGTAGTACCGCACATGGCCTTCCGAACCTCCTTTCCGCGGTACTGCGAGCGGTACTGCCGCTGAGCTGGTCAACCACCAGCGCTGACCAGCCTGAGCCAGCGGTACTACCGCCCGTAGTACCGCTGGTACTGCCGCACATGGTCGCCAGAACCTCCTTTGGGCGGTACCGCGAGCGGTACTGCCGCCTGCCTTTTGGCAAAGAGTACCCAGCGGTACTACCGCCCGAAGGGGCGGTACTACCGCCCAAAGACAGAAACCACTCCTTCTCATTCTTTTTCCGATGCGAGGACAACGGAGATGTTTACAAAACCTGATCACACTTAGACAAGGAGTTAGGAGCACATGTTGTATTGTCAACATCACCAAAATATGAGTAGAGCAAATTATGCTCTTTCAATCTCCCCCTTTTTGGTGGATGATGACAATACAACAATTTGCCACAAACAATTTGTAAAATTTAGACGGAGCTCCCCCTATATGTGTGCATATTCAAGGATAGCTTTTGAATGCTAAATGCACAACAAATAGGATCAACACTCCCCCTAGATTTTACAAACCGTGCAAGATAAAATATAGAGCATATTACAACAAGAGCATGGGAATAAAAGTTTAGAGTTCAACATGTCTTACACCATGCATAACAAACGAGGTTCACAACATAAAAACGACAAACCAAGTTCACAAGCTCATAAAAACGACAAACCAAGTTCACAAGCTCATAAAAACAACCAAGAAACGCAAAGCTTGTAACTTCCCATGCAAAACCCTTCGAAGCCTAATAGATGTTTCTCCCCCTTTGGCATCAAGACACCAAAAAGGAGAGAAACCGATGCTAACGTCCCGGGTTCACTCGGTGCTTGAGGGGCGAGGGCGACGACGAGAGGACACTTCTTCTTCAACATCTTCATAGTCCGACCAAGTGAAGATTTCGCCTTGGGAGTTCTTCGCTTGCCACTCTTCATAAGTTGGAATGTTCTTCTCCGAGCCGGAAGCAACTTGTTCACCTAGCTCACGGCGACGTTGAATGTCGAGTTGACGAGCAGCTTCTCTTTCTCTTCACGTTCCCACGAGCGCTTCTCAAGAGCCTTGGACATACCAAAACTTTCTTCATTTGACGAGCCATCCAAGTGAAGCCACTCTCCTTGGCAGCCCGAGAGGGGCCTTCATCACCTACAACTCCCTTGTCCTTGCCTCTAGCAGTTTTGGTACCCTTGACCTTCTCGGTATGATCTTTGACACGGAGTTGCTTGGGCTTGTGGATGATCCAAGTGTTGGGGTCACTAAGTCCCACAGCGGATGCTCTTTCCCACTTCCAAAGGATAATCTTCATGATGAGGGGCCGAACAAGCATTCTTCTTGAATATGGTGACGTTCCATATCTCATTCCAAAGGTAATCCATAACATCCAGTTTCTTCCCTTTGGATCTCCATTGATGAGTCATGACCATCAAGGTAACTAGGTAGCTGTGAATTTGATCAAATTTCCAACCTTGGGGTTGATGGTTTCCCGGTAAATGCGATGCATGATCTCATATGGAGGGTAAAGACCCTCCGAGTTGCCAACGGTGTACTTTTCCAAAAGTAGAGAGGAGCAAGGTCATCCTTGGGCTTGGGCCTTGGATCAACATGAACCCGAAAGTACTTGTCGTCGAGGGCATCGGTCCAATGAGGACCAAAATCTTCATACCCAAGCATAGAGCCAATATCACTCCAAAGAGCGGTGAGCTTCCTGTCTTTAGTCATCCAAGTGATGTACCGTGGCTCCTCGGTGCCAAAATAGACTGTGGCAAGGAATTGGCACAAGAGCTTCATCATAATTCTGTTGGAGGGTGATGAAAGGAACAATCCCAAACTCATGGCACATAGACAAGGCTTCTCCAAAGTATTCTGGCTTTCTCTCCATGTGAGGGATATCAATGTACCTCAGCTCTAGCACATTGTCATTGGGCTTGCGATAAGTATCTCATTGTAGCACTCCTCTTGAAAGCGGGTATAGAAGAAAGGATTGTTGCCCCGAAACTGAGGTGTCAAATTCACTCGATCAACTGCATATGGATCTCTTTTCCTCAAGGAAGTGTAATCTTTGTCAGACATTTCACTAGCTGTCAAGTTCTTGCTCTTGTTTCCTGCAGCTTTCTTCTTCGGAGCAGCCTTCTTGCTCTTGGTGACCGGGGACCATACACTCTTCCATTGTGGGATCAAACTCCTCGTCCAATCTCGTCAACCCTAGGTTTCTTTCCCCGAGACTTAGAACCACTCGAACCACCTGTGAATAGCATGGGGTAGGAAAGCATGGAGATGAGTAACACACAAATATTTCACGAATAGAAAACCAAGAACACGAGTGAACATAACTTGGAGGAAACAAATGCTAGGTGGGAGTACAACTAGGAAGGTTGGATTTGACACAAGATGGTGATACATTCAAAGAGGAACATGAAAAACATCCATAGTCATATCCAACAAATCTAGATGGAGAACTACAAAACTAGCCAAAGATTCTTCACAAGATTCATACACAGGGTTCTAGGCATCCTAGATTGCATCTCTACCGCACCAATTTGTCAAGAACACCAAGAGGGAAGCAATCTAGTCATCTCCATCCATCAACTAGATGAGAGAGAGGGAGAGAGCTTACCGGTGCTCATGGCAAGGATCGAGGGAGGGAGAGATGCCCGAGAGGTCCCGGGCCGGGGGTGCAAGATCCACGGCCGGGGAAGCTCGGTCCCGGCGGTGAGGATGGCCGGCGGCGGCGGTTTCACGAGAGGAGAGAGAGGGGCGGATGGGGAAAGTGAAAGGATTGACTTTCACCCATCCGCCCGAGCCTTATCCTGTGAAAAACCGCACGAGCGGTACTACCGCTCGATCCAGCGGTAGTACCGCCCCCGATTCCTGCGCGGCCCGGGCAGCGGTCCCACGCGCTGGCAAGGGGCTGAGGCACCCGAGCCAGCGGTAGTACCGCTCCAGGGGCCGGTAGTACCGGTGCCAGGGGGCAAAACTTTTTATGACTCCAAACGTAGCCGTAAAAAGAATTTGTCACCGGTTCCGACCACAACTTTGCCGAGAGCATGAAATAAAAGGTATTTGAGACGGAGTGGCTTAGGATAAGGTTGTGGCTTAGGATAGAACTCGAAACTGGAGAGAGAGAGTTTGCCCAAAAATGCAAGAATCGACACGAAAGGCCAAATTTGAGCACTCTCCCAAAGCGAAAGGTCTAAAACACCCAAATAAGAGCCAAATAAGATCAACTCCTCATAAGGAGGAGGGCGGTGGCCTAGGCCACCATGTAAGAGTGTATGTGGCGTGACACCGCGAAGATGTATCTTGGGTTCACAACCACTACTCATCATTTAAGCTCACAATTCATAGCACGAATATAGAGAGGCAAATGAATTCTTAATGTCGGCATAATGGGGGGAGGGATGGTCCAATGTATTAGGGCCGCACTCCCCCTATATCCATGCCTACACCTAAACCAAATAATAGTCAAAAATAGGTGTGTATGCAAGATGGTCAAGTCAAGCTCCTAGAATCCACGATATTTAGCTCATGCCTCAAGAAGGTGAATCTTGCTTCATCAAGTGGCTTCGTGAAAATGTCGGCAAGTTGATCTTTGGTTGGAATATAGCCAAGCTCAATATCACCACGAGCAATATGATCCCGAATAAAATGATGACGAATCTCAATATGCTTCGTTCTTGAGTGTTGCACCGGATTGTGGCCAATCTTGATAGCACTTTCATTGTCACACAAAAGAGGCACTTTGTCACAATTGACACCGTATTCCTTTAAAGTTTGCCTCATCCATAACAATTGAGTGCATGCACTAGCGGCCGCCACATACTCGGCTTCGGCGGAGGATAGAGATATGCAATTTTGCTTCTTAGAAGACCAACTCACCAAGGACCTACCAAGAAATTGGCATGCCCCGGAAGTTGATTTCCTATCATCCTTGCAACCGGCCCAATCCGAATCCGTGTACCCGGCAAGAGAGAAATTAGTGCCCTTTGGGTACCACAAACCAAACCTTGGGGTATCAACCAAATATCGAAGGATTCTATTGACCGCCACCATGTGGCTTTCTTTAGGAGCGGCTTGATACCTTGCACACACCCCTACACTCAACACAATATCGGGTCTAGATGCACAAAGATAAAGCAAAGAACCAATCATAGAGCGATAAAGTTTTTGATCAACATCGATACCGTCGGGTTAAGTTCAAGATGGCATTTGGTGTCCATGGGAAACCGCTTCCCTTAGCATTGTGCATATTGAACCTCTTGAGCATGTCTTGGGTATATTTGGTTTGAGAGATGAAAGTCCCTTCATTCAATTGCTTGATCTCAAAACCGAGAAAGAACTTCAATTCGCCCATCATAGACATCTCGAACCTATCGGTCATAAGCTTTGAAAATTCATCATTGAAAGCTTTGTTAGATGAGCCAAATATAATATCATCAACATAAAGTTGGCATATGAAAAGCTCCCCTTTGACCCTCTTGGTAAAGAGAGTGGGATCGATTTGCCCCAATTCAAATCCACGGTCTAGCAATAGCTCTCTTAGGTGCTCATACCAAGCACGAGGTGCTTGTTTGAGACCATAGAGCGCCTTATCAAGCTTGTAGACATGGTTAGGGAATTTAGGGTCCTCGAAACCCGGTGGTTGCTTAACATATACCAACTCCTTTAAAGGACCATTAAGAAAGCACTTTTCACATCCATTTGTTGCAATTTAAAGTTATGATGTGATGCATATGCAAGAAGGATACGGATGGACTCAAGGCGAGCCACGGGTGCATAAGTCTCTCCAAAATCAATGCCTTCAACTTGAGAGTACCCTTGTGCAACCAATCTTGCCTTGTTCCTCACAACCATTCCACTCATCTTGCTTGTTCTTGAATATCCACTTTGTGCCTATAACATTGCGGCAATCTTTTGGCTTCTCAACTAGATTCCACACTTTGTTGCGCTTGAAGTTATTGAGTTCATCATGCATAGCTTCTAACCAATCCGGATCTTCAAGAGCTTCAAACACTTTCTTTGGTTCCACCATGGAAATATGAGCTTGATGTTCACTAAAGTTGCCAATTGCCTTCTTGTGGTAACACCCTTCTTGTGGTCACCAAGGATGTTTTCTAGACGGTGACTCTTTATTCAAAGTCTTTTCAACTCTTGCTTTACGACGGGCTTCGATATCTCTATTGCATCTTGGAGGTATCTCTTGATCATCTTGATCATTTGAGTCCCCGTCTTGACCGGAATGTTGACCTTGATCATCTTGAAGCACATCTTCAACAATGGAAGGAGAGGGTTGATCTTGGTCATGACCTTGGCTAGCATCAACAATAGGAGAACTTGGTTCTTGCATAGCAACTTGGTCAACATGAGGAGGGTCTTGAACTTGTTCTTGGGGTGGTGCATCATTTGCTTCCATGATAGGCGCCGTTTCAACTTGTGATGAAGAGGCCTCCACTTGAATGGAGCTTGGACTTGCTTGAGGAGACTCGTAATGAATCTCAACGGGACGATGGAAACCAATGCCCATTCTTCTTATAGCATCTTGAGGCTCTTCATTATCTACATCACAAACATGAAATTGCGCCACTTGGGAGCCGTCATTCTCATCGAACCTCACATCACAAGATTCTATGACTTTCCCAACGGTTTTGTCATAGACTCTATAGGTGTGAGATTCGGCACCGTACCCAACAAAAACACCCTCTAAAGCTTTAGATTCAAATTTAGACAAACGAACACTTTTGTTCTTATAGAAACACTTACAACCAAATACTCGGTAGTAGGAGACATTGGGCTTGTTGCCGGTGAGCATCTCATAAGATGTAAACTTCTTGCCAACTCGAAAGAATAGCCGGTTTGATGAATGACACGCCGTGGAGATAGCCTCGGCCCATAAGAAAGTGGAGACTTAAACTCCGCCAACATAGACCTTGCCATATCCATGAGAGTCCGGTTCTTCCTTTCGGCTACACCATTTTGTTGAGGGGTATATGCAGCGGAATATTGATGACGAATCCCCTCTTCACTAAGAAACTCATTTAAGGTGTAGTTCTTGAACTCGGAGCCATTATCACTCCTAATGACCAATATAGGGACATTGTGTTGGCGTTGAACTTCATTGGAAAAGTCGATGACGGCTTGTTGGGTCTCATCCTTCGTCTTGAAGAAATAAACCCAAGTAAATCTTGAATAGTCATCAACAATCACCAAACAATATTTCTTCCCACCAAGACTAGGTTGAGGCACGGCACCAAAGAGATCAACATGAAGAAGTTCCAATATCCTCTTTGATGAAATGATGGTCTTGCTTGGATGGGGAGAATCATGCATCTTTCCTTCAACACAAGCCCTACAAAGACGATCTCTAGAAAAAGAAACATTGTCTTTTAGTCCAAGAATGTGGCCACCCTTGTGAAGACTTTGCAAAGTTCTCATGTTGACATGGGACAAGCGGCGATGCCACAACCATCCCACGTCGGCCTTTCCGAATAGGCATATTGCTTGAGTGTTGGTAGACCCCGAAAAGTCCACCACGAACAACTCATTTTCAACATACCCAACGAACATGACCTTTAGAGTCTTGCTCCTCAAGAGTACCACCATATCAATAGTAAAATGGACATCAAAATTCATCTTATTAAGTGCACGAACGGACATAAGATTGTAACCGAGGGACTCGACAAGCATGACATTTACAAGGGTGATATCCTTTGCAACTACCACCTTGCCGAGACCCTTACCTCCGCTTTTGATTTATCACCATAGGAGACGGATGCTTGATTTATATTTGGTCCCAACTCCGTCATGATCTCCTTGCTTCCGGTCATATGACTAGTGCATCCACTATCAACCACCCATTTAGACCCACCGGAAGCATAGTCCTACAAGAAATCATTGCTTGGTTTTAGGTACCCATTTCTCAATGGGTCCTCTTTTGTTAGCAACAAGGGTCTTAGGAACCCAAATAGAATAAGCAATGTAACCATCATAAGGACCAACATATTTTGCATAAACATCCCATAATAATCAACATAAAGAATGTAGTTGGGGTTATGCCCCGCAAAGTCACTACGAGTGGTCTTGCCCCTAGTGGCATTACCACCGCAATGGAGTCTTGGCTTGTGCGGGCTTGGCATTGGTGTTGCTCTTCTTCTTCTTTGCCTTGGCCACATAACCAAGACCCTCCTTCCCTTTGTGTGGCTTTTGCTCAAAAATTTGAGCAACAACCTTTTCTTTACCTTTAGGAATAGAGGTCTTGGCACTAGTGGCCTTGGCAAGCTCAACCTTCAACCTAGCATTTTCCTCAATAACATTTGCATGATCACAAGAGGGAGTAGAGTGCTAGGTGAGTTAGATTTAGAAAGTTGAGTTTGAAGTTGCTCATGAGACTTGACTAGAAGAGAGTGGGTACTTTCCAAGGCCTTGTGAGCCTTGTTAAGTTTCTCCACATCCTCAAGGAGTCTAGCATTAGCAACCACAAACTCGGCTTTCTCCTTTTTAATCACTTTATATTTAGCAAAGACATGGTCTCTATCCTTAATGATTTTAGCAATTATTTCATCATTTTTATCATCAAGAGACTCAATTCTTTCCTCAAGAGAGGTTCTATATTCACTCTCTTCTTGAAGAGAGGCATTCAAGGATGCAATGGTGAGAGAATCCTCTCTCTCAATTTTCCCTTGTCATCAAGGATTTCTTCGGCCGCATCAAGTTGTCTCAAGAGAGACTCAACATATGCCTTAGTTTCACCTTGCAAGTTAGCCACAATAGTATCGGAAGCAACAAGTTCTTTCTTAATCACAAGACTAGTTTTATCATCTATTTCATGCATAGTCTTGGGAGTAGAAGATGATACCTCGGTGACGGAGCCATGAGGCAACGAGCGGTGTTGATGGAGAGGTTCTCATTGGGGGATTCGAAGAGAGAAGGAGGTGGAGTTGATACAATGGCCAAAGCGGCCACCTCACGAGTGGGTTCTTCTTCTTCTTCGGAATCCTCGGAAGGATACTCTTCTTGAGTCATCAACACAATTCTTGGTGCTTTCTTGAAGAATGGCTTCCTCTTGACAAAAGGCTTCTTTTGTATCATGTTTGATTGGCCCTTGAGGACAAGCCTTCCACCGTTTTGCTCTCTATTCTCATATGGACAATCTTTGATGAAGTGATGCTTGTTATGACAATTGTAGCAAGTCTTTATCCTATTAGCAAACTCCTTCTTCCCACTTGGATTGTTTGATCGATCAAGTTGAGCCTTTGCCTTGGCCGGGTCATTCCAAAATGTCCTTGTTGCAAGAGCTATGTGACCATGGAGGGCTGTTCAAGTTCATCGGGAGGAAGGTTGTTCGGGCATGCTTCAACTTCATCATGTTCATCAAGGCACACAACCTTGGCCTTCAAAGCAAGAGAGGGACCTTGCTTCATTCCCATGGCCCTAGCACGGTTGTCTAGAGCATTCTTGGTGGCAACCTTGGAGGCTTGCATCTCTTGCATAACTTCATTGGATGTCATCTCAAGGTAGTTGAATTTTCCTTGAAGGGCCTTCAAGTCAACGGGCTCGAAGGGCATGAGTGCATTCACATACTTCCTCTTGATCCAAGCATCATCCACATAGGTTGCCCCAACATTGAAAAAGGCTTGGCAAGAATCTTGAGTCTTGCATACATCTCTTCATGAGTTTCACTATCAAGCATGTAGAAGCCTTCGGCTTCATTGTTCAAAGCATCAAATCTATTCCTCTTCATGCTTTCATTTCCAAGAAATGCCACCTCAAGGCACTCCCAAGCTTCTTTGGCGGTGGAGACGTTTTGAATGTGATGAAGACCACTTTCTCCAACGGCAAGTTCAATCATGTGGAGAGCGGAAGCATTGAGTTGTTTCTCGGCCACCTCTCTTCTTGTCAAGTTGTTAGGATTCACGGCCTTGTATCCCTCTTGAATGATCCTCCAAAGCTCGATAGAGGAACTGTTGATATGAGATTTCATTAAGTGTTGCCAAGTAGCAAAAGCCAATGCATTAAGTTTAGGAGGTGGACCCAAAGGGTTTATGCGAGTATGATGGATAGGTGGGTCGGGAGAGTACACAAAGGGAACCCCATGGTACTCCGGCTTCCCACCTTCGGGAGTGGTGGTAGATGTGGAAGATTTCTTAGGGTCGGTTTCTTTATCTTCAACCCCTTTCTTTTCCCTTTTCCCTCCTCGGTATCACCGTCATGGGAGGTAGCGGAGTCATCTAGTGGGGTGGTCTCCTTAGGAACCTTGCCACTTGCGAGTTGTGTGATCAACTCACGCATCTCGGCAAATTTGGTATCCATGGACGATATCAAAGATGTCTCCATCAATTTGAGATCGGCCATGGATGCCGTAGTGGCTTGGTCATCCACGGGATCACCATCACTTCGTGTCATACTTCTCTTAGGCGGTTAAGCCCAACAAGAGAGCCGAGGCTCTGATACCAATTGAAAGGATCGTATGACACCTAGAGGGGGGGGGGTGAATAGGTGCTACTTCAATTTTAGTACTTTTTCAAATTAGGCTTGACACAAAAGGTAAATTCTCTAGATATGCAACTAAGGTGAATTTACCTATATGACAAGCTAGCAACTAAACAAGATACACGAAGTAAAGACTATAAACAAGGATAGAAGTAACCGAAGTGAAAGCACGCGGAGACACGGATGTAATCCCGAGTTCCTCCTTTTTAGGGGAGTACGTCTCGTTGGAGAGGTGTGAGCTACCACGAAGGTCAAAACTCAACCGCCACAAAGGCGGACGCACCTTCTTCTCCGATGAACCGCACCACAAAGGTTTGGTTCACCTTCCACTATCGGAATCCTTCAAGGCGGAATCCGGAGCCCTTACAACAACGATCCGGGGCACAACCCACAAGAGGATTGGGGGCTCCCGAACAGCTACAAATCTGTCACAAAGACAACAAGTGAGTACAATAAGAGCTAGGTTTTCCTAATGGAAATCCTAGCCAAGGGGCCCTCAAGTAAATGAGGGGGAAATGAAGAACGGCTTGGTGAAGATGTAGATCCGGGCCTTCTCCTTCAATCCTCCAAAGATCAACGAGTTTGGGTGGAGGGATTGGGAGATCTAGTGATTCTTGAGCTTGCAATAATGGAGACTTCAAGTTTGGGCGAGCTACCAAGCTGGAGGGCATTAAATAGCCCTCACCAAAATCTGGCCGTTGAGACCTTTTTCCCGAGCCAGCGGTAGTACCGCTGCGCCGGGCGGTACTACCGCTGGCGCCGTCTGCGCCACGGTCAAACAGCGCGCGCTGACTGCGCTTCAAAACCTCATGAGCGGTACTACCGCACATGGCCTTCCGAACCTCCTTTCAGCGGTACCGCGAGCGGTACTGCCGCTGAGCTGGTCAACCACCAGCGCTGACCAGCCTGAGCCAGCGGTACTACCGCCCGTAGTACCGCTGGTACTGCCGCACATGGTCGCCAGAACCTCCTTTGGGCGGTACCGCGAGCGGTACTGCCGCCTGCCTTTTGGCAAAGAGTACCCAGCGGTACTACCGCCCGAAGGGGCGGTACTACCGCCCAAAGACAGAAACCACTCCTTCTCTTTCTTTTTCCGATGCGAGGACAACGGAGATGTTTACAAAACCTGATCACACTTTAGACAAGGAGTTAGGAGCACATGTTGTATTGTCAACATCACCAAAATATGAGTAGGAGCAAATTATGCTCTTTCACAGTGTCCGACACCCCGAGAGGGGCCTCCAAACTTGGGGGTGCCGCTGGTGACGGTTTTTGACGTATGGACTCCCAATGGGTCTTTGGGTCGTTTGGAGAATGCCGGTGGAGATGCTCTAACAAAGATGAGTCACCGGAGTGACATCAGCTCAGACATGTTCCTCTTCCTCACATGTTAACGCTAAAGGCAGAATTAATGGAATCACGGATTCACGATGCTACAACGGATTTACTTCTCCGATCATCGTTATTTCTCCCGTCTAATACTGTACAATGGATCCTTTGATGCAATGTCTACCTTGCAGGTTTAGTTCCCGATCGCGTGCACTCATGCACTCGCAAAACAGTGGAGGCCACGTGCCGTTGCCTAGGTCGGGTAGACATGATATCTTCAGCAGCTGAATCCGATCGATGAAACTGAATTGGTGAGATCTACACGAATGTTCCAGAATTGAGCAGGCAGATAGCCATTGACACATGCCGAAGCTACACGGCTCATCCAATAATCTGATGGCCCACGTGTCCCTCCCGGCAAACAAGAGCCGTCCATTGCACGAGCTCCAGACCCACATCCCAGTGACGTGCCCCCGTGGCGTCCATCTCCTCTCGCTGGCGTGTGGGGCCAGCCCTGCGCAGCCGATCCGAGAAACCCATCTCCATGCGTCCACATATTTTCCGGCAGGAAGAAAATGAGGGGAAAAAAACGAGTGTGAGGCAATAAAACTCGCCGAATTTTCTCCACACACAAATCGCGCACACTAGGGAAAGCACTATCCCTTTCGACCGAGCCTTTCTAGCGAGCGTGCGTGTGTGTACTAGCGACAGTACGGCTGCGCATTCCGACGCGAGTTTTTACTAGAGGCTAGGAAAAACAAAGAAGGGGGTCAGCTCCTTCGTCCAGGGGGCGCGGGGAGGAAGAGGAGAGGAGGGATCAGGGGAGAGGGGTCGGGGGTTTGGGCTTCGGCAATGGAGATGGCTCTCCGGGCGCAGAGCCCGCTCTGCTCCCGGAGCAGGCCGGTGCTCGTCGTGCGCCCCGCCGCCGCTGGCCTGCCGCAGGTACGCGTTCTCTCCGTTCCCTGGAGCTGTTTGGTGCCTATCGTCTTTGCGTTCTTGGTCCGGAGAACTTCGATTGGTGTGTAGAGGGCAGGGCCGAGTGTTGTGCCATTGCCATGTTCATTGGTGGAATGGTGGTATTTGTCTGAGGACTTGGTTTCAGTTGCCCCCCAATTTGTTGGGTGTATTCTGTGCATCTAGAGTGGACTTAGTTACGCCCTCCCATCAAGCAATTCTTTTGGTGTGCTAGTTTCAATCATGGGAAGGGTCTTAACCTGGGGCATGTTGGAGTGCTACGGCTGAATAATTAGTTCAGCAATAAAATCTGCTACTACATTACATTCAGACATGGATCCTTATTTACAGTCTTACATTGGCCCAAGTATCTTAATTCCATTTTTTCCTTTTTCCCCAGTCTATCGTGAACTGCAGCAGATTTACAAGAAGCAGGCTTGTTCGATGCATGGTAGCAAGTTCAGGTTCGAGGAACGATTTTGTTAAAACTCACTGTCTGAGTACTCTGGCCGTACTACTTAGCTGGCTCATGTTCTAGTAACATTGTATTATTCAGATTATCCGAAGAGGAATCCGAGGAGATCATCAACTCCTAAGCCCAAGGGAACTGCCTCTAGAAGATATGCTTCCAGACCTGCCACTGAATCCAGCACGAAGAAGATCGAGCAGAGCAGCAGCATTGATGAAGGTGATATTGGCACAAGCAATGGGACGCTCAGTAGCGAGGCAACAGAGCAGACGAGTACCACAGAAAAAGAATCTGAGGTGGACTTGTCAGGAAGTGTTTCTAGCAGCACGGCACTGGAGGGAGTGAATGAGGCTGAGACTGAAGAACAGGTCGACCAGCAGTCGTCAGCATTGGCTTCCACCTACATGGATGCCAAGTCAATTGACAGAGAACTTGAGGAGTACCGTGGCAAAATGAGTGCGCTGGTGGGATCGAAACCTGAGCTTTTATTGCGTGCTACCACTCAAGGACAGGACCAATTGAACATTGGTGTTCATGAACAAGACAAACCGGTAATTAGTTTCAGTGAGCAAGACATATCTGTTGTTGGTGTTCCTGAACAAAGCCAGTCAGTTGTCGGTGTCACCGAAGAAAATCCAAGGAAGCTTACCACCATAGTTAGCGAACATGATATCACTGAAGCAGAAGTGGAGGGGATAGCCAGCAAGAATCTCGAGGAAGGAGAACTTCTTGACGTCACGACAATTAAAGATGCAAATGAAGAACCTTTGGTTGCCGGTGATGAACTGAGGATAACAAAGGATGAAGAACAACATAAACCAGAGATGCAAGAACAGGTACAGGAGGATGTTGATCCTGGAGCGCTAAAGCGAAGGCTTGAAGATCTTGCATATGAAACGCATTCGATCGGGAACAAGTGTTTTGTTTTTCCTGAAGTGGTGAAAGCTGATTCAGTTATTGATCTTTACTTAAATCGTAGCATGTCTGCCTTAGCAAGTGTGCCTGATGTTCTTATCAAAGGGGCATTCAATGGTTGGAGATGGAACCCTTTTACTGAAAAATTGCATAAAAGTGAATTAACAGGGGACTGGTGGTGTTGTAAGCTCTACATACCCAAGCAGGCATACAGATTAGACTTTGTGTTCTTTAATGGTGACACCATCTATGAAAATAACAATTATAATGATTTCGTCCTACGAATAGAAAGTGACTTTGATGAATACTCATTTGAGGACTTCTTGGTTGAAGAAAAACAAAGGGAACTTGAAAGGCTTGCCGCTGAAGAAGTTGAAAGGGAAAGACAGGCCGAGGAGGAGCGCCGAAAGGAGGAAGAAAGGGCCGCAATGGAGGCTGATAGAGCACAAGCAAAGGCTGAGATTGAGATGACAAGGAATAGGTTGCAGCATGTGTTGGGTTTAGCCAGCAGACACGCCGATAATCTATGGTATATAGAGCCTAACACATACAAAGGAGGGGATAGTGTCAGATTATACTATAATCGAAGCTCGAGGCCCCTAATGCATACAAACGAGATTTGGTTGCATGGAGGTTACAACAACTGGATTGATGGGCCCTCTATTGCTGAAAGACTGGTCAAGTCTAAAGAAAAGGATGGTGATTGGTGGTATGCAAATGGTATGTTACTTCACACATTTCATCTCTTGGAGTTAGGGACTTAGGATTCATATTGTCATAACGCGGTGGTATCGACATAAAAGAAGCATGATAACTCGGGCATTGTGTATGGATCTAAATTACATGCTGATCTTTCCTAAAATACATGTTCTCTCGTGAATGAGTTTGAAGATCTGATATCATGTGTTTGGTTTACTTTCTCCTTTTGCTTATCATACATACATCTCACACTTGACTTTACTCCCTGTATAGTTACTTTACCAGATAGCGCATTGGTGTTGGACTGGGTTTTTGCTGATGGACCATCTGGGAATGCAAAGAAGTATGATAACAATGGAAGGCGAGATTTCCATGCTGTCGTTTCAAAGAGCATATCTGATGATTTATTTTGGGTGGAAGAAGAACATAGGATATTTAAAAGGCTTCAACAAAAAAGAAAAGAAAGAGAGGATGCTGGTCGGAAAAGGGTTAGTTCAAGAGAATCAACACATATAATCTAGGAGGCTAGGAGCATTGTACCTATCTATACTTGATTACATATTAAACCAAAAAAAATTCTCTTCTCTTTTGATATGAAAAAGAGAATCCTTTGACATAAGATCTTGTGACATTTACCTTTTGTTTGATTGCAATAGGCTGAGATAACTGCAATGATGAAAGCTGAGACGAAGGAGAAGACTATGAGAGAGTTTCTTCTCTCACAGAAACACATTGTGTATACCGAGCCACTCGAAGTACGTGCAGGAACCACCGTGGATGTTCTATACAATCCTTCTAACACAGTGCTGAATGGAAGTCCAGAAATTTGGTTCAGATGTTCATTTAACCGTTGGACGCATCCAAGTGGCCCTTTGCCGCCACAAAAGATGGTGAATGCAGAAAATGGTTCACACTTGCGAGCTACAGGTGTCGATCCTTGCCAGTGACCTTTTCTTGAAGCATATTTCACGCTAATACACAATCAAGTACCACTAGATCCACCCTCTAGAACGTTTTCATCCAAAGCTGTTTGCTGGATTTGCTCATTTATAATGCATATGCTCATATAAATATTTCTAGACTTCCTCCAGAGCTCAAACTAGAAACTACTACTTCCTCCTTGTTTACCAGATGTTTTTTCATAAGATGCAAATCCCGATAAAAGTAAAAAAAAAAGACTCTTCAAACTTACCAAATTATGTGGAACTCAATCTTGCTTCATTTCATGACTTACTTTTGGACTATTGTTTGGCTTTTGCCAGTATTTATGATAGTAGTTCAGTCGGTGCTTTCAACTAGCCTGCAAATATATTTTTTATTATGAATTTGTGTTTCTCCTTTTGCATCTCTTTAATTGATCTGTCCGTTTTTCAGTTAGGGTTCCTTTGGATGCATATATGATGGACTTTGTTTTCTCGGAGTCGGAAGAAGGTGGAACATATGACAACCGAAATGGGATGGACTACCATATTCCTGTATCTGATTCCATGGCGAAGGAACCACCTATGCATATTGTGCACATTGCAGTAGAAATGGCTCCTATTGCAAAGGTAAATGTACTTCTTACCATCTTCTTTGGTACACAAAATGATGACATGCATGCTGAACAATGACCAGTTTTATCACAGGTTGGGGGTCTTGGAGATGTTGTTACTAGTCTTTCACGAGCTATTCAAGATTTAGGCCACAAGGTTGAGGTTATTATTCCAAAGTATGACTGTTTAAACCTAAGCAATGTAAGTTGGACAGTGCACTTTATCCTGGTTTCTTTATTTTATTGCTTTCTTTTTTAGTCTTAATAGTGGCTCTGTTACTGAATTAGAGCAGTATAATAGCACACAGTTATACTGTGGCGCTATGTGTGCGTATAACTGTAGTGTAGATTTTGGAGTCTCAAAACTCGGAAATGAACTGTGCAGATATTAGAGCAACTGTTAGTAATTCAATAGGTGGTTGCAAATCCAACATGTTTTAAAACTTGCGCTTTCATCTTTGTGTGGAGCACTGAAGCACCTCTCTTAAAATTTAAAAACAAGCTGTATTTTTTCTCTGTTTACTGTATGGTTATCTGTAGCAGTTTTTAGTTTTGCTACTATATCTGTCTTTGTTCATAGTATATTATGTGGTTGCTTGATAGGTGGGATGGTGTTTGTCAGTATGGTTATTTTTCCTTATTGAGTTGCCTTTCTTTTCGCGCAGGTGAAGGATTTACATTGCCGTCAAAGTTTTACTTGGAGTGGTACAGAAATAAAAGTATGGTTTGGAAAGGTTGAAGATATCTCAGTTTATTTCTTGGAACCACAGAATGGGTATGCTTATATTCCACATTTGACCAGTATATAATATTTATCAGTTTTTATTGCCTGCATTATCTCTTTTCCTTTTGTACATTTTTTGTTTAAGATTTCATTCCACTTTTTGATGAACCCTTGTTTTTCTATCACATTATCCTGTTTGATCACAAGTTAAGCTCCGTCCTTACATTTTAAGATCTGATGGATACTGGATAGGTCATAGAAATCTTATAGCAAAATACATTCTTGTAAATGCTAGCATAACAGAAATTTAGAGTACTGTTATCCTTTAAGAAATAGCATTTTTTACTAGAGCCACAACTAACTATGAGATGAAGAACTTCCATTTTAGTTAAGTTGTTTGATTGGTTCTTTTACTGGTTATTCCAATGTGTTGAGCGTGGCTTGAGTTGGTATCCAACTTAATTATAGATAGGATGTTATTGTCGTTTTCAACTTTGATTCGAACTAGGAGTAAATTATTGCAAGTTGCTATGCTAGTACGCAGATAGACAAGACTTATAGAGGCTTCAGGCAAATCAGACATGTTTAGTATTGTTAGATAAAATTTCATCAATGTGAATGTAAATCTGGGAATAAGATTGGCAATTTCGTTTCAAGTGAAGACGTCACAGAAGAGGATTATGTTGACATTTCTTATTGCAGGATGTTTTGGGTTGGATGTATCTATGGAAAGAATGATGAAAGTAGATTTGGCTTCTTCTGTCATTCTGCTTTGGAGTTTCTTCTCCAGAGTGGTTCTTCGCCAGTAAGTACAAGCTATGTACCATGTCATTATTTTTTACAGCACTGAGGGTTAGATTACTTAGATAGGTCTTTTCCTATGGTGTTTTGCTCCTTTCACATGCTGGTTATGCATTAGTGGCAATGCGACAGTATATGTGGATTGCACTAACCGTTTTCATCAGTTCGGACTTTTGGTTGCGTTGGCTAGTGCATGAAACAGGACATGGTATCAGAGGCGTAGGTCTCGAGTTTGAGTCCTACCTTCGCAATTTATCCAAAAACTGTTGTTGCCCTCTTTGTCCATGTATAGGCCTCTTGAGACATACCTCTGAGATTTCTATGCACGTGTTATAGGCCTTTTGAGCCATACCTCTGATATTTCTATGCATGTGTTGGCCTCTCCCACCCTGAATCACACATGAGAGGGGGTGTGGAGGTGTGTATGTGAATTGCCTAGCCTTTCCATCAGTTCGGAGTTTTGGTTGCGTTGGCTAGTGCATGAAACATGACACATTCTATCATCTTATCTTATATTAGCGTTGGAGTAATTTTTCTGTATCTTACTCATCGTCAATTTAGTCCAAGCACCAGCGAGTCTTTTTGTTAGTACTATGCAAGTATTTATTGCTCGTATTCCATATCACGGCATCTCATTCAGCTCAAGTGTTGTCATCCTAACAGGATATCATACATTGTCATGATTGGTCAAGTGCTCCAGTTGCTTGGCTGTACAAGCAACAGTATGTTCATAATGGGCTGCCAAATGGTCGGGTTGTATTTACTATCCACAATCTTGAATTTGGAGCAAATCAAATTGGTAAAGCAATGGCACATTGTGCTAAGGCTACAACTGTGAGTACCTGCGTTTTGCTTTATCCCTTTCATAAAGCTGATTCTTCAACATATTGCTAAACTGTATTCTTGTCTATTTATACTGTTTTGACCACCCAATGCAGGTTTCAGACACATATTCAAAGGAAGTGTCTGGGCATGGGTCTATCGCTCCTCACTATTTTAAATTCCATGGCATTCGTAATGGAATTGATTCTGATATTTGGGATCCATATAATGATAGCTTCATCCCGGTACAGTAATTATTATCGGTTATATTCATCATATTCCATAGCCATGCATTTTATTAGTAGTTTGGATTCTGTAAAATGTGCCTTTTGTGTCAATTTCAGGTTCATTATACTTCTGAGAATGTTGTTGAGGGTAAGAGTTCTGCAAAAAGGGCATTGCAGGAGAAGCTTGGATTACATCAAACTGATGCCCCTCTAGTCGGAATCATTAGTCGGCTTACAGCCCAGAAGGGAATTCACCTTATCAAGCATGCAATCTATCGAACTCTTGAACGCAATGGACAGGTTCTGTCTTTTGCTTACAGATGACACCTATGTTTAATTGTAATTCTTTCTGGCATTTAACCTTTGCTCAACTTTTCAAAACTAAAGCACGTTGTCTTTCTTCAACAGGTGGTTTTACTGGGCTCAGCTCCAGATCCTCGCATACAAGGTGACTTTAGCAACTTAGCAAGAAAACTTCATGGCGAATTTGATGGTCGGGTGAAGCTTTGTTTAACTTATGACGAGCCGCTGTCACATTTGGTAAGTCTCACATCCTTCAGCCCCATACATTAGAACTGGCTTATCTGTACTAAAAAAATTCATGATCATGTTGTAGATATATGCTGGCGCCGACTTTATTCTTGTTCCTTCCATTTTCGAACCTTGCGGTTTAACACAGCTTATTGCTATGCGATATGGATCCATCCCAATTGTTCGGAAAACTGGAGGTATTTCTTTATATTGACATCTCCATGGTATTGCATCACTAGCTAGCAGTAAAAGACAATGTCACACATTGTGTGCAGGCCTTTATGACACCGTTTTTGACGTCGACAATGATAAGGATCGAGCCCATGAGCAAGGCCTTGAGCCGAACGGATTCAGTTTCGAAGGAGCTGACAGCAATGGTGTAGATTATGCTCTCGACAGGCAAGTATAATCCACCAATCCTCTTCTCAGCGCATGGTGCGAGTTGCACACACTGTAATGGCACACGTGGCGCTATTTTCATGCCCACCTGACCCCCGCTGCATTTCAGGGCGATCACAACATGGTACGACGCTCGCGATCGGTTCCACTCACTCTGCAAGCGGGTCATGGAGCAAGATTGGTCCTGGAACCGGCCTGCTCTGGACTACATGGAGCTGTACCATTCTGCCCGCAAGAACTGAGACTTGAACTGACAGGGATATAAGAACAAATGAAGTTCTGGGAGTGGGCCTTGCCAGGTTTTAGTGACATGCCAGTGTCTTTGTATATGCCATTTTCCGGAAGCCGTTGTTCGGTCATACGGGCTTTCTACTTCTCCGGCGTCTGCGAGTTGCTCAAGTGCGTGAGCGCTTTACTATATCCAGCCATCACGATACCACAATCACGCGCCGCACGTGTCAGAATGTGACACACGGGAAGCTCATTCTGGCTGGAGTCTATAGTTTTCGCAAACATGTACCGATGCAAATATGTTCCCATCTTACGGTTCTGTAGTCTTTCAGATGTACTACATATTTTGTAAGCTGACAGTTAGATTTTTAGGGTCGACGAGCTCCATATAGTTGGTATCTCAAACTCAAAAGTGTGTTACTTTTGGCAGCGCTGACCATAGTGAATATCAGTTCTCTGATTAATATCAACTGCTACATCAAGGATGGAATTTTTTGCAAGAACTTTTACACACCAGTCCAGTTAGGAATGTAAGCATATAGTCACGAAAACGGAGTGTTCCTTTCCAGTTCTTATTTAGAAAATCACTAGACATACGTAGGAGTACGTACGTGCAATAAGCGCAGGATGCACGCGTACATACAATATCAGGTGCTAGCTTCACTTGGCGTAGTCGATGCTGACGCCCCCGACGGTGACCAGCTCGCCGCCGCACCTGGGCACGAGCGACACGACGACCGTCTTGTCGCCGTCCGCTCCGATGTTGTCCATCAGGTCGCAGACGCCGAACCTCGCCACCGTCTTGATCGCCCCCTTCTTCTTGTTCTGCCGGACCATGTGCGGCGTCAGGGCGACGCTCCCGGCGCAGTAACCCGTCCCCCTCCCGGCTCCGCTCTCGGGCTCGTTCACCAGCACGTCGAACTTGACGAACTTGAAGTGGTCGGCGATCTCGATCCCCTCGACGACCAGCACCTCCTCCGCTGCCGCCTTCTCCGTGTCGCTCCTCGACACCTCCGGCCTCGTCACCGTCACGCGGACAGTCTCGCTCAGCGTTGCCGGGAGCGCGCCCGTGGCCGGCGCCGGCGTCACGGCGGATTTCTTGGCCGGCTTGGCGTTCAGCCAAGGCAGGCCGACGTCCTGGTACGCGTACCCCATGGCGGCGGGGTCGAGGCAGTCGCGTACGCGGACGCGCACCAGGCGGGCCTCCTCGTCGTAGAAGAGGAAGGCGGCGTCGAGCCAGTCGGCGTCGGCGAAGTCGGTGTTGATTCCCGGGCGGAGGCCGCGCCAGACGTGCCACAGGCGGTCGACGTTGCCGTGGTGCGCGAAGAAGATCAGGTCGCGCGCCGCCGAGTAGAAGTTGCCCATGTCCTCACCGTTGGGCTGCCGAGGGTCCCCTGTCCAGCGGTGGATCGGGTTGTGCGGCACGCTCTCGATGGAGCCTGCGCCCGGGTCCGGCGCGTCGCCGGCGCGGTAGGGCTGTCCCAGGAACAGCTGGCTCCTCTTGGCAGACGAGACCATCTGATGTACACATACATTTGTGTTATTCTATGATCAGTAATTCAGTATATACATGGGGTGTCTGTAACATGAGTAGTAGTATTGGCAACTGGCCTGGCGGTACATGATCTGGAGGTTCTGGTCGATCTCCTGGTCGGTTGGGACGCTGGGGTCGGTCCCGTTGTAGTCGAGGTCGAGCGGGAACGGCGGCTGGTGGGCGGGGTCGCGCCTCCCGTCGTAGAGCGGCGAGGACTGGTTGGCATAGATCGCCGGCATTGTCATGCCGCCCGGCGCGTCCCAGTTCCAGAACGGCAGCGCGAAGGTGTCGTCGCCGATGAGTTTGCCAAGAATCCTCTCATGGAAGTAGACGTAGAACCTACACCATGCTTACAACGATTCATCAAGTGCAAACGCAGTGACAACTCCTCACATGTAACGGCACAGTCGGCTAGCGCACACGATAGGTGCAGGTCGTTACCCACAAGTACTCATGCTACTGCACATCCACTGACCAGTTGCATGCATGTGTACGTGTACGTACCTGTGCCACGGGAAGAAGAGCCAGCAGTTGTGAATCTGGAGCTCCAGGTCCGGGAAGCCAACCTGATCATACGCGCCGTCGCAGTAGGCGCAGTGCACGCGCCACTGCTGCTCGAAGCTGCGCGGGTCGTCGGCCGGCAGCTGCTTCATCAGCGCCACGGCCCGCTCATACTTGGCCAGGTACTCCGCGTCCACAAGGTGCGCCGCCGGCCGGACACGTAGCGGCAGGGAGCCCTGCTGCGGCAGCTGGAAGTCGACGATGCCGGTGCCGTACGCCGGGCAGCAGTTGGTGTCCGGCGCCGTGTCCGGGAGGTCGGGCGCGTGGCAGTTGCCGGGATCCGGGGGCTGGATCGGCGCGGCGACCGCAGCGCCTCGGCCTCGCTGCGTGCCTAGCCCTGCCGCCGCCGCGCCGCCGAGGCCGAGGAGCACGCCACGGCGGTCGACACGGCCGTCACCACCGGTGGCCTTGCACGACAGATCACACCGTAGTAGCTGAGGCCTCGGTTTCGCGGCGTCGAGGGGGAGAACGTTGCGTTTGCGCCCGAGAGCTTGGAGGCTGCACGGAACGCGAGCGCTCGTGCTGATCTCCATGGCGGCGGTGCTTGCTAGCTACGTAAGTGCTCAAGGACGTCGTAAGCTACTGTCGCCGGTGAACTTGAGGTCTTACGCTACGTCGTAGTACATATATATGCAGTGCCTACGTGCACCGGCCGGTGGCGGTGGAAGTATAGACCGCCGGGGCTGTTAGGTTTGACTGTTCGTTAAGTTGGAATGGTGTTGTGACGGTTTAGCCGCATACCACTGTCCACTGTTCACTACTTATCTGATCGATATGGATGTGTCGAGGATGGGTAAGTACGAGCGGGCGGGAGAAATTAGCTAGGGAAAAGTTCATTAACGTGATGCCTGCGCGGCAAAGTGACTAACTAAGGTGAGGCCAAGAAATTAATCACCGGATCTAAAGTGGGATCGTGACAATTCAGGTAAAGTGGTCACTTGTTACTTCTTAGTACTCTTGACGATTTAGGTGCCCTTGACGATTAGGTTGCCTTGCATAAACATTGCACTACGACAAACACGCTCAAAAGGCCTCACATTGCAAATATCATAATAGTATCATGTAGTGTGCCACATGAGCAAAAAGATGACGTGTCACTGTAATTAAGCACGAAATACAAAAAGTATTGACATCTACTTACAATCAAAAAAAGTATTAACATATACTCCCTCCGTTTCATAAGGTAAGATGATGTTTTAGGTGTTACACGTGTTTCTAGATTCGTATTAAAAAGAGTGTACATATACACTAAACGTGTTTATATACATATGTGCACTGCAATACCAAATGAATATCATTGATACATCATGAAATATATTCCGTACGCCATACGTACGGTATGTGGTTTTGTAGTTGTTGATCGTTATTTTCTATGAACATGGTCAACTTATAGGTCTTTGACTTGTGAAAAACTTATAGCCCTTGCGTTCAAGAACGGATGGAGTAATTGATCGTCACAATATGGTACTGTATAATCCTCTCTATGAGCACGCTGGCTACGAAGCTCCTACACACGTGTACGCTGCCTATACCTAGTGCCTTAACCATTCCAATACGATCGGATGCTTGACTGCTTGTGATACGGTATATTACCTCAATCGATGCTGGCTTCGGCGCTAGGAATGTCACTTATGCATGCACGTAGGCATGATCAGTAGCTCTTGTCAGCGTACCTCACGCCGGCCGGCGGCACCTACTAGCAAGCAATCGAGGCACTTTGCAGAGAAAATGTTAATCTCGTCAACCCAAGTACTACATGTCTACATTGCTAGGCCAGCCCTTTTTGTTTCTCAAAACATGTAAAGTCAAGCTCTGTGGCAGTAGCAGGTACAGTGTGTGGTTCAAGTTCAAAGGAAAGTACAGCTAGCCAGCTCGCTGCGATCTGAAGCTAGCCGATCAATGGGGTACTTGCGTACTGGCGGCAACAGTTTCCGGATCGGATGCTGTCGCTGTTTACCGTTCGTCAGAAGATCATCCACGAATGCTTTCCCTAACCAGCATCGTTAACTTTCAGCCTTTCAGGTGGGGGGAGTGAATGGATTGCAGGAATGAGGCTGCTAGCGCAGCTCATCGGTAACTTTCAGCTTTCAGGACAGCGTCAATATGGCTGGCGCCCCTCATCGGATTAGCTGCATCGTCTGTTCTTGGTTTCTGGACACTGACAAAATGACAGCGCTAGTAGGTGGCTCCATGTCTCTCACAAGTTGAGGGAGTCAAGGCGTCACCATCTTCGGTGGACGGTGGATACGGGGGATCGCGTTTTTATCGACCCGTGCGATGATAAGAAGCGTTCGCATACCCCTGGCGATACTGGGCCTAGCCCATGAACGCGGTACTACTGATTACGAAGGAAGCGCGCGACCGTTTCGCTACTACTGAATTTGAACGCGCTAGTAGAGTAGCAGAGTACGCGCGACTGTTTCCTATTTCAACTTTTTCCTGTTTCGCTAGCAGAGTAGCGTGGCTCCTCCCTTTTCTTTTTGACTGAAACCATGGTTGGCATGGACAGATACACAATGCGCAGTTCGTTCGATTCACTATTTTAAAAAATTTAAAATTTGTACATGAAAATTATGCGCGTTCACAAGTAGTTTCCATTCTTATACTCATTTTTGAGTTTTGTTGATTATAACTTCTCAATTTTGAATAGTTGTTCGAAACCTTTTAAGCCAAATTTTATCAAATTTTGAAATATCATTTGACGAGTAAGTTAATATTCACGTTTTGCACAACTTTCATGTTGTAATTTTTTCGTTTCGATGGTCATGTATGATCAGATTTTAAAAGGCGAACAGAAAAAGTATGTGAACAGAAATTATTTTTGAACGATTTTCAAAAAGTGAACAAAAAAATTATTTGAACGAAAACTATTTTTGAACGATTTTAAAAGGCGAAAAGAAAAAGTCTGTGAACGGAAATTATTTTTGAACGATTTTCAAAAAAGTGAACAAAAATAGGTATTTGAACGGAAACTATTTTTAAACGATTTTAAAAGGCGAACGGAAAAAGTATGTGAACGAAAATTATTTTTGAACGATTTTCAAAAAGTGAACAAAAAAGGTATTTGAACAGAAACTATTTTTGAACGATTTTAAAAGGCGACCAGAAAAAGTCTGTGAACGGAAATTATTTTTGAACGATTTTCAAAAAAGTGAACAAAATAGGTATTTGAACGGAAACTATTTTTGAACGATTTTAAAAGGCGAACAGAAGAAAGTCTGTGTACGGAAATTATTTTTGAACGATTTTAAAAAAAGTGAACAAAAATAGGTAATTGAACGGAAACTATTTTTGAACGATTTTAAAAGACGAACAGAAAAGTCTGTGAATGAAAATTATTTTTGAATGATTTTCAAAAAAGTGAACAAAATAGGTATTTGAACGGAATTTTTTTGAACGATTTTAAAAGGCGAACAGAAAAAGTCTGTGAACGGAAATTATTTTTAAACAATTATCAAAAAGTGAACAAAAAATAGGTATTTGAACGGAAACTAATTTTGAACGATTTTAAAAGACGAACAGAAAAAAAGTCTGTGTACGAAATTTTTTTTTGAACGATTTTCAAAAAAGTGAACACAAATAGGAATTTGAACGGAAACTATTTTTGAACGATTTTAAAAGGCGAACAGAAAAAGTCTGTGAACGGAAATTATTTTTGAACGATTTTCAAAAAAGTGAACAAAATAGGTATTTGAACGAAATTTTTTTGAACGATTTTAAAAGGCGAACAGAAAAAGTCTGTGTACGGAAATTATTTTTGAACGATTTTCAAAAAGTGAACAAAAAAATAGGTATTTGAACGGAAACTATTTTTGAACGATTTTAAAAGGCGAACAAAAAAAAGTCTGTGTACGGAAATTATTTTTGAACATTTTAAAAAAAGTGAACAAAAAATGTATTTGAACGGAAATTATTTTGAACGATTTTAAAAGGCGAACAGAAAAAGTCTGTGAACGGAAATTATTTTTGAACGATTTTCAAAAAAGTGAAGAAAATAGGTATTTGAACGGAAATTATTTTGAACGATTTTCTGTACGTAGGGCTCTCCTATTTTGTAGGCGTGCATCTGAAGCTGGATAGAATGGAAGAGTTTCAGGTTAAGCAAAAAGGGGACTAGAGTTCAGCTGGCACTGCCTATAAAACAGAATTGGTTTCTTGAAGAATGATTCTTCTTAGCTCTGGTGTTAAGTTTACTATGACTTGTTCGATACAAGTTGCTACTAAAACAGTTTTGAACATTTGCTGCAATTTTTCCAAATTGGATAACTGACAGAACTAGCCAAATTAAATTCTTTTATGTTTACGGAAACTTGGCCAAGTTCATTTTTTGTTCCTTTTGACATGGGCCAACTTCCATTCTGGTATGTTTGAAAGGGCAGAGCGAAGCTATTCAGTTATGTACTTATGTCTGAGATGGCAGAACGAAGCTAGACGGACAGAACTAGCGCAATCCTTCACAAGGACCGTTGGGATGAGCTATCCATTTCTGTAGAGTTCTCCTCGCTTGCAATTTTCTTTAGGCTTGCACCTGAAGCTGGTAATGAAGAATCATTCTTGAATTATTCGTAGGCACTTATTTTGCACCCCCAACATTCATATCAGGTCAATATAAATTGTGATATATTAAGCCGCTAAGAATTAGTAAAAGAAGAAGGCTCAATTAATTGTAGGCAATACAACAGGATTAGACGTATCTTCATGGTCATAAACACTGGAAGTTTGAGATGGCAACTTTGCTCTCTGTTACAATCAACAGAAACACAAACAAAATGTAATGCATCAAATATTGTAATCAAAATTGGCAGAACAAGGGAACGAACAGCAGTAAAAGCTTCACCGATCCGGAGTCCTGAAAACTGAAGGGATCACAAGATCCGGCGTCGTCCTGGCTAATTGCAGAGCAGGAACTAGAGTAGAGCTGGAACTTGCCTATAAAATAAACACTAGTTTCTTGAGGAATGATTTTCCTCAGCTTTTGTGTCAAGTTTACCGTCGATCAATACAAAATGAATTGAATAAGTAAACAACCAGTCTGGCACTTGGTGAGGAAGGATTCTTATCCACTTATTTTGCACATCCCCCCCAACGTTAAGAAGTTCAGAACTAGCCAGTGCTTAATTGCTGATATACAAGGATCACGAGATCGAATGAATCAGTCGTAGGCAATGAAACGGGATTAAGTATCTTCATTCATGGTCATATAACACTGAAGTTTGAGAGGGTGAATCTGCTCTCTGGTACATCCACAAGCAGAACAACATCTAAGGGATCAAATATATTTCTTCCTTATTACAAACATCAAAATTCGCAGAACAAACAGTTCTGCAGGTGGGGAACGAACACCAGCAAGCTTCCATCGATCCAGCAATCGAACACGGAAGTGACCGGGTGAGGCGGCCACATGGGCTAATTGTTAGAGAGCAGGAACCTGGTGAGCACGAGGACGCCGCACGCGGCGCCGAAGAGCGCGAAGACGGGGAGGTCCCTGGCGGGCCAGCGCCTGGGGCCGTCCGCGGCGGCGCCGCCCTTGGCCTCGACGCGGAGGGTCTTGGCCCTGCGCAGCGCGTCCACCTCCTTGAGCAGGTCGAACTGGAGGCCCTTGCGCTTGAGCTCGGCGGCGCCGCCTCGGCCTGGCCGCGCCGTCCCCGTCGGCCGCGTCGTCCTTCTTCCTCCTCTCCGTCTTCTCCGCGTCGCCATGGGCCAGGCCCATGTGGGGGTGTGCGACGACTTCTTAACGTCGACCTGGTCGACAAATAGGAAACGCCGGATACGGCGGGCTTGGACCGAATTCGTATAGATGGAGTGGGCCACATATGTCTGCAACGAGCGCTGGTTTGGGCTGCAGTTGGACGTTAACTGCTGGATACAAATTTATCTGATGGGCCTTGACAGAAAATCCACTAAGGCAATCTGGTGGGCACGCCGCAAACTCATCCATGAGGGAGAATTTCAGTCCCCGTTATCAACGAATGCTTTTATTGGACGCTACCTGACAGAGCTGGCCTCCGTGCGCAAGCCAAGAGCGAGTGCATCTCTGAATTCCCTGGGAGCTTGGTGCCCAAAGTGGAAGCCTCCTCCGGCTGGAAGTGTGAAAATCTACGTGGACGGTGCAGTGTCAAAAACGCAGAACTTGGGAGCCTTTGGGGCTGTCTGCAGAAACGAGCACGGCCAGTTTTTGGGGGCGTCAGCGGTTACAGTAGATGGAATTACTAACCCAGAGTTCCTAGAAGCGATGGCCTGTGCTGAGGCGCTTTGCCTGGCAAGTGATCTGCATGAGTCACGGATTCACATTGCATCTGATTGTTTAAACGTGATCAAGGAAATCCATGGGAAGGCCTCATATGGTGCACATTGCATGATTATGAAGGAAATTGCTGCGAGAAGCGAGGAGTTCCATGAGGTGGTTTTTGAGCATGAACGGCGAGAGGCTAATGGAGAAGCACATCGTCTAGCTAGAATGGCAACTACTTTAGATGTTGGTAGACATGTGTGGTTTATTAATCCCCCAGACAATATGGGAATTCCTGTAAACTCTCTGTTAGTTGAGTAATAAAGCTTGTCGTTCCACTAAAAAAAAAGTTGTGCTTTCCCTTTAAAAACAAATCATGCAAAAGTTCCCAAAAATACCGCTAACCCGGCCTATGGATTTTTCATTTTCACCAAAAGACTTCAAACATCTTCTTAAACATTTCGTATTTTCACCTTTTATGATAGGTTTAACGCAACGGCTATGAAAACTAGGTGTACGTGACTTGAACCGCCGAAAGATCAGACGACCCTAGAGTTGTCATATCTAACTTCGAGCCAGCTTTCATGACTCTCATATATTCTCTTTCCGGTGGGAAGTTCTGCAAGTTAATTTTATGGAAATATGCGTAACTACATTTTAAAATTTCATCGTGATCACAATTTTATTTCAAAACTGCTAGGGGATTTATGTACACAAATGATAGTAAGTACATTGCATAATAGCATATATATTCAAAATAATTAAATATACATATGTAAATATACTAAAATCTACACCATTTTATTTTCACCGGTGATTAGTCTAAATAGTGTTCTTTCTAAACCAAGTACAAAATATGCACAGTTTATTAAATTATGACTTACTAAATAATTTTGACCACGAAAACATAGTGTCATTAGCTCAGTTTGTACTATAGAATTATCTATAAGTACACTTACTTAATCATACACTAGAAGCCACTTGAAGTATTTGTTAGATCATACTCTTTGTAGATCTTTACCATAAAATGTCTAAACTATATAGATTTTGCGTTGTAAAAAAAGTTTTATAACTGCCTTTGTTACAAAAAATATATTTTAATATCTTACAATTGTATTCAAGAAAAAACACCAACTAAGATTCAGTAATATTGGTTATTATGTGGTTAAACTATGCAAACATATAGATAATTATACTTGTAATATTACATACTAGAAATAAGATGTAGGGAAATATAAAAGTTTAGTACAAATTGTATTTATTTTGTTTGTCCAAGCCCAAATTATCGCCCGATCTCCCCTTGTTCTCAAACAACATTAAGAAGATAAATTTTGTACTACAAGCTTATACAAGGAAGATATATGAAGATTGACCTCCGATGGCAAAACAAACTACATTAACGGGACAGATGGTGCTGATCACGTAGTACCACTTGGAAAGGATAGATCATGCCCGCCATTCACCTAATACACCATAATTGATGTTAACAACACCAGGTAAGATATGGCAAAGAAAAATGACAACGGTGAGAGAACCAGGTGTGTGTTGTGTGTAACCTTGTACTTGAAGATGAAGTAATATATCCCATAATAGGTGACCGTGCAGGTGCCCGAGGTCCACGCAACAATAAACAAGTAGAATAGAAGGAAATACCTCAACATGTTCGGCACACGACCAGTCTTTGGGGCCAACCCGTGATGTTCTGGTGGATACCTCTTACCTTTACTAGTGTAACTTTGTTTATTTTATCTATCTTGCTTGTCACATTAGAATTGTATCTCTTAAATGAAAAGAAAGATTAAAATTGTTAGTCGGCTATTCCAGCCCCTCCGTCTAGTCGACTATACGTCAATTCAATTTTGTTCGCCCCGAGACCAAACTTTCACTGGATTGGCCGCAGGGCCGTTGTTATGTCCTAGTAATATTACGAGTAGCAACATGTGGAAACTTTAGAATTCTTATCATAATAAAGTGGCCTACTTAAGGGAGAGTATCAGTTCATCCAACATTCAATTGAGTCTTGCCTATGTAGATTGTAGTTACAAATGTTGTGTTCTATGAAAAATTACACCTTCCAGCTAGCTTTGATGACTCTCATATATTTTTCACTTAAATTCGCGAGTCGTCAATCCTTCATAAAAAGACATCATTTTGCAACATGTGTTTTTCAACGTTTGCAAGACCCGTTGATATGTAAAAACATGCAGAAGGACATCACAACTTTCAAACACGACCGTGCAACTAATAAATATCTGCATGCAACATATAGCCATTTTGTCACAGCAAATCGCCGAGAAAACAACATCATGTGCATGCAAAATGAAAGCTAACGACAAAGTACCTTAAAGAACTCTTGCAGAGTGAAACAACATTTGCAGTAGGCACCCTGAGTTGTTGGAGCATGTCCCATGTGTGTTTGCTACGAAACACACATGAGTTCGGGCTTGTAAAAATAACATGTATAATATTTGGACTCTGCATTGGTAGGGGGAAGGTCGGAAGGAGGAGGAGATGTTGGACGACATGGTGTGGAAGAGAGAAACAATGCAAAGGAGATAACTGGCCCGTTCACTCGGCAAATGCCAATCCTTTCTCTCCCTTTCTTCCTAATCATCATTTTTCTAGTCTTTCCTCACCAGGCATAAGTTTGTTGTATAAACTTCCTTAAGAGCACATGAACACGTTCAAATAATTCATGCATCAGTATATAGGACTTCAATGAACATGAGCTATAATTCTTGCAATGGCAGATCCATAGCCCAGCATCCCCGAGCGGCTTCCCAGGCTACGCTCACGAGCCCTCTCTTAATATTTCCGGCTAGTGAGAATTAAGGAAGAATTAGTGTGGGCAAACACTGACAAATGGGAGTGTACATAAACTGTGCCGAGGCTTCAGTGGCCAGCTATCTCCGCCACTGAATTCTTGTGTTTGTGTTCCGTCGTATTATCTCATGGATGGTTGCAAGAATGTTGGCTAATAGTTCAATATAGGGTTGAGTTCAAATTGGCCTAAAACATGAAACAAAACCAGCACAAGAAACCAGAGCCTCAACGAATAAATCTCTATGGTCTAAAATAAGCCACTTGCAATATAAACAAAGTTTACACGATATTCTAATAGCAATCGCGTAGCTAGAAGTTTCCACACCAAGCGAGAAGAGCTGGTAAAAAATCATAAATAAATCACTTGAAGCTTTTATAAATCACTTGAAGTTGGTATAGTTTGTTTGCACTCCGGAGGCAGTTTCTCCCCGGGACATTGAAAAGTTTTTTTTTTTTTTTTTTGAGATTTGGACATTGAAAAGTTGGGATTGCAATATTTGGCGGAAGACTAGTGGAGCACGGTAGTTGGTTCCGTTTCCTTGGGGGAGACGTACCCGTGCAGGATTTATACTTTACAAATTAAGTCATCTATTTCCCTACGTTTCGTGCGCGTCCAGCGTTGCTACTTAACCAACCCCAATCCCCCACTCTTCCCCCTACCCGCCGTCCCCGTCTCCGCGACTCTACCCTCGCATCACAAACCCTCGTCCAATTCGGCAACAAATCCGGCGATTCACGTAAGCATCCGCCCTGGTTTTCGATCGATTGGACACCAGTTTCCGTCAATTCGATTGGGGATTCGCCCTGACCCTACCTCGTAGGAATTTGATCGAATTCGATCGGTGCGTGCATCTATTGTTGTTGTTGATTCGGTGGTTTGGTGCTTGCAGGAAAGAAGGGAGATCGATGGCGAGGAGCTCGTTCAAGCTGGAGCACCCGCTCGGTCCGTTCAATCTCTTCGTGCTCTCCTTCCTTTTTGTGCTACGTATGCTGTGTCCTGTTGATCTGGGCGATTGGTTACGAATTCTAGCAATAGTCGCGATTTCTCTACGAATTTTAAAGCGGACCTGCGTGATACTAGCTAGTATGTTGATTTCCATAGGTAAACAACATACACCTTCAGCCTGTAAACAGTAAAACAAACGGGGGAATTTCGGGTAGGCGTTGTTTTACAGAGTCTGGATAGCGATTGCTGTCGAATTGGTAAGTTGCAAAGGAGGTTGTGACTATCATAAAAGTTGCGTGGCTGGTTTCAATTCATAGTACTGATGCACGTATTCTAATTTGGAATATTCATCGTGGTGCTGGTCATATCAATGTGCATCTACTTGTTTAATCTTGGGGGCTGTTAATAGGGAAATATTCTACTTCGGATGGGTCAATTATATGCTTAACTGAGTTTCTTCATAGATTAGTTTTGTGTAACATTGCCTGATTGTCGTATCCAGTTCTAGTTGATGACAAAGGTTGGGCTGTCAATCCAGCTTGTCTTGCTGAATCTGCGATGGAAGGATCCTGTAGTCAGCCTTTTATTATGCCACGCCGCTAGTTATTTCTCTTTCGATAAACTTAGAACTGTTAGCTGCCGACATGTAGGTTCTGGTTTAACTGTACAACACGCAGTTTAACTTCAACAGTTTACGATTTCTGTTACATGTGAACGATCCAGCTAGTTACACACTTCATCTGTAACTTCTTCTAAAGATGTTTTCTTCATAGTCAGTTAAGGATAGTTGAAATTACTAATATTGTTGGTCCCATGCGTGCTTTACAGAGAGGAGGCAGGCTGAGGCTAACCGCATAAGAGAAAAGTACAATGACAGAATTCCTGTAAGCTTATCCTTATGATATTTTTTCAGCATGGACTTTATACTTCTGGTTTCCTTATTATTTATTTTTCTAATTTGTAAACAATCAATTCAATGTAGGTGATCGTTGAGAAGGCTGGGAAGAGTGATATTCCTGACATTGATAAGAAAAAGTCAGTTTTGCTCACTTTTCATACTATTTTGAATATCTCCATCTTTTGTACTAAGTTAATGCTAGCTGGGGTGTTGCTAAGGTTGTCCTCTAGGCTCTTGAGTTATTATGTGAATCATAGCCACTGTACGCTGTTACTCCTGCGTGTTCCTTAAATAGCAGGGTTCTTGGTGGGTTCCTAGGTGATAACTAATGGTAGTTGATGGCATTATTATCTCTTTATCTTGAACTATTTCAGCAATAGTTTTGCGTGTGGCCTCTGGGTCTTTTGTAGACATATTTTATTCCAATTGTTTCCAGGACTAAAGTCGTACTGGAATTTGGGTTGTTGCTACTAGTAGTAACCCCATTGGCACTGTAACGTGAATCCCATTCAATCCTTTAGGTTTTTATCCAAACATGTATATAGTCTACATCTCTATGGTCCAAATGCAGTTGGTCATGATGCATCAAAACATTGTTGCATGGCACATCAAAGCACTATCATATGATTATCAACATTATTTGACTTTAAGCCATTTTATATTCTGATACCCGTCACCACCATACAGGTACCTCGTCCCTGCTGACCTTACAGTTGGACAGTTTGTGTATGTCGTTCGGAAGCGGATCAAGCTTAGTGCTGAAAAGGCAATCTTCATCTTTGTGAAGAGCACACTTCCACCTACAGGTATGCAGCAACCGGCATCATACCTGAGCAAGTTTATGTCTGCTTGGTGTATTTTTACTGCATGGTCCAATGTTCTCACCCAAAATTTCCTGCCCGTTCTCTGTTTTGCAGCTGCTCTGATGTCCGCAATCTACGAGGAGAACAAGGACGAGGACGGATTCCTCTACATGACGTACAGCGGCGAGAACACCTTCGGGGAGCTCTAGGCTGTGGTGCCTCGACAATCAATAGCTAAAAAACGCCTCCAGTAAATAAGGCGTGCCAAGCAACTGTCAACTGTGTATATTATTCTGGTTTGCCGCATCGAAGATCTTTACATTCCATAACCTAGAAAAACGTATTCGGATGTTCTTATCGCGCATTGTTTATTAATATCAAGTAATTGACTCTGGGATCACGTAATTTCTACCGCTCCTGTGTTCATGCATCACGCTGTGGTTACTGGCAAGTGGCAACTGCTGTTGCTGTAATGTTCATAGATCTGAGCTCTCTCATTAAATCTTGCCGCTGTTGTGGCGTTATTGCTTGGCTCTGCCGACCGTGAAAGGTTGCCGGTAGCACGGGGGCCTTTTGCCGCCGGAGCCATAACTATTTTTTCTGTTCTGCTCCGTTTGGGTTCTGTTGCTGCTGATCTCAGAGCCTGGAGCCCTGGACTGGATGTATGGATGGTTGTTGCTCATCCCCATCTGAGATGGTGTCAGGATGTATGCTGCAGGGAATCCTGGTTCTCGCCTCATAGCAGCACCGCCATTGCTGTTTCTCCCGTGTGGATCGTAGGGACGGATGTGGAGCAGCATTTATTTTTGTTTGTTCTCATTATTGCCTTTGTCTGGTAGTTCCATGGTTAAGTGCACGTAAACTTTTTTTTGGTAGATTTCATGAAGGAACCTGGTCAGTCTTTGTTGATTTTGTCGAACTTCAGCAGATGCGTGCAATTGCCCATCTTATCCTTCTGTAATAGCTACTATGTAGCTTGGCTAAAAAAATGAAAATGGAAATTCGGAGTTTCAAAATTTTCCAATTTCCTGAAGGTGAGTACGTATGCATGCTATGTATATATTTGTGCGAAATCTTGGCAAAAAAGGACGTTCATTTTGAAGTACAGAAAAGTAACATATTGGTGGTTGTAAAAGGGAGTAAAAAACCTCCTTTTCGTGTTGTAATTGAAACTTCTGGCATAGGTAGTAAATATTTTTATGGATCTGTTTACTTCTTGGCAGATTTTTTTGTTTTTGAAAAAGGAGCTCTAGTTAGCTCGGGTGCATCATCGCACCGTATAATATTGCAGGTTGTGCGGACATCGTATATACCAGCATCGAGCGTGTTTTTTTTTTGCAAATTTCCACGTATATTCAACAAACACCACATACAGAGTACACGGAAGAACAGGAAACGTACAATACGAGGAAGAAATCGAAACCAGAAGCTACGGGAGCACCGACCACGCCGGCGTCGGAGACGAAGACGACCACCTTCCATCTTGCCGCTGTCAGGGATGCTTTTGCCCTATGAGAGACGCCGCCGTGCCCGCCCGCCGCGCCGCGGCGGAGCTTGAATCGATGAACGGCCGGGGCGAGCGCCCCCCTGTCCCAACCACACCTCCTTGCCGGAGTCGTCTTCGGAGCCGCCGCTGGACGAAGTCGTGGATCCCGGCGAGCCCCGGGTTCCGAACGAATCCACCGCCAGGACGGAGACCGCCACTGGATCTGGCAGTAGATCGAGGCACGGCGCGGATCCACCGATCCGCGGGTGCCAGGGGAGCAGACGCACCAGCCCGGAGCTCCACGAGCGCCACCGCCGGAGAGGAGAAGCGCCTGCAACAAAAACCACACCAGCGACACCACCGCCTCCACGGTGCCGCCGGCTGCCCCAAAAGAACCTACCTTATCTACACACGCGAGGCGGGGATCCCCCACCCTCCCGCCGCCGAGGCGGCCGCCGGAGGGCGAGGGATCCGACGGATCGACGGCGAGGAGGTGGATCAACCGGGAGGAAGCAAAAAATCGCCCTTCCTGCTACAGAGAACGGGGAGGGGAGACGACCAGCGCGTCTGTTCTTACCAGCATCGAGCGTGTCGTTTGTGAATAACACCACGTACGCATCAGAAAAAGCTGACATGCCGGGTTTTCAAAACGTAGGTTCCACATGCACGCACGCCAGAGATAATTATGTTACTACTGACATAATTAGGTTTTCAAAAAGCTGACATGCAGCAGCCAGTCAGTCACACGATGTCCGTGCAACACATGCATGCAGATCATTGTCGAATGATAGCTACGTATGTCTACCACCACCGCGACGCTCAACTTACTTGAGTACTATACGTACATGTATACGCGTACTGTACTGTACTGTATGTGTACGCATGCATGCATGGTGCGGGAAGTGCAGTGTGTTAGACTGTATTAGTACCGTAGCATCTGCATAGCAATTGTAACTGTATCTGTATTCGTACACTTGTACGGACATATATACATGACTGCCGAACCCCTCTAGGGTATCGAGCACTGTTCCCACGTATGTTTTACATAGTATACGTTCGTAGGTGGACACACTGTGGCCATAATCTGTTCCAGATGATGCAACGAACGTACAATACTACAACGTATGTGATGTGCCAATCGATGCGTGTGTATGTACGTATCGCTATACGAGCATCTCCACCGGCACCCTCCAAATGACCCCCAAAGGCCCATTGGGGGGTCCGGACGGCCAAAAACGCCTCCAGCGGCACCTCCAAAGGGTCACCCGAGCAAAAACATGTCCGGCACCCCGAACAGGCCTCCAAGTTTGGAGGTCCTCTCGGGGGTGCCGGACATGCAAGCGGACATGGTTGCATGCCCACTAGCCCACATGCAGTGACACACATCCAAATTTGCTCTCATTCAGCTAGCCAGTGTGTAGCTCGCCGGCCGCAACCTTGTATGCACCTTGGCCATGGAGACGGAGGAGCTACAGGCCATATCCCACTCGAATTTCGCGCCAGAGGAACCGCACCGTCGACCTCTGTTGTGTCCTGCAAGCACAGCACCCGGAGGAGCTTCGAAGCCACCGCGACGACCTTGTCTTCAATCTACGGCCGGACGCGCGGTGTTGTCGTCCGCGCTTCTCCAAGCAAAACCGTCATGTCCTAGAGGTGCAACGTCGTTGAATATGTAGGGAACCGGAAGGATTCGAGCTAGAACGCGAGTAATCATCCTCGACAAGGTTGTCTTCCTTCTACGGCCGGACGCGCGGTGTCGTCGTCCCCGTCAGCCTGCGCTTCTCCAAGCCAAGCGGTCATGTCCTGGAGGTGCACCGTCATCGACTACTTCCATAACCGAATGGACTCGAGCTAAAACGCAATAAAGGAGACACAAGACGAGCGGCCGGAGCGGCACGTCAGCCTCGCGGGAGCGGCCGCCGATGCCGCTGCTGCTCCTGAATTGCTGCTGCTGCTCCCCGTGCTGCTCCATGACGCTGCTGCTCCCGTGCTGAGCTTCTTTGCTGCTGCTGCTCTCGTGTAAGGACACAGACGCCAGCTGGCCAGCTCCCGTGTTGTGTTGAGCTGAATGGTGATGTTGTGCCATGACGTTGTTGCTCCCGTGCCGAGCTTGCTTGCACTGAAGCTGTATCAGTTAAATTACAGAGCTGTCCCGTGGCAGCTAGAGCTGTCCAGAGGCACGTCCATGTGTGACAGCCCGACGTCCTCCCAGCTCGCCGAGGGCAGCGTGTCCACGTGCGACAGCCCATACAGCTTCCCCCCAGCTCGCCGAGGGAAGCGTGGAGGAGCGTGTCACAGCCCGACGTCCTCCCCCTCCGCGACGCCGTCTTCCTCTGTTGAGACATAGTTGTGGGCGGCCAAGCGAGGTCCAAGCGTGGCAGCGACACATGGAGGTTCAGAGTTCATGGAGGTTCAGAGTTTATGGTGTGCGCGTTGATCGCGTCGTGAGCACAAGCGGCCGGGCATGCAGATGGTGCACGCGCAGCGGGGCGGGGTGGGCTGCGTCGTGTGCATCCTCGTCGAGCAGCGGGAGCTGCATCCTCGTCGGGTTCAGGTGTAGGTTCAGCTAGGGAACTACTTCAAGCAGAGAAGCTGGACGCTGGACGTACTTCAGTTCAAGCAGAGGAAGCAAAGAAACGAGCTGCTCCAAGCCTCCAAGCTTGTTACGGTGTCAAATCTGCTTCTGTTTCTGTTCTGAAAACTGATCGATACCTGTGTGTGCTCTGCCTCCTGAAGCAAGTGTTTGTCTAAATGCAGGCGACTGCTTGCCGAGGCCATCGATCTCGTCCGCGACTCCATGACCACGACCGCGACTGCGTGCCGAGGCCAGACGCGGGTGCTCTGCCGTCGTAGCTGATGCCCATAAGGTGTTTGTCTAAATGCAAAAAATTTGGGGGTCAATTTTGAAGGGTGCCGCTGTGGGCGGCCTCCAAATTTCGAGCGGACATGTATCCGGCACCCCCCGAAGGGAGGACAATTGGAGTGTGCCGGACACATATTTGGGGGTGCCGGTGGAGATGCTCTACCTATATATATATGGGTCCAGTCGAGGAGGCGTTGAGGTCGTGGTACCATATGCATGGGACCGTCGTGTTGCGTGACGCTAACTCGCCGGTACGACGTACGCGCGCGAGTGCATGCAAGCTTGGCCATATATACATCAAGGCTTTGTCTAGACGTACGGGCCAAGATCAAGCCAAACGCGGTTGCGGCTTACCGTCGGCGGTGACAAGCTCGAAGCGCCGGTTCCTTGGAAGGCATTCTCATCGCCGACGTCGGACTCATCCATCCACGGCAATCGTTCCGTCAAGGCACGGTTCACTTCACGGCCAGGTGTCTCCTCCGATCGTACTAAGTACAGTAGTACCGAAGAGTTGTCAGAGAGATAGAGAGATAGATAGATAGATAGATACGAGAGTGGAGGAGGGCAAACATGCCATGCCATGCCGTGCCTGCAGTTGCAGGGATGGCGAGCTACACTGCAGCTGCAGCCTGCAGGGCATTCAAGCCGCCAATGACACACAGAGTCACAGACACAGTGCTCTCTCTGCCCCGTCTATGTCCTAGCCTATGTAGCCATCGTTGGAACTCAATCAAATCAAATCGTCGTACTAGTACGTCGTTAACCCGTAGTACGTCCCGCGTGCGCTCGAGGGATCGAGATCCGGTGGGTATGTCACCGGTGAACAGTAACCGTGACATGCGCCCAGTTTTTTGCCGTTGGATCCAAAATCGATGGATAGATGAACATCTGCTACAGTGCATATGCTACAGCGCACGCTACAGGGTATCTGCTACAGTGCATCTGCTACAGGATCGCGTGCTGCAGTGTTTAATCTGGTCTGCTCATTTTCGATCCAACAGCCCAGAGTGCAAGGCACGGCACTGTTCATCGGTGACATGCCACCGGATCCGTGTCCGCGCTCGAGGCATGTCGTAGCATGAGCAAGCTATAGAGAGGCACCTCCATCTCCATCTCTACTGATCCTTCAATGCGGCCCATAAATACGCCAACCTCCCCTTTGTTTGCTCGGTTGGTTGCCCAATTCAATTCATTGCCGCAGCCGCGTACTACTACTGCCACTGCCGCTTCTACTGCCACTGCCGCTTCTATATGTGCCCATGGACGCCGCATACCACCAATGTGCTTTGCCCCTTCCTCGTCCTCCTCCTCATCTCTCTCTACAACCCCCTCTTTTGCACTCCCTCCATGGATGAAGGCATGCTAAACAAGCCTGGAATCTCTATCTCTCCAGATGTCCTCAAGCATGCCCTTCCATTGATCCAGATGCTAGCTCCTTGTGAGTTCTGCGCTAGCTTCATGCGGTGAACAAATTCAGGTTAGATCAGTGGGCGAGCTCACCGGCCGGCCGGGTGCTCGCAATTTCTGGGGTTCATGAAACGCGGTATTGGGGCGGTTCAATCAGAGACCTGGTGCTCCCAAGGCAAGGGGGGTTCCGCTCTTCGATTGAGCCGTGCCAATATCACGTGGTTTTGCTCCTTAATTCGCGTCTTTTACAGTTACGCAACTTACTGCATGCCTAAGGATGTCCTCACGAGCGTCTAATTTTGCTTCCATGGTGCTAATAAAACTAGAACATGCACAGCACCTTACTCAAGTACTAATATTTCGTGCTAGAGTTTGGCGATTCACAATTTGATTTCATGCCGGCAAAAGCTGCCACACCTCTCATGCATCTCCCATCTGAAAGATCACGAATTCTCGCCGCTTAATTTTTTCCCTTGTTTGTCTGCTATCAGTTTATGCATGCAGTGAACTTGGTCACCAAATGGCTCCTGAGGAACAGCACAAATTGAAGACAATGCTTGAAAGGTACTACTACTCAGTTAAGATCAAGGACAAAAGATCCTAGTACAGATGCAGACAACAGGATGCATGCGGCCCGTTGTCATGTCCTAGTAACATTATTAGTAGCAACATGTGGAAACTTTAAGAATCATATCATAATTAAGTGGCCTACTGAAGGGAGAGTACCAGTCCATTCAACATCAACTGAGTCTTGCCTATGTAGATGTTAGTTACAAATACTTCGGTCTGTGAAATTACACCATCGAGCCAGCTTTTCATGTCACGCCTTTAGGAGCAACTATCACTAAACCACAACAATTAAGTATAGGGTTTTACAAAACCACCACCAAACATTTTTTTCAGTGAACCACATCTATGTTTAAGATGCTTCTGGGAAAAAGTCGGAATACTATGCAAGAGCCTAGGTTTCGTTAATGATGCTGAGGCTAACCCCTTTGATAAAACAAAGTCAGGTTGACACCGTTTCTAACAAACCGAGACCCAAAGTCAGGTGCCACGTGGTTGACGAGGCCGGTTTCCTTCAGAATAAACCGGTCATGCATGGATTGTACATGAATAAAATAATTCGGCAAAAAATAAATACATTTTTTTAATAAAACTTGAAAATTCCAATATTTCAGACCTATGGCAGCAAAGGACTGTTGATATTTCCTTCCCAAGGTTTTTTTCATATGCCAACAAGGACAAACTCATCGCTGTAAAGGATTTCATGCAGGCAGATTCAATTTTGAGTTTGCTGCACTTACCTATTTCAGTGGAAGTACATCAGGAATCGAATCAATTGGAGCAATTGATGCCACAAAATTTGGACACTTCAGTCACTGACACATGGATTGTTTCGAATGGAAAAGGAACTTTCTTGTGGATGTGTTTGTCTGGTTAATCCTGCACGATAGATTAAACACCAAGGAGATGATGCTCAAAAGGCATTGGAAGGTAACTGGTAATAATGATTGCGTCCTCTGCCCCACTCACACTTTGGAAGATGGACAACATTTGTTCTTCACCTGTAATTTTAGCAGCCGAGTTTGAAATTACCTTCAAATCAGTTGGGGTGCTGGAGATCTGATTCAATCACTATCCTAGGCTAAACCGAATTTTAATGGTACATGTTTTCATGAAATTGCAATTCTGTTATGTTGGGCAATTTGGAAGCAAAGGAATGTGTAAGATTGAATAGATCGATAGTTTATTAATTCAATAGTTGCAGCGTACATGGCTTTATATATGCGGTTTACAACCCAAACTGACTTAGACTAGGTATTACAGACCGACTAGACTAGGTTAACTTGATAGCCAAGTAATAGTCTAACAGAATGCTTGGATTTTAAGAATGAGAAGCCAACTTTCCGGGGATGGAAGAGAGTTTTCTGCCATGAGATCACCTTGCTTATATATATGGTGGAGTCTACTGTAAAACCTGCTTTGTCAGTATGGCTTGATAACTGGTTGTAAGAGTTAGAAGGTAGGCTTCTGGGTGCTTTGTGACCCTTGTAAATATTGTTTTATTTTTGATAAAATTAAGATGTCGGGGGCTCCCCTACAGTATAGGCTAATTTTTTTCCCCAATATTTCAGTCCAAGACTCACGAGTAGAGCTACTGTAATTTTGTAAGATATTTTTGAAACCATTTAAATTTGGTCAAAAGTCTAATAAACTGCAAAACATTCAAATGGCTAGGCAAATTGAGCTCATTTTTTCTTTTTAGTACAGCTCACGGCATGATTGGGTGAGCGTGCAGCTGAAGCTTGGAAGGGATCGGTCGCGGTATGTTTATGTTAAACGTTTCAGGCCGAGTACAGAGTAGAGCGTGCGCTGATCTGGTTATATATGGACGAGGACGACGACGTATGAGGTGGATGGCCTCGCATGACATGTATATGTATGTACGTATATCATGGGCATATTCACGTGTATGAATATGTGATGCTTTATTAATTTACAAACAACAGAGAAGAAAAGAAAAGTTGGCCCTAGCTGCCGCCATTTGTCTCACCTTGGTTGTTTCCGATTAGGAATCGACGAGTCCCCTCCTCCTCTGCTTGCCGCTCAGGCGGCTGAGGGGTGGGTACTTCGTACCTGTAGTCGGCGATGTAGTAAGATCCCTAAAGTTAGAGATTGATCAACTGTTAGCGACATTATGGTGGCTGTGGCGACGTTGTGTGGGACAGGAATAAGGTATAAACCCGTCTTCTCGTCCACCTCGTCGGCGGCGATCGTGCCGGTGGTCTTGAGGATGGCGGGGAGTCATCTGGTCGCTGCCCCCACGGAGTGGTGAATCTCATATAGTGTACGCGTGTTATAGGTTTGATATAAGAAGATTTGGGTCAATTCAAACGCTCAACGGTGACGACTTAATTCGGACTATCGGGCACTGTTCCTTAGGGGTGTGTTCGGTTCAAGAGCCAAGTAGGATGGAATGTAATGGGTCCATTCCTAAAGAACAGGTCGATTCCATTTCTATGTTCGGTTGTGGAATTAGGTAGAATGGAACGGTTCCTTCCTGGTGTTCGGTAGAGAGATGAAATAGAATGGATTTGGTTCGGCTCACCTTGGTGAGATTAGCACGTCGCCGGGAATTCAGCAGCAGCAGTTCGGCCGTCAGCGCCGGTCGTAATCGGGGTGAGCGAAGGGGCTTCTGGGCACCACAGTCGGGCCCTCCTGCGATGGCGTGAGCTGCGGTGGTGGCGGCTCACGAGTGAACTGCGGCGGCGACGGGGTCAGGTACGGTGGGGTGAGCTGCGGTGGTGGCGGCTCTCGAGTGACCTGCGGCGACGGCGGCGGATCCAGCGTGAGCTGTGACACCGACGGCGGCGGATCCTGCGTGAGCTGCGGCGGCGACGACTCACGGGTGAGCTGCAGGCCGGCGGCGGCGGGGTCAGGTATAATACGATGGGGCGGGCTCCGGCGGCTCCGACGTGAGCGGCGGCGGCGGATCCGGCGTGAACTACGGCGGTGGGGTCAGCTACGGTGGCGTGAGCTGTAGTTGCGCCGGGCTGAGCGAGGAGGTGCGGCGGCGGCTGCTCATGCGTGAAGGTGAGGACGACCAGGAGGTGGGATGAGAGCAGTTTGCTTTTTTTTAATCGTTAAAGACAAGGAACCATGTGATTCCACCGATTTGGAGGAATTACTCGGTTCAGCATATTAGGGATATATTCCCTTTCTGGGAATCAGTCCGTTCCGGTTCCTTCTCCAACCGAACACAAGAATATCACCCAGGTGTAGAATGGACCCATTACATTCTACCTTATTCTTCAACCGAACACACCCTAGGTGCACGTCCGTGTATGCATGAAGACGTGCCGACTGTTATCAACAACGTCTTGCCGGCTCTGGTAGGGGGAGCGGCGACAGGGGTGCGTTCGCGGCTCGCTTTGACGGGCGGTAGTGGTCATTAGGTGGTTCAAAAGTCTCGATGTAATTTTTTGTTACGTTTGGAATGTTTTGTGCTTATTGTTAACTTCTACTTAATAGATCCAGATTCTTCTCGTAAAAGAAGATCTTTACGAGAGAATCGTATGTGTAGGGATCGATTTGTGTTGGAACTTGGAACTAATTGTGCAACTAGCTGGAGCAGTTGATGCGGTGGAGCCGTCCCGACACGAAGCATAATGTGGCAGGAGAGGCACGCGCAGAGGGTGCGCCGGCCGGGGCCCGTCCGTGAAATAGAAGAAGAAGAGACATGCAACCGTGGGCGATCCCTGCTTGCCTTTACTCCCTCTCCAAGGTTTTGCACCTACCCTACCCGGCCGTGTACATACAGAGTAACACAAACACGATGTGCGTGTCAGAACAGTGCACTGCCGCAGAGCGCACCGATTCCCGTCGACCTCGTGAACCCAGCACGCCGCCGCCGGCGAGAACGCGTTCTCGCCTTCTGCTGTTGGTCCGTGCACGAAAAACCTCCGGTTTTTTCAACTCGTTTTTCCTGTTAACTTTGAAACTTTACTGTCCATGAATTTGAAAAGCGTTCAAAAAATTTATAATGTCCATTTTTTATTTTTTTTCATGAATTAAAAAAAATGTTTGAGAACCGAGATGTGTTATGTATTTGCAAAAATAATCGGTGAATCTAGAAACTGTTCACGCATATGAAAATATTTTATTGAATTTAAAAGATGTTCATGAAATTTAAAAAGCCCGCGGGTTGAACAAATGTTCATGAATTTAAAATTTGTTCATGCATTTGAAAAATTGTTTGCGAGTTTGAAACAATATTTACATCATTCAAAGAATGTTCATGAATTAAAAATTGACAATATATTTGAAAAAATATTAATGAATTTTTAAACTGTTAATGCATTTCAAAAATGTTAGCAAATTTAAAAATTGTTCACGAGTTTGAAAAAATATTCGTAGCATTCAAAAAAACGTTTACAAAATTAAAAAATCACTTATCATGCAACAAAAAATTATTCATATGATATTTTAAAAATTGAAAATAAAAGATGAACTAAAAAGAATAAAAAGGAAATAAAAAGTAGAAAAAGAAAATAGAATAGAAAAAATAAGAAAGATAAAAAAGCAAAAACCAATGAAAAATAAATAAGAAAAGATAACGAACTGCAAAACAGACAGAAAAAACTAGTAAAGAAATAACGAGTAAAAGTAAAACCTTCCCAAAACCGAAAACTCAGTGAAGTACCTAGCCTGGCCCAGTTACCGATCACCCCTCCCCCCCTGTGTGCGTTGAAATGACGCTATGGGCGTCAAAAAGGATTTACCCGAAATCGCACAATAAAAATTTGCGAACCCGAGTAGGGTCCAGCGAAACAAAATATCTCAACACATGTGGGCCCACGCCACATGTACACATTCGATTCAAGCCAAGAGCATCGCACCGTTTGTATTCAGCGCCCTCTGCGTCGTTTATCACGATGATGCAACCCTACCCAAGCGTCGATGTCACTAAGTGGGCTGACCCACATAACTCTTTGCTTGACGGTTTTGGGAAGGTTCTGAAACCTTCTGGCCGGTCCTTTTCTGGTTTTTTGTTCTGTTTTTGGTTCTTTTTTACTATTTGTGTTTCTTCTCATTTTTTATATAAATTCATGAGAATTTTTTAATTTTTGTGAACACTTTCAAATTCGTTAAGAATTCATGAACATTTTTTAAAATCTATTTATATGTTTTATAATCCATGTGCATTTTTTTTGGAATTCGTGAATAGCTTTCCAAACTCATGAGCTTTCTTTTAAAAATTGTTGGCATTTCAATTTATGAGCATTTTCAAATTCTTGAACAATTAGTGAATTGATGGACATTTTTAAAATCTACGAATATGTTTTATAATCCATGAACCTTTTTTCAAGTTCACAAACAAAATTTCAAATTCACGAACATTTTTATATCATGTTAACATTTTTTTATCACACAGGTTTTTTTAAGTTAACTGAAAAACCGGACTGTTTTCTTCTGAACCAGGAGCAGAAGAAAAAATTAACCAAAACGACCACATCGTTTTGTGAGCATGCAACTTAATGGGCCAGCCTAGAGAGCTCCCACGAGATTTGAATAGGAGCTCCCATCGCGCCATATCGAATCACCCGTCGTCACCTTGATGCAGACGTACCAATAAAGACTAGCTACTACGCATCAAACATCACGACGCATCATCTTTTTCGACCCCCCGGATTCAACTTCTTTTACTTTTACGCACGACATTTCACGTTCACGTCGGAACTATAATCTGTAAAACAACCACACGTAGTGACCAACTTAATCTCCAAGTGTTAGTTAGGATCGGTCCACGTACTGAACTGGACTTCACCATGCCTAGTAGGTGATCTGGAGCAAAACTACCTGCCCCGATCCTCTAGTCACTTGTCAACAATCCAGAAATGGACCAAGCAGGGCGCACCAAGTGAAATACGTACGTACATACTACTCCCTCTGTTCACAAAAGGACGTCTCAACCTATCTCAAATTTCGCCTCCCGTCGACAGCGAGAAGCATGTGGTGACTTCGTCAATCTCAAGACCAGACCGCCGGCTCAGTCTTTCGGAGGTGCTCATAGGGGTAGGGAGTGGGTGTGTGCGTTCATAGGGGTGAGTGTGTGCACATGTATGTGAGCGTCTGCGTTGTACTGTGTTTCGCAAAAAAAAAAAATCTATCTCAAATTTGCATGTATCTACACACTAAATCATGTCTAGATACATGTAAATTTGAGCTAATTTGAGACATCCTTTTGTGAACGGAGGGAGTATTATATACCTACCACACGATGGCGACTGAAGTTAATTTTATCACTGTTTAAGCAACTTTCAAGAATCAAAATGAATTTTCATAAGAGTAAACTGTTTTGTTTTAGGGAGGTCTAAGACGACGTTGCTCTCTATGTCGAATTATTTGGAAATGAGTAAAGCCAGTTTGTGAGTTACTATCTAGGAATTCCGATAAACTATCGGAGGCCTTCGAATTGAAACATGTCCAGAACCGTCTGCAGAAAATTACTATCTTTTGGAATTCCGTGCTAAGTAATATGGTATGATGTATGATTGGAAAGTGGTTTGATGGTCTAAAGAGCTCGAGGTGTTAGAAATGAAATATCGACTAGCTACTTGGAAATGGTTTGACGATCTAAAGACCTAGGCTGGTATCCATGACTTTCAAGTTAAATGACTTCTCGTTAAATGACTTTTCAACCTTCCCCAAAGATGGGGTATGACAAACTCTTATGAAAAGAAAACATATGGACTCAAAAGCATTGTGAAGAAGCTCTTAGATGGGTTTAGTGGATTCCTCGAGGTCCAATTAACCACAGTTGGTTAAGTTGACATCCAGAGTAGCTTCCCTAGAAATTTTTAGCCCAATTCAGATTTGACAATAGATTGATATCAAATAAATGGACATGATCAAGCAGGGACAATGATCCAACAGACCAAAATGTTGATGACCCGAGAGAGCCCCTAGATGGTTAGGTTATAATATCCCTAATATATACCCCAGTTCATTTTCTGAGAAAGACAAGTTCCATTACATCCGGTTTCATTTCTTACTGTTAACATACATGAGACAACTAAAACAAGAATTTATCAGCTAAGCATCATGTGCTAATTACACATTTACGTTATACTAGTTGCGTACCTATGATCTCCGAAAAAATCGTTATGTACCTATTGAGGCTCTGTTTTTACTACCTACAAATCTTGCGACATTCTATCTCTTCCTTGTGAAATTGTGGTTGATTTTTCCTCACTTTAATTTTTTCTTCTACTTTGTATTGCAGGATTGTGTTAATAATGCAGAAATAGGAAAAACGCAAAATGGCTATGCCATGCGACGTAGATTCCTATTGTATTTCGGAACACAAGAAATCTGCAACAAGTGTTTTTAGATGGTGTACGAATATAAACACGGGAAATTTTCGAAATTGATGAAAGAAAATATTGAGGGAGAGAGAGATTGAATGTGCATTGGACTGATCAGTCTGCTGCATATCGATCCTCCACTTCCACTAACGCACATCCTCCGTTCCGAAAGATAAGATGTTTTAGTTTTTTGGACATGTATCTATATGTATTTTGGTGTGTATATTTATTCATTTCACTATCTATGTAGTCTAAATTGAAATATCTAAAATATTTTGTAATTTGGAACGGAGGGAGTAACTTTTTTCCCCTCAAACTGTAAATTCATACGTGCTAAAGCTGGTGTCGAAACTCGACACACTCCATCGATCGATCAGATCCTTTTGAACTTGAACCATCACACCACACACACGTGAAGAACACTGCAACCAAACAACTGCTGTACGTGCACGCACTATATAGGGACGGTTGCCCCAAGTTCACAACAACTTGCGTATCCGCGGGCGAGCAGACAGGCAGGAGTAGCAAACACCAGCATGGAGAGCGCTCGTGTGCCATGGAGTGCCACCCCTCACATGCCATGCAGCCTCCCAGCTTCCCTTGCGCGCCGAAACCTTCTACTCCACCGCCGCAAGGAGGCGAGGCAGCCACGGAGTGTCTCATGCGAGGCAACCGGCGGTGGCCGTGTCGACCGACGTGATGTGCTCCTCGGCCTCGGCGGCGCCGTGGCTGCCGGGCTGGCCACGGACCGAAGCGCCGCGGTCGCCGCGCCCATCCAGGCACCGGACCTCCGCAGCTGCCACCCGCCCGATCTCCCCGATACTGAGCCTGGCATCAACTGCTGCCCGACGTACCGAGCCGGCGCTCCCATCACCGACTTCATGCCGCCCCCGGCATCCTCGCCGCTCCGTGTGCGGCCGGCGGCGCACCTTGTGAACGCGGAGTACCTGGCCAAGTACGAGCGGGCCGTGGGGCTGATGAAGCAGTTGCCGGCAGATGACCCGCGCAGCTTCGAGCAGCAGTGGCGCGTCCACTGCGCCTTCTGCGATGGCGCGTTCGACCAGGTCGGGTTCCCTGGCTTGGAGATCCAGGTGCACAACTGCTGGCTCTTCTTCCCGTGGCACAGGTTCTGCCTCTACTTCCACGAGCGGATCCTCGGTAAGCTCATCGGCGACGAAACATTCGCGCTGCCGTTCTGGAACTGGGACGCGCCGGGCGGCATGACGCTGCCGGCGATCTACGCCAACAGCTCGTCGCCGCTCTACGACGAGAGGCGCGATCCCGCCCACCAGCCTCCGTTCCCACTGGACCTTGACAACAGTGGGACTGACCCCAGCATCCCAAAAGATCAGCTGATCGATATGAACCTCAAGATCATGTACCGTCAGGCCAGTACTATTAATCTTAAATTTTGTTAACTTCCTGGACGTAATAAACTGGACGCCAAATAGCGCAAATATATGTGTGTACATGATCAGATGATCTCGACTGCCAAGAAGACGGAGCTGTTCTGGGTCAGCCTTACCGCGCCGGACCCGGGCGCTGGCTCCCTCGAGAACGTGCCGCACAACACTATTCACGTCTGGACGGGGGACCCCCGGCAGCCGAATGGTGAGGACATGGGCACCTTCTACTCGGCGGCGCGCGACCCGGTGTTCTTCACGCACCACGGCAACGTCGACCGGCTATGGCGCGTCTGGCGGGGCCTCCGCCCGGGCAACACCGACTTCACCGACCCGGACTGGCTCGACGCCACCTTCCTCTTCTACGACGAGGATGCCCGCCCCGTGCGCGTCCGCGTCCGCGACTGCCTCGACACGGCCGCGCTGCGGTACACGTACCAGGACGTCGGCCTGCCGTGGCTCAACGCCAGGCCAGCCAAGCCATCCGCCGGGACGGTGGCACCTGCCACCGGTTCCCTCCCAGCACCTTGGACAAGACCGTGCGGGTGACAGTGACGAGGCCCAGGGTAGCGCGGACCCGGAAGGAGAAGGACGAAGAGGAGGAGGTGGTGGTCGTCGAGGGGATCGATATCGCCGATCATTTCGACAGGTTCGTCAAGTTCGACGTGCTGGTGAACGAGCCCGAGAGCATAGCCGGCGGCGCGACGACGGCGGTAGCGACGGGGTACTGCGCCGGGAGCTTCGCGCACACGCCGCACCTGATCCGGCACGACATGGGGAAGAAGAAGGGGCCGGTCAAGACGGTGGCGAGGTTCGGCGTCTGCGACCTCATGGAGGACATCGGGGAGGACTGCGACAAGACGGTCGTTGTGTCGCTGGTGCCGAGGTCCGGGTGCGAGCTGGTCTCCGTCGGCGGCGTCAGCATCGGCTACGTCAAGTGAAGCACGTCATGCACGTCAGCATCGGCTAAGTGAAGTACGTGATACGCCTATCTGCTCCCACGTCGGAGTTCGCCGTGGTGTTCCATACCGCATTGACGAGTGTATATGTATAATGGAGATTCTAAATAAAAACAGCTGGAATGGGGCTGTGGGGCAATCGCGGATTCGCGGCCATACCACACACCTAGTTGGATATCCATAAACTATCGTGACTTCGAATTTGCATCCAAACGATCGATATGATTCCTGCTAATTAATGTACTGATAAAACATAAAATCATGTTAATGCGTGGTTTTAACTTTGTTTGTTAATGCATGTCCGGAATTTCTTGTTAGTACACATATCAAAAAATAATTACATAAATCGAAAGTTATTCATAATGCATTGATATTTGAAAAATCATTAATAATTTGTGCCCGGGATCGTAAAGCATTTGGACGCCATGGGAAATCCAACTAGGTGTGGAGTTGCATTTCTGGCTGTGGGGGCCTCGGTTCGCGGCGTGCACACATTGACAAGACAGACACATTGAAATCCCTGGAATACTTGCTGGCCAGCTTGAGTCAGAACAGTTGTGAACGAGCATCAGTGTCGTGAAAAAAAACACCCCTCTCTCTCAGTAGGCCTTCGAGAAGACGGGTCCTCCTAATGATGTTGAAACATATCCTCTTTCTCGCCATGTTCGATCAGCTTAAGCAGGGCCGGACCCATAGTGGTGCCAAGTGTGCCGCCCGCATAGGGCCCAACAATTTTAGGGGCCCCAATATTTACATAGCCTATATACGGTTAGCAGGTTTTTTGCATTGGAAATTGAAGGTAATTGGACCGAGGGCTGCTCCTGGGCCGCATCGCGCATGGCGTTATGCTCGCCATCCAGGCCGCCTGCTCGCTCGGGAAAAAAGACTAATATCTATCCAAGGCTGCCGCTCGGCACGTTTCGCTCGCTACGCGTTCGCTGGGACTTTGGATCCTGACACTGTATATATGTACGCTGCTGCATATATGTAGTTAATCAATTCTTTTTTTCAGAGAGATGACTTTTGTCTCCCGAGTTTCATGTTATCTACATATTTGCATTGTTTTGCTCAATAATATGTTGTACTGTAGGCTACACAAAAAACATAAAATCATGGATTTGAAAAGGGTGAAAAAAACTCATTTTACTTGATAGATTTGTCTTTTTTGTGTACATCACGTATGAAAATATATTTCTCTGATTTTTTTTGCGTTGACATGTATATGCACTTGCATGATTGCTTTTCGAATTTGCTAAGATGAAAACATAATTTTTTTTATTTTTTAAAAAACCAGGAGCACTGAAGCTCGGGATCAAGAAGTGGTTTTTCATTTTTTTTTTCATGCCTATAATCCTTTCTAGCGGACTGTCTGCCTTATCCGTTGGCACGTCTGCCTCTTCAGACCAGGCCGCTGGTGACGATTGACGAACAGACCGAAGACGCAAACAAAATTGATGGCATCCAGAGCGCTGGCAACGGGTGACAGTTCCAATTGATATATGTTACCGTAGTAGTTCAATAATTAAGTAACTTGGAGTTAAATAAGTGAGTTAAATAAGTATGATTCTCGATATATTTAACCGTTGTGCAAAATATTATGTCATATACATTGAAATTATTTCTTAATTCATTTTTTCTTATGAGATAGGGCCCCGTTTTAGAGTTTCGCACAGGGCCACGGATTTTGCCGGCCCGGCCCTGAGCTTAAGACCGAAGCTCGGGGCTGGCAGTGGAGCAATTCGTCAACTGACACATGCAAAGCAGCTCCCTGAGTTCAGGCTCTTTCATATGCTCCATGGTGCTTATGTACAATGTTCTACGTCTCCACGATTTTCCTACCTTTGCTAGACCGAATGAGACTTTAAATGAAAAGGTACCTTGGTATGCCTTCCGACGTAGGCAAGTCTCTTTACCGAGATTTCAAACAACTTCTCTCGACAGCTGGATAGGAAGTGGTGATCCAGTCGGTGGCTCAAGCCATTCTGACATATTCCATGTCCTAAATGTGCCAACACATCAACTCGCACATTCGGATATTTTGGTGGGTAGTACGAATGGCAAGAGGACAACACATTGGGTATAGTGGGAAGTTATGTGCTCTGTGACTTCGAATTCTTCAATTTGGCCTTGCTAACTTAAATTGTGACTACTTCATTAATTTCTCTAGTGCGGTCGACCAATAGTCAACTTAAATCTTATCTCGGCTAACCGGGAATTAGCAAAAGGGTAAAATTTATCGTGAGTTGAATAGAACCGGAGAAAACGTCCCATGTTGGGGAACCAAATGCTATGTTCTTCTATGCTAATCTGCAAGGGATTTTGTTATTGCTGCGTGGAGTTGATCCCTATGCGAGATTGTGTTTTACAATCTTTATATCTGCTTCGTCAGAAGTTCTGGTTGTGAAAGATTGGGCCATCTACTCGCATGAACTCGACATCTAGCTCGTTAGTGTCTCATCATCAAAGGAATTTGGCGAAATGACATTTTTTTTTTTGGCGAAATGAAGAACCCTTGCGTGACTTGTGGAGATGATATTTCTGCCAAAATTTTCCCAAAAAAAAGGCCATGTACGCACTGCGATGTACTGTAATGGACTAATGGGCCGCACAAAATACCTCAAGGTCTGTATGGACTATATCAGCCGAGTACCTTTCTACTGTACACTTCTCAAAAAAAAAAACCTTTCTACTGTACTATCGTTAGGGCAACTACGAGCCTCTAAAAAAAAACACGAGCCGCCGGCGCCTCTCTGCCGGTGAGAGGTCGGCCCGCGAATCGGGGAGGATGGCGCAGAGAAAACCAAGGAGCGGCGTAGCGCGTGGTCCTAGGGGTGCGCAGGCAGCGGCGGGGCGTCTGCGTACAGCCGCCGGGCGCGGCGCGGTTCGCTGGGGCGCGGGGGCGGCGCCGCGAGCAAAGCGGCGTCCTCTCGCTGCCTCCGGACACGACAAGGGGCGTGGTAGCGAGGGCGTGCAAGCTGAAACTTCATCTGTTGCGAGGCAGCCGGACACGCCCAGGTTTGGCCCCTTAGATCCTCGATCTCAACTCTGGAACTTCAAAATGAAAGTCAGTGTTGTAATGCCTGTGTACACGACAGGGGGCGTGTTAGTGGGGGCGTGCATGCTGAGAGTCCATCTATTGTGAGGCGGCCGGACACGCCCAGGTTTGTCCCCTCAAATCCTCGATCTCAACTCTGGGACTTCAAATATCAGTGTTGTAATTAGTAGGAATTATTCGGTGTATCTCTGATCTCTCACACAATAATGTCGCGCATCAATCTAATATATCTGCGTTCACTTGCAGATTCATCACGCCCTTCGCCGGTGTATCTGTCTTCACCGGTGCCCATCTGGCGTCTTCCACCAGGTCGGTTGTCGACACCGGCGGCGCAGCCAGCGGGTACCATCTGCTTGTGGTGGATGGGTACTCGGAGACCAAAAGGCTGATAGCCACTGTCCTGACACTCAGTTCTCGCCCATTCATTGTTGGAGGCCATCGCTGGCACATCGGTTACGTACCCAACGGTTTTAACTCGAACTGTGCAGACTACATCTCTCTCGGCGTTCAGCTTCTGGATGACAATGTTGCGAAAGCTGTGAATGTGTGGTTCAGGTTTAGTTTCATCGATGAGGTTGAGAAGCAAGAGGTAACACTCATACGTGCTGATAATACATGCAGCTTCTATAGCAATGATAATGTTTGGTACCAGCAGAGGTTTATAAAAGGAGATGTACTTGAACAATCAAAGAATCTTAAGAATGATTGTTTCACCATCCGGCTTGACATGATGATATGTGAGGACCTCAACACGGAGAATGCCGGTGCTACTGAGGTACCACTGTCTCGCATAGGCCAGCATTTCAACCATCTGCTTCAAACTAAGGTGGGCGCTGATGTAACATTCGAGGTTAGCGGTGAGACATTCCCTGCACACCGGTGTGTGCTTGCTGCCCGATCGACAGTCTTTATGGCGCAGCTCTTTGGCTCCATGAAGGAGGGCATTAAGGCAGATGTCATACAGATCAAAGACATGAAAGCTAAAGTGTTCAAGGCTTTGCTTAGCTTCATCTGCACAGATGCAATTCCTGTGATGGAGCGGGCAGAAGCAATAGGTTATGAAATGTGGCTGCAATTGTTGGAAGACATGATTGTAGCGGCAGACAGATATGATCTCCAACACCTGAGGTTCTACTGTGAAGAGTTGTTGTCCGAGAGCATAGGTACAACGACGGTGCTAAAGATTCTTGATCTAGCTACACAACACCATTGCCACAGGCTGAAGGAGGAATGCCTGCAATTCCTCCGAGACCTATCTTCCTCAAGTCTGCAAGCATTAATGGCGACCAATAGCTGGAAGCATATAATTATGGCATATCCCTATGTTTTGAACGAGCTGATTGCCAAGCTTGCTGCAAAGTGTAATGCATCTGGCAATGCTCCGTTGTCATATGATGTGGCGGAGCCAATGGGTGGTTTGTGTGGGCAAAGCCCCACCCAAAAATCTGTAGTGCCTGCAGAGAGTTCCTCTTCAACTTGAAGAACTAAGCCATCAATATTAGTTAAAACATCGATTTTCTTTAGTAAACAAATGAAGATGTGAATTTGCCCCAACCATCAGAAATTCCTGGATCCGCCACTGGTCATATGGGGTTCTTGCTCCCTCGATATAAAAAGTGAACATATGGATCTTTGCTGAGACGTATGTTAGCATCGTGTTCTGACAAGGTTCTTGAATCTGGAATGAGAAAAAAATATTAGAATTCTCATGCTTTGTGTGTGTGTGTTCTCACGTAGATATTTTGGTGCTTAGGCTTTCCAAATTGCAACACGAGTGGTATTATTTTGAATTCAGCTTTACATTTACTGTGATGTACTTGAATTTGCTGTTTGTAAGGTCAGCTTTGTTCAGGTTCAAAGGATTTAGTCGGGTTTCTGTAAACATCGCTATAAACTTCTGCGCTACGTTGGTATTGTATTGTTGATTGTTCATATGAGTATCTCCGAGGAGCGATCACAAATTTACCAAACATATAAGAAAACTAGTACTACTTGGTTGACATGTATAGTTATGAACACAGCGCATGACCTCTGGCCTTCTATGAACATCTCAAGGGTAGCGCACTGCAGACTGGGAAGTCTAGCTTCTTCGAGTGGAAGGAAGGATACTCAAATCTGCTAGCCGCTCAAGACATCGGCACTGCTCATGTTGATCGCCTGGGAAATGACTATATCTGAAGGAAGGCACATTTTGATCGGTGTGAAGAGAGGAGATGCCTTTGAGTGTAAGCATGGCTGTCCTATTCAATAACCAGTGAGTAGCATTCCAACTATTTTCACACATGTGTTTGAAACTTATACTACAACCTGACAGATGTCTTATATTGGATTCACTAGGTGCAATTCTTAATTTCCTACCATATCGCGTTCTAAAGAATTTCGGCGTCTATGGCTTTGAGATGAAAAATATTTTTTTTATGGTAGGCTCGACACTTTTTTTTTTTTTTTGACTAAAGTTTGACACTTTCTTATTTGTATTACTAGAACAGTTCATGCAATTGATAACTAGATTATAGACATTTGTTAACTGTGAATGGTTTCAAAAGTTCAGATTTAACTTGAATATTTTCTATCAGGAAAGCAAGCAAAATAAGCAATGACTTTGTGATCTACTAAAACCTGTAGAATTGTGTTCTGTCTTTGTAGCCTCTTCCCTTGTTTATAAATAGATTTCAGGTTTCAGACAAAAGCTGGTCAAATTTGTTTGTATGTACATATGTTATGTTCAACCATGGCTTGATTGTACATAAACGTTATAAGATTCAGTTTTACATATTTTGTTTATCTTAGATAGCTTAGATTTTACATTTGATATGTTTGGCGACCACTCATTCTTCACAGTGTGCAAGAAATTAAGTTTTGACCATCCAAGCGTTATATTTTCAGGTTTGCATGTTTGGGGACTGCAGGTTAGAAGTAAAGACTAAATAACTGTATAGCTACTGTGTCGCATGATATTGTAAACTTAACTTGAAAGTATATTCTCATATCTGATACTTGAGCCTTTAATTATTATCATTTTTTGGCCAGTGCCTAGCTTATGGCTTGTTTGGTTCAGGTTTTCAGATTCAATACTTTAGAAGATATTTTTCTGTGTTATTAAAGTTCCAGCAATAATACTTGAGTGGGTTCCATGGTCTGAACTATTAACTCTATCAAGTTCGAATTTCTGCGAAAATATTAGCACCAGCTTGTGACACTAATCATCATGCTTAAAACCACATTATATTGAATAAACCTCGAGCGGTTTTCTTTCGTATAAACATCATCATTTTGTTCTCATTCATCACATTTTTTTGTATTTTCAAACCATATTGGATATGATAGAGTTTTCTAGCTGGAATGAGCTATGATGACCTGTCAACGCGTTGCACACTACTGATTATGCCACTTCTGTACTTTGGCCACAAAGTGGATGGCAACTTGGATCTCTGGCAGATCCGATCACTGCTGTTGCAGTTAAAAATGTGTACCGAAAGACAACTTTGTGCATCCAGCCTCTGTTTGTCTTTCAGAGATGTTTTTGGAAACAATATATTTAGTCTTTCTAGAAATACATGTTGACTTCCTCTGTTTGTCTTTCCAGTGTAGAGGTATTACATATTTTCAAGACATGGCTGTTTTTGTGTATTCCTCAATAGTTTTCAAGCACGTAACATTATCATACAATGACCTATTTATTTTAACACTTCTTTCAGTAGAGATTCTGTTTCTGCTGTAAGAAAACTCCAATATATGTTGCATTATCGTTTCATTTTAGAAATTCAGGTGATTTCATCTGTACCATAGGTGCAAAATGTGATGCTGGCACTGTTCATATTATCATTATGACTTGGTGAACATGGAGAAGTAATGAATATATGAAGAAGTACTCCCTCCGATCCATATTAGTGGGCATAGCTTTGTCTAAATTCATATGTATCTAGTTAAATATTTAGACTAGATACATGTGTATCTAGACAAAGTTGTGCCCACTAATATGGATCGGAGGTAGTACTTCTTGTTGTGGTTGAAAGGGATTGACCTGCTCTAACCAAAGGACATTTAGGTGCTTGGCGCTGTTCACCCATTATATTTGAGGGTCGCTACTGTGTCTTTTCTTCCATTATTTTAAAGGGTCCTGGCGATCGGTAGAAGATCCAAATAGGTTTGCTGTATGTATCTTGGCATCTATGAAAGAAAGAAATTGAAGCATGCTTATATTTCAGCGGATGTCTTGGTGAGATTGAGAACTGAGAACATCAGTCTCTTAGATGAGGCGTATAGAAAATAGATTTTTGCTGATGTACATCAAACTGCCTGCGTGCAGTTTCGATTTTTGACTTTGTCTCATTTTCTTTTTTGTATCTCTAGCATTTTTGTGATGCATTTCCCCTATAAAATACAAATCAGTGCTCCCACTATTCTCTTTTTTTGTTTGCTAAACTCTTACTTAAAGTTTATACAAAAAGAAATATGAAATTCGAGCCATCGTGTTTTAGATCTTTTATCTAAGGTTCCTTTTGCAATTGTTGAGGACTGGTCTGTATTGTCTGTATTTTTTGTGGTCATCTCTATGCTTTGTGCCTCACTAGCGTATAGGCCTTTGTGGCCTTTCCCACTTCATTTTTTTTTAGAATACATTCAGGTAAAGACTGAATTTCCCAGGTTTCCTTGGCTCTTTTGCAAATCTCCTCTATTTGGGCATGTTCTTTTGTGACCTGGACTCTTTTAAATTGTGCAGAACCTGGTTCTTTTAGTTAATTCTTCATAGGGTGCTTTATCCTGGCTAGAACTTGGCCTTCCTCTCTTTTGTTTCTTCATTGGGGGCGCTCAATCCTGCAAGTTCGTTAGCAGATACAGTCAGTGAAACACTGCTGTCACCTCAAGCTTCGGCATGTACGACATGCTTCGATTTTTGGTTTGCTAGCGGTCTGTCTTCCATCCCAAGCCCATCCCTTCCCTCATACGGTGCCATTATAGCATAATTTTCTTTGAATAGTCCCATTAGCCTTTCGTAAGCATCTGCACTACCGCCCCAGCCTAACAAGCTCTATCGCATGCATTATATATCGTGGAGTGTCTGTAAGAGGAAGACCTCCCGATTGACTGGTTCTTCTGGTATTGCTTCAGATGTTCCAGTCGCATGTGCAGTCCAAGATCAAAAGATAAAAATGTTGGTTTGAGTGTGCACACGTGCCACACGGTGATTGGTGAGAATCTACTATGTCCAATGCGTCACCTTAGCACAATAGAGATCTACCCTGGTTCCAATATATAACACGACTATTTGGACTAGAAAATGTTTTGCATTTTGGAACAGAGGTACTAGTTAATACTTGGGAGCCGGTAAAATTTAAACCAAGTGGTAGCAGCTGACAAACAACCGAGAGAGGAATTAAGCGCATTTCCAACGATGCCTCATCCAACCAGTACAATGGCGATCTGAACCAAAAAAAAAACAAAGTCCAACGGAGTGTCAAAACATACATTTTTAGGTTGCAACCTTATGGAAATGCATAAATAGGAAATACGACAAGATCGAATTGCCATATTTTCGCCACCTAGTCACCTAGCGCCGGCGATCAAACTCCATCGCCGCTGCTTCACCTCGCCGTCCCTGCTCTGCCTCAGACCACCCGCCAATCTCCTTGGCCTATTTCCACCGTCCCAGAACATGTGATCGAGGTCGTCTTCCTCACGGCTGGCAATACCTCAGTCACGCTCTATCCGCTTGTTTCCGACCTCCCCTGCTCCCTTCGACCACTGCACCATGTCCATGGCGAGCAGCCGGTCTTGTAGGACATCTCCTCCCTCCCCCTCATGCTCTATTTTGCCATCGCGCATATCACCACCGTGCGCTGCTGCGGGAAAGGATACCGACACCGCTCTGGTGACCATTTGGTCCTGGCGCCGCCGCCAGTGAACGTGACACGATGAGATGTGTCGAACGCGCTAAGTCCCATCCCTCCACCCGTCCTCCTTCGCTGTGAATCACCGGCTGCCATCACGCTGACATCATGCTGGTTTGTCGGTGGGACCCGACGTCGGTTGCCCCAAAATATGCCAGAGCAAATAATTCGGTGCCTATAATGTAAAACGTCGTGCCCTAAAACCAAAATATGGTGCCGCATTTTGTTCAAAATAAATGACAAACCCTAGCTCTCGTTCTCTCGTCGGAGCAACGACCACTCCACGATCCTCTCTCTCTCAAAAAAAGAAAATACCAGCCGCCGGCGCCTCTCTGCCGGTGAGCGGTCGGGTCGCGCATCGGGGAGGATGGCGCAGAGAAAACCAAGGAGCGGCGTGGCGCGTGGTCCCGGGGGCGCGCAGGCAGCGGCGCGGCGTCTGCGTACAGCCGCCGCGGCCGGCCGCGGCGCGCTTCGCTGGGGCGCGGGGGCGGCGCGGCGAGCAAAGCGGCGTCCTTTCGCTGGCTCCGGACGCGACATGGGGCGTGGCAGCGGGGGCGTGCAATCTGAGAGTTCATCTGTTGCGAGGCAGCCGGAGACGCCCAGGTCTGGCCCCTCACTCAAATCCTCGATCTCAACTCTGGAAATTGAAAATGTCAGTGTTGTAATGCTTCTGGACACGGCAGGGGGCGTGGTAGCGGAGGAGTGCATGCTGAGAGTTCATCTACTGTGAGGCAGCCGGACACGCCCAGGTTTGTCCCCTCAAATCCTCGATCTCAACTCTGGGACTTTAAATATCAGTGTGTTGTGATTACTGGGCTGTTCCTGAAATGTACTGGCGTGACTGCATTATTCGGTGTATCTCTGATCTCTCACACAATAATGTCGCACATCAATCTAATATATCTGCCTTCACTTGCAGATTCATCACGCCGTTCGCCGGTGTATCTGTCTTCACCGATGGCGATCTGTCGTCTTCCACCAGGTCGGTTGTCGACCCCGGCGGCGCGGCCAGCGGGTACCATCTGCTTGTGGTGGATGGGTACTCGGAGATCAAAAGGTTGATAGCCACTGGCCTGGCCATCAGGTCTCGCCCATTCGTTGTAGGAGGCCGTCGCTGGTGCGTCGATGTGTTACCCAACGGTTTTAACTCCAACTGTGCAGACTACATTTCTCTCTTCGCTGTCCTTCTCGATGGCAATGTTCCAAAAGAGGTGGAGGTGTGGTTCAGGTTTAGTTTCATGGATGAGGTTGAGAGGCAAGACATAACAGTCATCCGTGCTTCTAATACAAGCAGCTTCAGCAACAATGTTGCTAGTAGATTTGGTGAGATAAGGTTTATAAAAAGAGATGTGCTTGAACAATCAAAGAATCTCAAGGAGGATTCTTTCACCATCCGATTTGACATCATGCTCCGCCAAGACCTCGACATGGAGGATACCCGTATCCCTGAGGTACCACTGTCTGGCATAGGTCAACACTTCAACCATCTCCTTCAAACTAAGGTGGGCGCTGATGTAACATTCGAGGTTAGCGGTGAGACATTCTCTGCACACCGGTGTGTGCTTGCAGCCCGATCTACAGTCTTCATGGCACAACTCTTTGGCTCCATGAAGGAGAGCACCGAGGCAGATGTCATACAAGTTAAAGACATGAAAGCTGAAGTGTTCAAGGCTTTGCTTAGCTTCATCTACACAGACACATTTCCTGAGATCACCGCAGAAGCTGCAGGGGCAACAGGTTTTGTAATTTGACTGCAATGGCTGGAAGACTTGATTGTAGCGGCAGACAAATATGATCTCCAACGCCTGAGGTTGCACTCTGAAGAACTGTTGTTCGAGGTCATAGATGAAATGACGGTGCCAAAACTTCTTGATCTAGCTGTGAAGCACCATTGCCACAGGTTGAAGGAGAATTGCCTGCAATTCCTCCAAGTCCAATCTTCCTCAACTCTGCAAGCATTAATGGCGACCAACGCCTGGAAGTATATAAGCAGGGCATATCCCTATCTTTTGAACGAGCTGATTGCCAAGATTGCTGCAAAGTGTAATGCATCTGACAATGCTCCGTTGACATATGGGGTGGTGGAACCAACGGCTGGTTTCTGTGAGGAAATGCCCACTCAAAGATGTGTAGTGCCTGCAGAGAGCAACTTTTCAAATTGAGGAACTAAGCCATCAATATTTCTAGTTGAAACATTGATTTTGTCTAGTAAACAAATGAAGGTCCGAGACCCACCCCTCAGAAATTTCTGGATCCGTTATTGGTCATATGGGGTTCTTGCTCCCTCAATCTAAAAACTGAACATATGGATCTTTGCTGAGACGTATGTTAGCATGGTGTTCTGACAAGGTTCTTTAATCTGGAATGGAGAAGATATTGAAATTCTCATGCTTTGTGTTTGTGTTCTCACATAGATAATTTGGTGCTTAGGCTCTGCAAATGTATTATTTTGAATCCAGCTTTACATTTGACTGTGCTGTACTTGAATTTGCTGATTGTAAGGTCAGATTTGCCCTATCCAGTTGGTTCAGTTTCAAAGGATTTAGCCGGATTTCTGTAAACTTTGTTGTAAGCGTCTGCGCTACCTATGGTATTGTATTGGGATTGTTACCATATGAGTATCTCCGATGAGCGATCACAAATTCACAACCAGACTAATACATGGTTGACATCCGGAGTTATGATCTCAGTGTTAACGCACACAGCACAATCCACACGGCATACACTTCACTTCTGGGAAAAGCAACACGCGCTCGGAAACTGTAGAGATGAACTGTCAAGCTGTAAGAGGGAGCCAGACAGAGGTAACAATTGCAGCATTCAAGCGGCCTGTCAAAGAACAGGCAGCCGTAAATAGGATTGCAAGAGAAAATCGAATGGAATGAGCATCATCCTTTTTCTGTACAATCTAAGGGGCCTTGTAGTACTTGGTGGGCACGAAGGGAATCTTGGTGACGGCGGCGTCGTAGGTCTTGCCGCGGACGACCACCTTGAACTCCCTCCTGGCGTTGTGCAGGCCGTTCTTCACGTACCTTCAATGTATTAGTCATGGTTGTTTCAATGCTATTGTTTTCTTCTTGATGAGACTATCCCGTTGAAACTAGTATGATGGAAAATTAGTGCAAGGCATGATTTTTGTTTACCATGAAACTGCAGGGCAAAACCCCGACAACATTTTATTAAACTTTTAAAGAGCACTCAAAGTTACAATATTTAAAGCAGTGGAACAAAAGGCATGATAGCTTTCGTGTGATGTGATTCTCTTAACTAGATGACACCCTGCGCTGCTGTGGGATATTAGTATGTCAAACACTTCAGAATGATGTGCTGAATTCTTGGAGGATAGATAAGAGATAAGGAAAACAATAAAATTCGCTATTCAACTACAAATGTATAAGATGGAAGCTTCTCAACTACAAAGCTAAAACAAAGATTGCTTCCTTAAGTAAGTAGCATACTTTTTGATAATCCTATATTGTTTCAGTTTTGTATATTACAAAAACAAAAGTGGAGCGAAGCAGGAAGCATGTCAAATGGATGAAATAACTGTATTGGGTCATTCATGTGATGTAACATTCCATAAACATTTTTCCAACAAAGAAGTTCTTACACAGTAAGAATACCAACGGCTATTGCCTACATCAACAGTGAAGCACATCATTTTATTATCTTAGTGTCCACTTGTTGACATCTAAACGAAGGGAGGGCCATATGTTCATGCACGATCAACATCCATGAAAGAAACTCCACTATGAACTAAAATTGTGATGGTCTATAAATTGTTCATGTTATTCTTTACTTCCTTCAAGAACCATAATTTAGCATTATGCATAGTAAATCTGTTGGTTTTCAGAATACAATGGTTTAAACAGGGCCTTACTAATTATAACATTTTTTATCAAATAGTATCCAAATTGTTAGACTAATCCTTGGTCAAGGCAAAATCTTAAAATACGCGTGCGCTCTATTCATTAAAAAAATTAGCATGCATGCTTTTGAAGCACTACGAACAATTTTCACAAAGGAACTTTAAAAAACGGGCCTTTTCACGGGTAGAGTGCACCAAAAGGCACACGATGTCTTAGTAGTAACAGTTTTAATAGATAGTGATCAGCTCTCAAACCAAATGAGTTACATCACTCGAGCTAATAATCTAACACTTCGCATCTGCCAATTCGACGTCCTTCAGCTGAATTTTTGACACATTGGACCACCTGCGCGAATGAAATGTCAAAAATGACCACCTGTGAGTCAAATTGTCAAAACTACCGTGGCGGCGTCTGCGCCAGGCGACACGTGGCATGGCCGCCGTGGACGACGGCGGCGTCCACGGTGGCGGCACGTTTGGATTATCCGTTTGCATGCAAAACCAACTAATTATGCATACTGGACTACCGTTGAACACATGATTGCAGGCAAGGCCGCCGTGGCCGACGGCGGCATCCCTTGCATGCATGCATGTCCAGCTCAAAAGAAAAATGCTGGCAGCACAAATTTAACTCGGAGTGCTACGTGGCTGCTTGCTAGAGGAGCTCAGGTGTGTGGGCAGTGTGCTTCTCACGTGGAGTTTTGCATGTAGGCGAAGGCCGCCACCGCCCGCGGCGGCCACCGTCCGCGCCTGACGGCAAACGGAAAAATCAAACATGCCGCCACCGCCGGTGGCGGCCTTAGAAACCGCCATCGTCCACGGCGGCCAGAGCCACGTGTCGCCTGGCGCAGACGCCGTCACGGTAGTTTTGACAATTTGATTCACAGGTGGTCCTTTTTGACAATTCATTCGCGCAGGTGGTCCATTGTGTCAAAAATTCCTTTCAGCTGAGACCGAGAAGCACAGGCGGGAACACCAAGGTCACCACTCGATCAGGAACTCAGAATTTTTAATGGGCGAGTTGCAATCCCACTGCTTCGACCAAGCTGTTGTGAAAAACAATGGCCAGACTTGGTCAACTTCTTATATAACACTGGGAAATAAACTACGGAGTAGCATAGACTTCTAGTGATGCTTGCATCCTACAAAATTCTAAGGAACGAGAAACTGTTATCTTCACTGACCTGGAATTTGGTGATATTTATGGTACTGTTGATCCAGGATATATCATGCGTCGTGGACGGACGACTGCTGCATTTCCCTGCCAATGGAGTGAGTACATTTTTGAATAAACTGCCACATTTCGTTTTTTTTACTGCCCACCGCTAAAATAAACGGCATTTCACTTTCATACATGAATCCAATTCAGATTCTACCACAACCCATTAAACTATACCAGTAAACTATATATGAATGGATAATAGACAAAACCAAGTACTAAGAAAATTGAGTTGTTGCATACGAGGTACAGTATGGAATGATAAGCTTTATGCCTGAAACTAAAAACTGGGTGGAATTTACTTGGACTGTGAAATGTTGTTTATGATAATGAGCACACAAGAACACATTACTCAAAACTTACTTGACCAAACTCTCCAGATATTTGTTGCCTTTTTTGGATTGAACTCTTGGCAAACAGTTGTGAGTGACCTCTTTTTTTAGTTGTTTCTTGCAAAAGAAACTTGGCGACCAGAATATCCAGTGATCACTGTATGCTTCAGGCCTGCACACGATTACTCTTAAGAGCAGGGAGAAATACTTCACAAAGTAATACTCTGGCATACTGCCCGTTGACTCAATGGCATAATTAACATTTTCCTAACAATCTATGTTTCATGGATCAATGGTGAGGTCAGAGAATTGTTCAAATTTGAATTCAAGAGCGTGCATTTATTTTAGGTAAACTAACTTCTGACAATATTCCATAATTTCTAGCATGACTTTTGAAAAAAACACGAAGATAAGGAAAGAAACCAACAAATGCAGGAGTGGAAAGGAACATGGTTCAAACTAACAAGTTTGGTGGGGCCTAACAATGACGAATTCCAGGGATCATATGTTAAGTAAGAAGCTCATATTCAACAATTTAGCTGCATTTATTTCTGATCAGATCCTAAAACAATTAGCGAGGCATATTAAGTGACTAAACACAGCATACAAGACTGGAGGACCGACAACACCTGCATTGTGTTAAGCAGTTAGAAATCACAACTAGTACTCACCCAGTGTTTTGAAATCTGGAAGCACAAACAAATAGAAATGGAAATCAGTTAACAAAAGGAACATTGAATGGGCAACTCAAGGGAATTTCTCTACACCAAAGGTTTTCAAATGTATCCCGAGAATCTACGAATACGGAAAAAAAACAGGCCAATAAAATTAGAAGGCTAAGGGTATACTTGTGCATAGGCCATCAGATGGTACAACCCTTAAGGGTAAGCCTAGCGCTTACAAAATAGCAAGGACGAAACAGGATTAAGAACAACTGAAAAAGAAATGATTGTGACTTGTAAGAAAGGATGACCTGAGCTACGATATTATTAGCAACAAAGCCGAAGTGAGCACAAAACAACAACTTCTAAACGTGAGGCTAAAATTAAAACGGGAGGAATGTTCACAAGCCACTTAAGAAAGCCCTAGCTATGCGGAAGTGAAAAGCAATGGGAAATTGATTACATGTTGGAGCAAGAATAAACAAATTTGATGTTACCTTCTTTGCAGGAATCTTCAAATGAGTGCCCCTTGAGGACAACTCTGTTTACACCAGCTTGCACAGATTTGACTGGAAATTTAAATGTTCCAGACACTATGAATATACGGTTAGGAGAGAAAAAAAGAACTACACAAACACCTAGGAAATATACCAGTAAAGATAGCTTGTAACTAAAAGTAGAAATTGGAATACGCAGGGAAAAAAGTTTTACCAATAATATCCGCTAGCCAGGCTGATTCCTTAGATGATAATCCTAAAACTGAAAAAAATATTTTAATTACAAATATGTGTTGATTAATCGTTTACTACAAGAACATTTGTGAGGAAGATAATACAATAATGTGGAGCAACATACCTACAGAATTCCCCTCACTGTGACTTGAAGATGGCAGGCTAGATAAAGCAAAGATAGAGTGTCTGAATGTTAAACACCAAAAACAGCGAACCAGACAATGGTTTAGTTATAGCGTACCTCCTCTTCTTCTGAAGGTAGAACTTGGCAATATAAGAAGCTGGAGTTCGTCCTCTTTCCTTCATGTGATGCCTCTGATGAGAACTAGAGGAGATTACAGACACAATGTACAAGTCACATCAATTACCACTAAAACTGAAATCAACCATACACTTGACAGAGTGAGGAGGGACTAGATCGATCAGATTCAGAGCATGAGTGAGGATTCAGGTAGAATAGCGTACCAGGATCCGATGGGGAGAATGTTGTGTGGCTTGTCTCGGCAGTTGGGCAACCGCAGCAGGTCATTGAACTCGGGAGTCTTGGCGATCAAATCCTTGACAATCTCTGCAGCCTTGAACCTCATGCAAGACCAGTCAATGGAGGCCGTTTGTTACAGAATGACATGTTCAAAACCTGGAAACAATGCTGTAATGGATGCAGAGTCATGTCAATCACCTAAGCTGCTTGCAGCGGAGCATGGTCAAGAGCACTCTGGTGAGCTTCACGGTGCCGTGGTCAGAGTTGGGGTACTTCTTAAGGTTGCGCTCACGTTCCTCCGCCATCAGAGCTCCGCGCGGTTCGCCGTCGGCAATGGACTGAAGGGCTTTGTGGACCTGGAGGAAGTTGAAGAAGACAATACCCTCGCTGCCAAGCATCTCCAGAGATGGCACGAAGCGGGAGACATACTTGTTGGCATCGTCCCAGTGGCCCAGACAAACAAGGCGATGCAGGTGCACGATGCTGAAAAACACACTTGTTTCACAGACGAACCTGAATGTGCATGCGTGCAAATGAAGAATCAGAAGCATGCAGAACATATTTTAGCAAGTAAGAAACGGAGGAACTGAGGTTCTACGCATTGAAGGTGGAGCCAGAGCTGCGCCTTCGGAAGAAGGCGATGAGGCGGCGGTGACGAAGCCGCGACACGCAGGGGTACTCCAGTGGATGGCGCACTTGCTTGCGCTTGGTAGAGACGGAGACCTCCATCACACTGTTGTTGCAAGATGCCGATGACTCTCGCTTGCGATTTGGGACTGCTGGTGTAGGGTGGGTTGGCAAATATAAATCTGGAGAGTCCCTTTTCTCAATCCCAGTTATTCACTAGTGATACAATGGAGCAAAAATAAATAAATGAACAGTTACCTTTATTGCAGGAAACCTCAAACTGTTGCTGAGCTTGGACAACTCGGTTCATACCAGCTCGCACACAATGATCTGGAAATTAAAATAAGTTTCAGACACTATGAATAGACCATTAGGAGAGAAGAAAGTGAACAATATAAACAAATCAGAAATATTTTAGTACAAATAGCTTGTAACTGAAAGTAGCAAGTTAAAAATGGTAAGACACAGGGGAAAAGAACTTTACCAATAAGATTTGCCAGCACCTCTGCTGCCCTTAATGATAACCCTGACAGTGAGAATGAATTATAATTAATCGGAGAGTACAAGATGAAGTTAATAACATAGTATCAGGAAGTATACCTGAAGAACTCCCCTCACAGCGACTTAAAGATAGCAGGCTGGACAAAGCAGAGCACATATATACATGAGTGTCTGGACTGGATGTTACAAAACCAGGGACATGATAAGCAAATAGTTATGGTGTACCTCCTCCTTTTCTGAAGGTAGAATTTTGCAAGATCAGCAACTGGAATTGGGCCTATTTTCTTCACGTGATGCCTTCGACGAGAACTAAACATTATGAACACAAGGTAGAATCAAGTCACGACAAGTAGCAATGAAACTGAAAATCGATTGTATACTTATATTGAGAGAAGGTAACTAGATGGGCCGGATTCGGAACAGGAGTGAGTAGGAGGAATTAGCATACCACGATCGGATGGGGAGGATGGTGTGTGGCTCGTCTCGGCAGTTGGACGAAGCTAGAAAAAAATATCGATGGGGTCATTTCCATATTCTCTCTATTTTACTGGGGTCATTTGCTATATGTAATCATTAACTAGTGCTAATTAATGAAGGTTTTGGTCTTGTCCATTGGGGTCAGCTGACACCATCGTCTCTAAGGCAGCTCCGTCCAGTTGGGCAACCGGACCAGGTCATTGAACTCCGGAGTCCTAGCGATCAAACCCTCGGTGTCGAGGGTCGGCCTCGGCAAATCCCATGGTTAGCCACCTAGGGTTGTTTCGGGAGAGAGATTTGGTGGAGCTAGTAGTTCCTACGGCTGACAAGCAAGGTTTACCCAGGTTCAGGGCCCTCGTGTGGAGGAAATACCCCTACGTCCTGCTTGTCTGTTTATTGATGGATGTGAACAATGGAGCTACAAGGTTCCCGGCGAGATGTCAATCTCGCTAGGGTTTGATGGCTAAAGTATTGCGTGTCCTGGATCGGCGGCCCTCCCAGCCTTTATATAGGAGGCTGGGTCTCGGGTGTCCGTGCCCGATCAGGTTTACAGGTATGGTAATCACGAACCGACCTATACTACGCCTTGACTTGGAGCGTACTCCTCCTTCTTGGACTTCCGTCGTGGGCTTCGATCTTGGTCCTTTGGTGGGCCTTCATCGGATCCTTGGCTTATACGTGCACCAGGTATCTTCATAGTGGGGTATCCGGAGGGTAGGCCCACATCAGTAGCCCCCGAGTGCCTGGTTGACTCGAAGATTCAGGCAGGGACTCCTCTGCCAGTGCACGTCTTAAACCAACCACCAATGTTCATAGTCAGCCGATATCTTTTCGAGTGATGATAACACTTTAGGAGTCGGTAATAAGTCGAATGGCGTTTTACCAGTAGTTTTGTCATTTGTGATAGTTATGTTAGGGATAATGGCATAGTAGGACTGGTACACTCGACGGATCGGGACCAGTTAACTGCTCTTGGGCAAAACCTTACTAGCCTACATCAGACTCGAGTCCCCAGACTGGAACAGACTGGTCAAGTTCGACTTCAGGCCGCGGAGGTCTTACAGAGTCAACCTGCAGTATAGTTTTGCGGGTACCTAACGCGTCCGCTAGGATTTTCTTCATATCGTTGGACATGGTAAATTACAGGATCAACGCAGTAAGTGCGAGTCCCAGCCCACTCGACAGATCGAAGGGTCTTACCTATGCACTATGCGTACAGCTTCCAAGGATCGAAGATACATCTTGGGAAAATTTCGATAGTGACTTTCTTTATGCTGTTAGCTAAGCAGCTTGATCAAGCGAATTTCGAGTGCACATTACACTTTTTGCTTATGTCTACATTTTATCGGGTGCGCGACAGCGCTCCCGATGGGAGTAGCCCCCAAGATTGTGCTTAATTACTCGCAGTTGAGGACAATCTCCTCTTTTACACTTTATGCGACAGTCGACGAAATTTTCGACTTACTCCCGATGGGAGTGAATGCGCTTTATTTTCGGATCAGTCGAATGGTTTGTGGCTTGTTTTCTACGCTTCTTCAAATGACATCAGGGATGACGTTTTATGGCGACTGTGCCACCTGACCAGCGATGACACGCTTCTGCGCTCTTTGATGGGACATGACTTGTGGGCCCCACTCTGCAGTGTTTGACCAATGACAGTGCCGCTCAGACTGAAATTGACCGCTCTGGCGCGGTTTTCACGGCGTACGTGATGATGTCCTCCTCGTTTCCCGTGCGTAGTGGGCGGAGTGGCCGGCGACGGTTGCTCTCCGATGCTGCCACGTGTATGGCCAGATTTGCAGTGCTTTGCACGTTCTGCCTTCAACGGACAGGATTGATTTTTCACCAGTTGATAAGTAAGGGGAACGGTGGGGTGGATTAATTTACTTGCCATTTCCCCCGCCGCCGCTTTCTTTGTGTCTTCTTCTTCCTCACGCCCCTGCCATTGTTCTGCCTCTACCTACTCTTTGCTCGTGTTTTTTGGGCGCCATGGCGAAATTTTCGACTTACTCCCGATGGGAGTGAATGCGCTTTATTTTCGGATCAGTCGAATGGTTTGTGGCTTGTTTTCTACGCTTCTTCAAATGACATTAGGGATGACGTTTTATGGCGACTGTGCCACCTGACCAGCGATGACACGCTTCTGCGCTCTTTGATGGGACATGACTTGTGGGCCCCACTCTGCAGTGTTTGACCAATGACAGTGCCGCTCAGACTGAAATTGACCGCTCTGGCGCGGTTTTCACGGCGTACGTGATGATGTCCTCCTCGTTTCCCGTGCGTAGTGGGCGGAGTGGCCGGCGACGGTTGCTCTCCGATGCTGCCACGTGTATGGCCAGATTTGCAGTGCTTTGCACGTTCTGCCTTCAACGGACAGGATTGATTTTTCACCAGTTGATAAGTAAGGGGAACGGTGGGGTGGATTAATTTACTTGCCATTTCCCCCGCCGCCGCTTTCTTTGTGTCTTCTTCTTCCTCACGCCCCTGCCATTGTTCTGCCTCTACCTACTCTTTGCTCGTGTTTTTTGGGCGCCATGGCCAAGGAGAACAAGAGGAAGAAGGCCGCCGCAGGTGTTGCTGCCGCTGCGGAAGATGCGCCCAACACGAGCACTGCGGCGCCGCTGCTGAAGAAATCCGGTGATTGGTCAAGGTCCAACATCACCGCGTCAAGGCTTGATGGATACCGGCGGGACGGCTTGCTCCCGCCTGCTGATGTGCTGCCAACGCGCGTCCCCGGCGACGAGGTTAGTCCTCAACCCAACAAGGGCGAGCGCGTCTGCTTCCACGACTTCGTGGTTAGGGGCTTTTCTTTCCCTATCCACGATTTTCTGCGCGCCTTGATGTATGCCTACAAGGTGCAACTGCACGATTTCTCCCCCAACTCCCTCATGCACGTCGTCGTCTTCTTCATCCTTTGCGAGTGCTTCTTGGGCGTGCACCCGCACTGGGGCCTTTGGAAGAAGATCTTCAACGTGAAGAGGAATGCCGGCGCGGCCGGTGTTTATGCTGTGGGCGGCTTCAACATCCAGGCTCGCAAGGAAGTCGAATACTTCGACCTCCAGCAAGTCGAATCTGCACAGAACTGGCGCAAGAAGTGGTTCTACTTCAGCACCCAGCAAGAAGGACTGCCAGATTTTGATGCCTACGCGCCTCTGGTGAAGACTCGAGAGTGGTTGCACCAGACTTCCGCTGCTGAAGAAGCTGAGGCGAAGCCTCTGATGAAGAAGATTGAGGAGCTGATGAAGACCACCGGCCGTGTGGTGAGTGGCTTACATTTGATCGCCACCTTCATCAAGAGAGGCGTGCAGCCGCTGCGAGTGCGAGCGCACCCTATGTGGGAGTTCCAAGGGGCGCATGACCCGACACGTTTGGCGGGTCAAGAGCCACTGCCATCGTCGGGGGCTGTGGAGACACGGATTCGAGGAATCACGAAGCTGACAAAACACGACCCGTGTCCCCTTAACTGCCCAGTTGACGCATATGACAGCGAGCACCCGCTGCCAGAGGTATATGTCGACTGATGCTTGTTGTCTTATAAGTTTTGCAATTTCTAGCCTGTAACTGACTATTTATGTGTAGGGCCATCCCTCTTTCATCTGCCTGCCTCCTCTTCCAGAAGGTGAAGAAACTTCCGAGGTGGAGGTTTTGTCGGATGAGCAGGATGTTGAGGAGATTTCTCTTGCCTCCGCCCACACTCCCACTGACGAGGTAGAGGACTCCGAGTCAGAGGAGGAAGAAGAAGAACTGCGAGCGCGTAAGAAGCGTCGACTAAGGAAGGCCACGTCGACTGTCGCCAACCCACGCGCGGAACATCGCTCGACCGAGCTTGCTGACTCAGGCTCGTCGTCTCCTGGTGTGAATGAGCCTGTGGCGGTGACTCCGCTACGGTCGGCTCTTCTCGAAGATGCTCCCGGGTTCAGCACGCTCATGGACTTTGAGAGTCTTGTGGGCGATGACAACGACGGGTAAACACATTTCGTAATTTTGCTGTGCCTCTTTCCATTTTTGCACTTCATTTATTTGTCCATTTTGATGTGTTGTGAATCTCGTGGTGCAGTCCTGCGGCGGAGGAACCTCCGACAGCCGAAATCCCTTCGACTGTACCCGAAGTGACCCCTTCGCCCTTGCTTTGCGAGGCAGCCCGGGCAGAGACGCATCCGGTGGCTGCTGCGAGCGCGCCACCGAACCCTCCAGAGCACCCGCCTGCCTCCTCGGGTGCCGCTCCCTCTGCGCCTCTGGATCACGTAAGTTTGTTCGTCATCCTACTTTTTATCGGGTGCGCGACAGCGCTTCCGATGGGAGTAGCCCCCGAGGCTATGGGTAACTAGAATAGTTGGGCATAGACTTGATTTGCATTTGACACCTCCTCTTTGTCTTTTTGCTTCTTCTTTTTGGCAGCCTATTTTCCGCCTGTTTGTGGAAACGGGTACCTCGTACGTGCGGATAGAGCAGGAGCGAGACCAGCTTTGAGCTAGGGTGGAGCAGGCGGAAAGTAGGAACTATTTTTGTTTTATACTTCCTTCTTTTTGTTTAGCATATAACTTGTTACCCGAGATGAATGTTTTGTATTGTCGTGCAGAGGAGCAAAAGGCCGCGTCCACTCGCGTGGGAGAGCTCAAAAAGGAGCTTAACCTGCAGCGAGCAGAGCTGAAGCGAGTGAAGGATGCTGAGAATATGCAAGTGCATCGGCTTCATGCTTTGGCCGACATTGTTGAGGGTAACCTTTGCTCTTTTTGGATAAAATTAGAGGGTGACAGCCTCTATATTTTGCTGATACTGCTTCTCAGGTGTTCTTGGCTTGGATTCCGCTGGTGAAGGGAGGGAAGACTCGCTTGAGCACGCTGTCGGCGCTTTCGACTTGCTGTGCGCTCGGGCGAAGGATTCTCTCGACAAATCCAAGGCTGCCTTTGCTGCTTTGCACAAAAGCATCTTCCCGCGAGGCACCCCTCCTGCTTCCATCGAAGAGTTTGCCAAGCTCTTCGGTTCCGGCTCATCAACTCTGGAGGACTTCACCCACGCACAAACGGTATGTGGCTCGGAGTCCGTCTTCATGCTGATGCTGATGCACGGAGTAGCTTGCGACTACGCGAAGGTTGTGGCGGGCTTTCCAAAGAAGTCTGAGATGCCGACAGTTCCGCTGAGTGCCATTAGGGAGCAAGCAGCACAACTGGCCAGGGACTCGGTGGCCATGATGGAGAAGCGCGCTGCCGAAGCTGCCGAGCGTGCAGCTCGTGCTGCTAGGTCTAGGTCTGAGTCGACCTCTTAGGTAGTGAGGTCGACTCCCTTTTGCACCTTTTGTGTTGTAATGAATTGTAATGCCGTACTGGATGTTTGCAAATATTTACCCTTTACTTTTTCATGCTCTGAGCTGCGAGTGTTTCTTTGAATCGACCAGCCCCCGAGTCTGTTTAGATGGGGGTTGGTGTTCTGCTATGGCGATCTTATGTCTGTGTTACTTTCTGTAGTCTGGAGCACCTGGTGCATCAGCCGGTCCTTCATCTGGGAGCACTGCTTCTCGAACGAACAAGCGAAGCCCGAACGACCAGAAGATCATCGACTTCCTTCAACTAAAGCTTTCCAAGATGGAGCAAGAGCTGAAGGATACGAAGGGTGCGCTGGCGAATCTTCAGTCGAGGCCCTCACCAGCTACTGAGCGAGAGGCCTTTTTACTTGCAGAGTTGGAGAGTGTGAACCATCAGCTGGAGTGTAAGTCTACCCGCAGTGATTTACAGGCTTGCTGTGCTTTGCTTGTTACTGCCAATTTTGCCTGCATTTGCGTAGGTGTCTGTTTTGATGAGCCAGCGGAGGAAGTACGTTTGCGCGATCGACTGGATGGTTATGCTGCCAGCCCGCAGTATTCCACCCACCCCTTCTGGTCAGATAGGGTGAGAGGTCACGTGCTGGCCAAGCTCCTGGACCGTTCCTGGCACGCGGCTATTTTGCTAGAGACTTGCAGGTCAGCTCTGGCTCGAGTGCATCGTTCTTTGTTCCCATTGAACGAGCAACCCCAGAGCCTGGCAGAGCTGTTGAAGAGGTTCCGTGTGGGCAAGGCTATCAATAAATATGTGCGGGAGCAACTTATTGGCGGGGCCAATATTGCACTCGGATTTGTTCGGTCCCATCGCCCATACCTGGACTTGAAGAAAATTGCGCTAGGCCCGCCACCAGTGCCTGGCGGCGGACCCGTGCCTATGCAGGATCACTACGACGCGACCCGGGCGGACGCGCTTGTTATGATCCATCGAGTTTTGAAAGAAGAAGAAAACTGGGTGGAGCCGAAGGAGGAAACAGATGAGTAGGTTAGAGCACGACCTTTGTATAAAGTTGAGTTGTGGTGTATTGCCATCTGCAGCATGTGTATGTTTGCAAAAATTTCTTTGTTTACACGGGGGCGAGCCACCGAGCGCTCAAGTGCTCTGAAATTTTTGATGTAGCGCAGCCCCCGAGTCTTCGAGTGCGGCTAAGTTTTTGTTTTTGCTGTAACTTGTACGGCGCAGCCCTCGAGTGTTCGAGTGCGGCCAAGTTTTTGTTTTTGATTTAACTTGTACGGCGCAGCCCCGAATCTTCGAGTGCGGCCAAGGAGACTGTATATGTTTTATGCGGAAAATAAAGAATACGAGGAACATTGATTCGTATTCCACTTTTGGTAAGCTAAGCTGCAGGCCGGCTCATTAAAAACCTTCCAGCCCCTTTAGGTACCCTGGTAAGGAAAAGAGCACGTCTGAAACCTGCAGCTATCCGACATATCGCCTATTACATTTGGTGACTGAGCAGTCTAAGCATAGAAACGGCGCAGATGCGCAACGTTCCAGGGATTGTGGGAGAGTTCTCCCGTCTTCGCGTGCTTCAGTCGATACGCCCCGCCATCGATGACCTCGGTGATGATGAAGGGTCCCTCCCAGGGGGAGGCGAGCTTGTGCACCTTCTTCTGCTTCAGTCAAAGGACCAGGTCTCCTACCATAAAGGATCTGGTACGCAGTCGACGGTTGTGGTAGTTGCGGAGGTTCTGTTGATAGACAGCTGTTCGAGCGAGCGCGATGTCCTGTGCTTCGTCCAGCGTATCGACGTTGTCTGCGAGTGTCTCCTCTGCTTCGTCTTCTTCATAGGCAGTGACCCTGGGTGCGTCGAACGGAAGGACTGCTTCTGCACCGTACACCATGAAGAATGGTGTGTATTGAGTTGACCTATTAGGAGTAGTGCGCAGGCTCCAGAGGACGGATGGCAATTCTTCGACCCACGCTCCTGCTGCTCTCTTGAGCGGCACCAAGAGTCGTTTCTTGAGTCTGCTGCATACGAGCCCGTTTTCCTTCTCGACTTGACCGTTGGACTGCGGGTGCGCAACCGATGCATACTTGAGCTTGATGCCCTGGTCTTTGCAGTAGTCGCGGAACTCCTCCGCTGTGAAGTTTGTCCCGTTGTCGGTGATGATGCTATGAGGGACCCCGAAGTGGTAGATGATCGACCTGATGAAATTGACTGCCGTCGAGGCAGTCGAGCTTGTGATGGCTACTGCTTCAATCCACTTGGTGAATTTGTCGACCGCTACCAAGAGGTGAGTGTGTCCTCCCTTAGAGAATTTCTTGAGTGGCCCCACCATGTCGAGTCCCCATTGGGCAAAGGGTCAAGCTAGGGGAATTGTCTTCAGTTCAGATGCTGGTGCGTGCGGCTTTGTTGCGAATTTTTGGCAGCTGATGCACTTTTTCACTATGTCCTCTGCGTCTCTTAGGGCCGTAGGCCAATAGAACCCTGCTCGAAAAGCTTTGGCAACGAGGGTTCGGCTGCTTGCATGGTGTCCACATGTTCCTGCATGGATGTCCCGAAGTATAGCCTCGCCATCTTCGGGTGCTATGCACCTCTGGAGGATCCCCGATATGCTGCGCTTGTATAATTCGCCGTTGATTATATTGTATGCCTTGGCGCGTCGCGTGACTCGACGTGCTTCTGGCACGTCCTCTGGGAGCTCGCCGTGCTTTAAGTAGGCTAGGAAGCGATGTGTCCATGTTGGCTCGATGCGGAGAACTTCGACTGGCGGATCCTCTATGCTGGGTGCGAGGTTCTTTGCTTCGTCTGGAGCAGTCGGAGTTGAGGGCATAGCCTTTTGCTTGGTCTTGATGGATCGGTGCTCGATTTTCTCCAGGAAGACACCGGCTGGCACCTGTGCTTTTGTGGAGCCAAGGTTGGCGAGTGTGTCTGCTTCTTCATTGCTTTCGCGCCCGATGTGGCGTAGCTCGCACCCGTCGAAGTTGCCTTCCATGGTATTATACAGCTCGCGATATGCAATCATGTTGTCCGCTGTAGCGTCGCAAGTCTTCATAGTTTGCTACACCGCCGTAGATCATGAGCCGATTGCAGCCACATGCTTTTGCCATCCACATGCCGTGCAACAAAGCTTCGTACTCTGCCTCATTGTTGGAGGGCTTGGGGAAGTCCATCTGCAGGACGTACTTGAGTTTGTCACCTTTAGGCGAGATGAGGATGACTCCTGCACCCGCACCCTCGTTCTTCTTCGAGCCATCGAAGTACATGGTCCATGAGTTGGATGTGTCTAGGACACCAGGCAGTTGAGCCTCGGTCCACTCTGTTGTGAAGTCAGGCAGGACTTGTGCTTTGATTGCTTTTGGGTGTTCATACCTGATGTCTCGAGGTCCCAGCTCGATGACCCACTTGGCGACTCTTCCTGTTGCATCCGGGTTAGTGAGAATGTCACTTAGCCCGGCCGCGCTTACCACCGTTATTGGGTGTTCTGCGAAATAGTGGGCGACTTTGCGTGAAGACATGAACACGGCGTAAGCCAGTTTTTGTTAGTGCGGGTACCGCTGTTTTGATATGGAGAGCACCTCGCTGAGGTAGTATACCGGCCTCTGCACAAGATGATCGTGCCCTTCTTCCATGCGCTCGACGACGAGGACGGTGCTGACGACCCTATTGGTGGCGGCGACGTATAACTACAGCGGCTCTCGCTCTTGTGGTGCCACCAAGATCGGGGGGGTTTGTTAGCACGCGTTTGAGGTCTTCGAAGGCTGCTTGCGCTTCTGGCGTCCACTCGAAGGTGTCTCATTTCTTCATCAGTTTATAGAACGGGAGCACCTTTTCTCCGAGTTTGCTAATAAAACGGCTGAGTGCTGCGACTCGACCCGCCAGTCGTTCGATCTCTCGAAGTTTTGTCGGAGGCTGCATGGTCAAGATCGCTTGTATTTTCTCCGGGTCTGCCTCTATGCCTCGAGCTGAGACAAGGTATCCCAAGAGTTGTCCGGCTGGCACGCCGAAGACACACTTCTTAGGGTTGAGCTTGATCTTGTATTTGTTGAGGTTGGCGAATGTTTCGCGCAGGTCGTTGAGGAGTGTGCTCTCCTTTTTTGTTTTGATGACGATGTCGTCTATGTAGACTTGGACATTGCGTCCGATTTGCTTTTTAAGGCAATTTTGCATCATACGCTGGTATGTAGCACCCGCGTTCTTGAGCCTGAAGGGCATGGTTGTGTAGCAGTAGACACCGTAAGGTGTAATGAAGGCAGTCTTGTCTTCGTCTTCTTCTCTCATCCTTATTTGGTTGTAGCCTGAGTAGGCATCCAAAAAGGATAAGCGCTCGCAACCCGCCGTTGAGTCGACGATCTGGTCAATTCGCGGCAAGGGGAAGTGGTCCTTGGGACAGCATTTGTTGATTGCCGTGAAATCGACACACATCCGAAGGATCTTCGAGTTCTTCTTTGGAACCAGTACGGGATTAGCCACCCATTCTGATTTTTTGATTTCTCGTATGCATTTTGCGGCCAATAGTCTGTCGACCTCTTCTCCGATAGCGTCGCGCTTCGGCTCGGAGAAACGGCGCTGTCGCAGCAATGGAACACGGGGTTCCCCTAGTGCTGCCAAAGTGGGTCCACCCCATGTGGGCCCAAGATGAAGATGGACAAGACCAAGACTCAAGTCAAGCTGGCGGGTTCACCGTCCGCGAAGGTCAAGCAAGGCCTACGTCGACAAAGGGCTCCGGTCCTGGGGGCCTGCCGGGTCCCCGAACCAAGCAAGAAGGCAAGGAAGGACCCGAGAGCCCGAGTTCCCGGCAGGAGGCCAGGCTCCCTCTCGGGTACTTCCCCACATCACTGTGGATAAGCTCTCCACCTCACGCTAGAAGACCTCAGAAGACTTGGGAAGCAAGGCGAAGGTAGCGCGGGCAGGAAGCACAGCCCGTGGTGGTGTCAGCCCCTGTCCACCCCAAGGCGGACGCTCCCACCTAACCCAAGGAGACGCTAGGCTGAGAAGAGGCCACGTCTCCCCCTAAACTAGATAAGGAGGGTCCTTCACGCCGAAGGTCCCTCGTGCCCCTCACGTGACCCTGTGGCAACCCCTTAGCCTATAAAAGGAGGACCAAGGCACGGAGGAGAGGGGAGGTCGAAGGGAGGAACAAGTCGAACCAGAGCAAGACTAGACTAGGGCTGCGAAGGTAGAGGGGAAGGTGATCTCCTCCGGGTCAGGATCTGTCCTTCTTCTACCTCCAGCCAAAACCCTTCCGGGTACCCCATCCGGGAGGCTCCATTGTAAGCCACACTATGAAGAACCCATCAATCCAGACATGCAGGAGTAGGGCTTTTAGCCTCCGGGCGGCCTGAACCTGGGTAGCTCCTTGTGTCCCTTTGGTTGCATGCTTTGATCGTGGAGAGGAGAGCTTGATCTAGACTCCGCCCGAGAAGACGATTCTCAGCCTCCTTCGCGCCCCGTGCCGAACCTAAAAGGGGGTATCCTATACTCCCGGTGTCCGTGCATCGAGACACGACATCTGGCGCGCCAGGTAGGGGGCGCAAGCGCTGGATTCGTCTACATCAGCCGCGACGGCAAGCTCATCGTCGACAACCTCGGAGTCTGCGTCAGGCTCCTCTTCTTCGGAAACAAGCTCGTCGTCAAGTTCTTCTTCTGGCTCGCGATCTACGACAAGATCGTCAAGAACTGCTTCTAGCTCCTCATCTGTGACCGGATCCGCTCCAGGAACCGCCGTCTCCTCGGGGCAAGGCGAGCAGCTGCCTCAGTCACAAGCAAGAGTCATGTCGGGAACTCGGGAGGTCCTTGGAGAGCAAGCGTGCCAGGCATCGCGGAAGGGCTGGGGGCTAGAGGAAGCTCTGGGCGTGGCCCGGCGCTTCTCTCTTTCCCCCAGATCAGTGCAAGAATGATCCCCGTGCGAAGGCATGGATCAACAGCTTGGAAAACCTGCTGGACTATGCCACGCTCCCACGAGTCCTGCCCGACCATCGACCTCGGCGCTGCCGTCCCCGAGCCACTACTTCCAGCAGAGGAACAGCCTGAGGACCCCCATGGCAAAGGCCCATGGAACTTCCTAAAGAAGGTGCTGGCCAGAGCTCCAACCCCAGGCGTCGCTCACGGGAGGACATGGAAGGCCAGGCCAGCCAGCACCTCAAGACCTGCTGCACGCCGTACCCGGCAACCGTCTCCGACCTCTATCACTTAGAGCAAGAAGCTGAGGAGACGCTGCGCCACTACATCTGGAGGTTCCGGGGCGTCGTCGACCGCATTACCCCGAAGTACCTCTGCGAGGCTTCCGTCATCGCCGCCTTCCACGTCAACGTCCGCAACCCCAAGATGTGCGAAAAGATGAGTATCCGCGTTGTGGACACCCTGGAGGACTTGTGGGACATAGCTGACCGATGTGCCATGATGGAAGAAGCTGCTAACCTTCCACCCCGCAAGAGTCGTTGAAGCAAGTCGTGCTGTGTACCCGAAAGAACTGTGTTGCCGCAAGATGTACCCTGAAGTGGCCCGTTGTCGTTCAAGAACTTCCATGATGAATAAAAGATAAGTTACCCTCAAACCTGTTTCTGTCGTACGCGCTATCTACTTCTCGGTAACAGAAACATGTGCGGAACTAGAAAGGCAAGGCTCGACCGTCGTGCGAGCACTCATGGGGTATCGACTCTCCCGGGGGTAAAAAGCGGTGCACAGACCTGATACACCCCGGGGACGTGCGTGCCAACAGAGTGAGCGGCTTTTTGGGAATCGGTAGGGCTCGCGAGCGCATGCCTGACCAGTCAGGGCCTCGCGGGTAAGCTTACATCCCAGAAGGTCCCTCAAGGACGTGGAGAAAAGTAAAGACATGCTAAAGACAAGTAAAAGTAACCCGTGAACTAGAGTAGCATAGCAAGTTCTAGCCTGTTACAAGCAAGTTTTAATAAGCTGGTACACGAGATCTGACGCAAAGTTTATTTGGGGCACGAAGTGCCCGAAATGGTGCAGGATAACTAGAGAGGCGGAAACTTCCTCATGGCAAGTGCAGTCGCGGGAGCCGACACCGCGTGGAGAGAAGCCCTGGAAGGAGACGAGGTCGAGAAATCTGGCAAGGCAACGCCAGGATTGGCCTCCCTGAAGGACGCCATCACCAAGGCCGCCGTCGCCTTGCTTGTCTCATGCTTGTCATTCACAAGCTGGGTGACCATCTTGTTCTTGAAAGACCGGAGATCAGCAGCCACTTCCCTGATGAATCTCGCGACGAGGGGCAGACTCTGGCGCTGTGGTTCCAGCACCGGAGCTTCGGTGGGCAGATTCAGCCGCCTCACTCGCGTCGTCGCCAACTCGCAAGCAGCCTCAACCACAGCGAAACCTTCCTGGTTAAGACGGCGAAGCTCAGACAGCTCAGTGGATGCCTGGGAGTTGGCCTGGATCAGCTTTTGATTGCCTTCTCTCAGTGCTGCGAGCTCTTTGCACTGCGCCTCCAAGGACTCCTTCAGCTCTGACATCTTCTGGCCGTCACTCTTGGCCTGCTGCTGCAAAGCTTGGGCGGACTCCTGCTCCTGGTGGAGGACGTTCTTGATATCTTCGATGGTTTGGACGGCCTCTTTCTCCTTGGATTTCCAGAGTTGGATGTCCTTATCCCTGGCCTCGAGCCTTCACGGTGGCGGTCTTCTGCCTCCTTTAGGCGCTTCTCAGTCTGCAGCTCCTGCTGGTGCTTCTGAAGTTCCAAGGTCTTCTCCTTCTCAGCCAGCTCTGCCTCCCGGGACACCAGCTGCTGCTCTTTCGCCAAGATGGCCTGCCCTTGACGCGCACTTTCGGCCTTCCGGTCTGCATCTTTCTTCTCAAGAGACTGGTGCAAGATGGTGATCTGGGTTGCCAAGCGGTTCAGCTTGTCCATCCCCTTCTGGATCAGGTCCTCAACGCTCTCAATGGTCCCCACGACGGCGGCCTCACGGTCGCACAGATCTTTGTCCAGTTGGCTATCCCGCGGAGGATGGCATCCATCGCGTTGTCACCACTAATGGTGAACCCTGGAGTAGCTGCCGGGGGACCTCCCGGGGCAGGCACACTTTTCGTGCGGTTGGCAGCCAGGCTCTCTTTGATCTTCATCAGCGCCGCCATCTCCTCACTGGCGCCGGAGTCAGTGGAAAAGGCGGCAAAAGTTGTTAACACTGTCCCAGTCATCAAGGAGCTTTCCATCAAGTCAGGGCTTGGACCCGGAACAGGGTTCGCGGTCTGCGTCCCCGCAGCCCGCGAACTCGGGACGCCCTTGGTCACTTCTTGACCATCTGAAGGCGAGAGGGAAGGTGGTTTCTCCTGACTAGCTCCACCGAGAGGGCCACCGGGTGAGAAAACATTGGCCACTGAAGCATCTAAAAGCGAAAGGATGTCAGAAAAAGCATTGGTGCGTCAAAAAGTGATGTTACCCGCAAGCTCTGGGTTACCTGCTTGCTCGGGCGTCGGGACGTCAAGCGTCTTTCCCGGGTGAGCTAGGGAGGTCGCAGTCACGCTCCCCACTCCGCTCCCCCGACGGCCTTCAAGTTCTGCTATGGGAGGAGGAAGCATCCCCCTCCACCGGCTCCGAAGCTAGTGGCGGTGTCATCCTCCGCCGTGTCACGCCGCCTCTTGCCAGTACCCAAGGAAGGAGTACCCCTGCGCCAACATTCGGTCATTTTCCTTGGGGAAGGCGGGAAGTACAAAACATAAGGAAGAAGCGAAGAAGAGGCTTACTCCCGGGTGCGTTTGTTGCCCATTGACGGAGGAACATCCACCGACGCAGCGGAAGAAGCTTGGGGGCTCGCCGGCGGCTCTCCCAAGGCAGCAGGCGGCTCCATCACGGGCGACAGGCGGCAGGTGGAAGCTCTTTGGGGGGGGCTCGGACGAAGTCTGCGGCGCTCGCTTCCTCATCCACATGGTCGTCATCATTCCCCACCACCACAACTGGCGGGGAACGGCTGCGGGCACTCGGGTCTGGGGCAGCATCGACCCCGCGGGCAGAATGCGGGGGCGGAGCAGCCTTCTCCTCCTCGTCGTCATCACCGTCATCGTCGTCGTCATCATCGTCATCTTCATCGTCGTCATCGCTGGCAACCTGGTCGTCGCCAGCAACTCCATCTCTTTTGGAGGCGTCGGTCTCGTGCCCGTCGCCACCTTCGTCATCATCAGAGCCGGAGAATTCCTCTTCGGATTCCTCCTCGCTCTCGTCGTTGGACTCCCAGAGTTCTCCTTCTTCGGGCTGGAAGGTGCCTTGGCCTTGCGGGTCTTCACCGCAGGAGGTTTGGGCCCGTGGTCAGCCCGGCCTACAATACCAAAGGCGTTGCAGACCGGCATCTGCGCCAGAATCTTGTCTTCTCCGGGTCGTCACACAGAGGCAGAAATCCTTTGGGCAGCTGGTACTTGACCCCCGGAGTGAAGGTCCCTCTCACGTTATCCCGGACAAGGATTTCTTCCATATCGGGACACCTCAGGCGAGATGGATCCTGGGGCCCTGGAAGTTCCAGGCCGGGTGTGGGCGCTTCTGCAGCGGCGCAAGGCGGTTGCGGAGGAAATGGGCAACGATGGCGGCCCCGGAAACTCCTTTCTCGCGAAGAAGTCGAAGCGCACCACGACCGCCGAGAACTCTCCATCTGCAAGCTGACGCTTCTCCAAGTGTCCAGATCCACTGGGCGCTCCATCGGCTCCTCAAGATGAACATCGGCTTCCGGCACCCCGACCAGGAACCAGTGATCCCTCCACTCATCCCATTTGGATTTGGTCTCCATAAGGGGGTAGGCCCACTTGATCTTCGGACGGAAGCAGAACGTGACACTGCCTCCCATCCAGCCTTTGCCCCAATGCGAGGGTAGAAGAAGTGGCGGAACAGCGCCACGGACGGCATCACCCCGACGAACGCCTCGCAGGCGTAAGCGAAGACCGACAAGTCGAGAATTGCGCCTGGCGTCAGATGCAAGAGCTTCAGCTTGTACGCGGCAAGATCTCCATGAAGAAATCAGAGAAAGGGGGGACAAGCCCCATCAGCATGAAGCTGTCAAAAATGGGGATCTGCGTGGGTGTCCTGGTCGCCGACGGCGGGAAGATCTCCGACGCTTTCCTGGCTGGAACACCATCGGCGCCGTCAGACTCCATCACCCCGAGTGCCCCGCCTTCCGCATCATCTCCGCATCGCCGGCGAAGCAGCTGGGGAACAAGGCCGTCGCTTCTTGAGTTCAGCTCGCTTGGCGTTGCGCGCCGATCTCCGCCGCGATCTCTTGGTTTTTGGGGACAGCGGCTTCTCGATGGGCGAGGCCCCCGTGCTCTTCTTCCTCCGGGCGAGGGCCTTCAGTCGAGCCATGGGAGCAGAAGGGAAGTTGATGCAATGGCAGCAGGAGGAGGTAGCGGAGCAGAGTCAGGAGGACGAAGGCGGAGGCGGCGATTTGGGGATTTCGGCGAATCTGGAGAGGTAACGGCTACAGTGGAAGCCAGTCGTGGCTTATAAGGCATCCCACACGTCGCGTCGCGGCCTCATTACTCCGACGGACGTGGGGATCGAGGGGGCGTGCCGATTTCTCGCGTTTCGCCCGTTGGATTCCAAGATAAGCACGGAGTCCGCACGAATCGCAACGTTCGCCGCGATTCAGTCAAAAGGACCCGGGGGCTCGTCTCTACCTCGCCTCGGCGGGTCCCCAACGGAGCAGAGCAAGGAAGACCAGGTGCCCGGGGACCCACTTTGACCTATCTTTAGGCCATAGCCCCGGCAGCTGGAGCAAGAGCCGCCGGGACCATGCCCGGGGGCTACTGTCGCAGCAGTGGAACACGGGGTTCCCCTAGTGCTGCCAAAGTGGGTCCACCCCATGTGGGCCCAAGATGAAGATGGACAAGACCAAGACTCAAGTCAAGCTGGCGGGTTCACCGTCCCGCGAAGGCCAAGCAAGGCCTACGTCGACAAAGGGCTCCGGTCCTGGGGGCCTGCCGGGTCCCCGAACCAAGCAAGAAGGCAAGGAAGGACCCGAGAGCCCGAGTTCCCGGCAGGAGGCCGGGCTCCCTCTCGGGTACTTCCCCACATCACTGTGGATAAGCTCTCCACCTCACGCTAGAAGACCTCAGAAGACTTGGGAAGCAAGGCGAAGGTAGCGCGGGCAGGAAGCACAGCCCGTGGTGGTGTCAGCCCCTGTCCACCCCAAGGGGACGCTCCCACCTAACCCAAGGGACGCTAGGCTGAGAAGAGGCCACGTCTCCCCCTAAACTAGATAAGGAGGGTCCTTCACGCCGAAGGTCCCTCGTGCCCCTCACGTGACCCTGTGGCAACCCCTTAGCCTATAAAAGGAGGACCAAGGCACGGAGGAGAGGGGAGGTCGAAGGAGGAACAAGTCGAACCAGAGCAAGACTAGACTAGGGCTGCGAAGGTAGAGGGGAAGGTGATCTCCTCCAGGTCAGGATCTGTCCTTCTTCTACCTCCAGCCAAAACCCTTCCGGGTACCCCATCCGGGAGGCTCCATTGTAAGCCACACTATGAAGAACCCATCAATCCAGACATGCAGGAGTAGGGCTTTTAGCCTCCGGGCGGCCTGAACCTGGGTAGCTCCTTGTGTCCCTTTGGTTGCATGCTTTGATCGTGGAGAGGAGAGCTTGATCTAGACTCCGCCCGAGAAGACGATTCTCAGCCTCCTTCGCGCCCCGTGCCGAACCTAAAAGGGGGTATCCTCTACTCCCGGTGTCCGTGCATCGAGACACGACAGGCGCATTGTTTGCTTAACAGGTTTTGCATCTGGAAAGAGTTGAAGAGAGTGCTCGGCGAATTCCCTGGGAATACCTGGCATGTCAGTAGGACACCAGGCGAAGATTTCCCAGTTCTCACGGAGGAATTCAACGAGCGCGCCTTCCTATGCGTGAGTCAGGCTTGATGACACGTTGACCGTCTTGGACGGGTTAGTTGGGTGCACTGGGTGCGTCCTTGTGTCGTTTGTGGCACTGAAAGCGGCGTCGGGTGCCTGCTTCTTGGCTTCAGGGAAGAGGGTCCGATCGTTGTTGATGGAGAGTTCCTGCAGTTGCTCACTCATCCCGAACATCTCTGAGATTTTGCTGAAGTCACGGTCACAGCTGTCGGAACGCTGGAAGTTGCCTTTCACCATGATGACCCACCTGGGGCCTGGCATTTTCAGCATGAGGTAGGCGTAGTGCGGGACCGCCATGAACTGAGCAAATGTCGGGCGCCCAAGGATGGCGTGATACTGCTACTTCCAGTCCAAGACCTCGAAATCAATCTTCTCCGTTCGAAAATTGTTTGGCTCGCCGAAGATAACTGGAAGTTGCACTATGCCAAGAGGTAAAATTGCTTTGCCTGGGACAATTCCGTGGAAGGTGGTATCTGACTCGGGTAGATTTTCGACTGAGCGGTTCATTTTTCGCAGCGTATCGGCGAATATGATGTTGATTCCGCTTCTGCCATCCATGAAGACCTTAGTCATAGCGTAGCCACCGATTTGAGCTTCGAGTATGAGGGCGGCGTGCCCAGACGGATCACCGCTGGAGGATGATCTGCACGGGAAAACGTGATGCTGGTTTCTGACCCTTTGAGATATTCGGGTACGGCCGGGGGTGCCATGACGGCCATGTTTACTTGGCGCGTGATCAACTTTTGCTCTCTGTTGGACGGACGTCCCTTCTGTATCATGTGCATCTGCCCGTGAGGCTGGGGGTACCGATCTTCTGGGCTCGCCGGAGCATCTAAGCGTGCTTGGTGATGTATCGCACCCGCCATGGTTGTACCTGCTGGTGGAGCGGGCTGGGGAGCCGGAGACGGTAGTGGTTGCGATTGGGCTCCTCTGTTTGCGGCTATCCCCTTACTCAGTTGCAAGCGTTTTATGTATGCGTTTGTCATCCTTGTGAATTTTCTGTAGTCTTTGACGAGGTGGCTGGAGTGGAGCTTACCATCTTGGCCTTTGAACATGTGAAATCTGCACTTCTCCAAATCTTGGTCACCCGAACCTTCGGGTGAGTCATCGCGGCGCTTGCGCCACTCCTGTTTGCGATATCCTTCTCTGCGTTGTCCAAAGTTGCGGCGATCATCCTGGCGGCCTCTGCCGCGATCATCCTAACGACCTGAGCTGCGGCTGCCCCCGTCGCGATTGCGGGTGTCAGCATAGCCAGCCGCCAAGAGATCGGCTCCGTCTTGGTCGTCGTAGTGGTGAGATTTGCGCTTGCGCCTTCTGTCGCGGCCATCTCTTCGGTTCCAGCTATCGTGGTCGCCGTTGCCACGCGGTGACTCGTGGTGTTCTCGTACTAGGTCTTCTCCGTCCGCCCATTCATTGGCTATCTTCATGAGCTGCGCGATGGATTTTGGTTTCTCGCGCCCTAATGCTTCCCGTAGGTCGCGCCTGGTGACTCCGCGAGTGAACGCGTCGATTGCTCTGTCCTCCGATACTACACCCACGGATTTTCGCATGGTTGTCCATCGTCTGATGTAATCTCGTAGCGATTCGTCTGATCGCTGTTTGCAGGCTTGCTTCTCTGTGAACGTCGCCGGGCGGTCACATGTTGCGAGGAAATTTTTGATGAAGTCCTCTTGGAATCTTTCCCAGGAATCGTACGAACCTTCGGGTAAGCTTTTCAGCCAGTCTCGCGCAGTCCCTGATAGCATGAGCTGGATGTACTGCATTGCCGTTGTCGTGGAGCCTCGCTGACAGGAGACTGCCGTTTTGTAATCCTCCAGCCAGGATGATGGCTCCTGGCTGCCGTCGAACTTGGGTGTTTCACATGTCAGCTTAAATCTTTTGGGCATCTTGGACTCGCGTATTCGTCGGGTGAAGCAAAGTGACCGACGGGCTCCCACTCCTCGTCGGAGTATGAGTCGCTGCTTGGGGATCGCGTGGACCGCCTGTTCCTGCTTTTGCTGGCTTGACGTTGTGTGTTGCGAAGGTCACCACTTGAATCGTACTGTCGAGTGCCGTGCTGATCACGCCCTGACCGGTCTCGGTCTTCGTGGATGGTCACCAAGCGCTCGCGGGATCTGCTTCCTTCAGGGCGATCGTCGACTGCGAGAAGGGCTCCACCCGCCAGGTTGAGCGATCTGATTTGTTGTCGATGTAGTGCCGTGTTAGGGTCGCCCTCCGGCGGTTGTTTTGCCTTCAAGTACGCGGCTACCGATGTGAGAGCTCCCTGAGCTGTTTTGGGGATGGGGATTCTGTTTTCGTCATGCGTCATGAACGATACGTCCAGGTTCTTGGTCAGTGATGCTCTGTCAGCTTCTGTCAGGCGCGTCAGCCTAGACCGCGAGTGGTGTTCTGTTTTCCCTGTTGAATGGGTGTTTGACAACACAGCTCGACGTGCACTCGACGCGCTAGCCGCCTTCTTGCGTTCGTCGAGAGCTGCCCTTAGGATTTTCAGCCTCAATGTCTCCTGCCAGAAGATGTACTTGTGCGCCGCGAGTTCTTCGGGTGTTGAGTTATCTGGCATCATTGTACAGTCGTGGATAGCTTTGATTGCCTTGATCGCTTGCTCTTTTGTGATGTCGATCGTGCTACCGTCTGGCATGGTGACCGTCATCGGATAGTTTCTCGTGTCGGGACGAGCTTCGCCACTCGCCGAAACTTCCGGCGCTCTGCCATCATTGCTTGACAGGAGCACCATGCAGACCTGGAGCGGATCGTCGCGCGAAATTTGCTTTTTTCGCCGCCGTTGGTGGCGGCGGGGTTGAGGTAGTAATCGATCATGGAGTGATCGCTGTTGTTGTCGGTGCGGGCGGACTCGACGTCCATCTCAGCCTCGTCTGAGGAGTCAAGGCGTGTTGTCGATGCACCTGGAAGCTCCGCCGATGCAGATCCGTCACCCGCGAGTAGGGCGAGCGTGAGGCGCTCAGTCGTTGGAGATGCGGATGTAGACGAAAGTGTGGACGACGATCTTGCGGGTGACGATATCGTCATTGGTGCGGGCCCAGTCGATGGAGATGCGGGTGCCACAGGTTGAGGCGATCCCGTCGAGCAAAACATCCCAGATTGGTTAGCATTAAGATCTGAAGGACTGAGATTCATGTTTTCACCTGATTGCGAATTCGAGTCCACAGGTTGCAGAACCGGCGAGTTCGGGTTGAAGTCGAAGGAGCCGAAACGGATCGCTCCCGTGATGGTCACCGACGGGCTGCCGGTTGCAGATGCAGATGGAGCCGGAGAAACCGTGGATCCAGCACCACTCCTTCCCACAGACGGTGCCAATTGTCGAGGGTCGGCCTCGGCAAATCCCATGGTTAGGCACCTAGGGTTGTTTCGGGAGAGAGATTTGGTGGAGCTAGTAGTTCCTACAGCTGACAAGCAAGGTTTACCCAGGTTCAGGGCCCTCGTGTGGAGGTAATACCCCTACGTACTGCTTGTCTGTTTATTGATGGATGTGAACAATGGAGCTACAAGGTTCCTGGCGAGATGTCAATCTCACTAGGGTTTGATGGCTAAAGTATTGCATGTCCTGGATCGGCGGCCCTCCCAGCCTTTATATAGGAGGCTGGGTCTCGGGTGTCCGTGCCCGATCAGGTTTACAGGTATGGTAATCACGAACCGACCTATACTACGCCTTGACTTGGAGCGTACTCCTCCTTCTTGGACTTCCGTCGTGGGCTTCGATCTTGGTCCTTTGGTGGGCCTTCATCGGGTCCTTGGCTTATACGTGCACCAGGTATCTTCATAGTGGGGTATCCGGAGGGTAGGCCCACATCACTCGGCAAGTTCCGCGGCCTGGCACCTCACAAGGTGCCAGTAGATGGAGGTCCTGAGCTGGTCCCTGCGGTGCAAGGCGGAGACCATGGAGATGAGCTTGAAGGTGGCGACATCGGGGTCGGGGTGCTCCACGAGCTCGCGCTCATACACCCGCGTGAGCGTGGCGGCGTTGGGCGCGCGGGCGGCGATGGTGTGGATGACGCGGTGTACAGGAAGCTGAAGAAGAGGCTGCCCTCCTGGCCGAGCACGTCCTTGTTGGGCACGAAGCGGGAGGCGTACGCGGTGGCGTCGCCCCACTTGGCCAGCCTCACGAGGCGCTGCATGTGCGCGACGCTGAAGAACACGCTCGTCTCCTGGACCAACTGAAAACATAGAAGCCGTGGATGAGAGTTGAGAAGCAATGGAGTGGAGTAGACTTTATGGGTGGTGGTATTGGTACGTACGCTTGGAAGGTGGAGTTGAAGCCATGGCGCAGGAGGAAGGCGAGGAGGCGGCGGCGACGGAGCCGCCACACGCATAGGTACTCCAGGGAACGCCGCGGGGAGGAGGGCTTGCGCTTGTGCTTGCCGGAGCAGGCGGATCAGGTGCCAGGAACCCTCATCACGGCGAGCTGATTTGATGGAATGTCCGATTGGGGGTCAGCCTCCTGCATACATAAATCTGCCGACACCTCCTCCCTCTCCCTCCCCTCCTATCATCCTTCCTTCCTTCCTTCCCCTCCCATGTTTTACGAACCGTCCTTTTTTTGGCGCCGTCTCGGAACGAGAAAGCATCGATGGAAACGTGATTTCAGTAGCAACGTTGGATTGGAAATGTGTGGTCCAGATCAATCCGCGAGATGTTCCATGAATTTCGCAACGAAACGCCCCCGTCCTCTGTACGTAGTAAAGGATAGATCTGCTCCCTACAACTTCTTTTATGATAAATTTAAACAAAAAATAACGGCCTACAATGCAAATAGGATCTCTCATGTATTTAGGCTTCAGTAATTAAATAAGTCATCTACTATATGCCAAACATATTTTTCTAAAAGAAATTTTTGGTGGACACGTGTAAAAGATGAATCTACTACAAAGAGCTTATGCCTTACACCATGGATAGACATTTGTATAGAAAAGAAATTTGGTGGCCCGTGAGTTAGAAACTTACAAGCAATGAACCAAGGGCTTATCCTCTACGCAACTTGGAGAGCTTTGAGACTGTCAAAAGAACCGCAAAGTCAACCTGCCTTGACTCTGATAGCAAAGTATCATCATGACACTTCCATCTGGAGAGCCAAACCAAACAACCAAATCAGCTTTTTGGACAACAATACACAAGGTACGCACTCTCTTAATCTCGGTTGCCTTTTACAAAATATTTGATGGGAATATTTCTATCTGGAATTCCTCTTGGTTTTTAGAGTGCGAAATCATTTACGATAATCTAATCATTAAAGCCCGACCTTTTGTTTATCTTGGTTTGGTAAAACATCTTGGATACCCAATCAAAAGGCTTGGGATGTAGACCTGACTTGAACCGTGTTTACTTCTCACACTTGAAAGGGGGCGTATGGCACCTAGAGGGGGTGAATAGGTGATATTCCAAATTTTAATACTTTTTCAATTTAGGCTTGACACAAAAGATAAATTCTCTAGAGATACAACTATGGTGAATCTACCTATATGACAAGCAAGTAACACAACAAGATATACAAGATAAATGCAGTAAACAAGGATAGAGGTAACCGATATGAAAGCACGCAGAGACACTGATGTAATCCCGAGTTCCTCCTTTTTAGGGGAGTACGTCTCGTTGGAGAGGTGTGAGCCAGCACAACAGGTTAGCTCAACAGCCACAACAGGCTTCACCTTCTTCTCCGATGAACCACACCGCAAAGGATTTGTTCGCCTTCAACTTTCGGAAACCTTCAAAGCGTAGTCCGGAGCCTTTACAACAACACTCCGGGGCACAACCCACAACTGGATTGGGGGCTCTCGAACGGCTACAATCTATCACAAAAGACAACAAGTGAGAACAACAAGGGGGTTAGGTTTTCCCAGTGGAAACCCTAGCAAATGGTTTCTCAAGTGAATGAGGAGGAAATGTAAATCCGCTTGGTGAAGATGTAGATCCGGTGCTTCTCCTTCAATCCTCCAAAGATCAACGAGTTTGTGTGGAGGAATTGGGAGTAATCGAGGTTTTGAGCTTGCCGCAATGGAGGTCAATATATTTTGGGCGAGCTGCATCTTCATTGGGGAAGAAGATCCCTTTAAATACTCTTCCGTTAAATGTGGCCGTTGGTAGCCGACACCTGCGGCGGTAGTACCGGGCCTACCACGGTAGTACCGAACGGTGTTGACTCGCAGACGCTCCAGGCTTCCCTGCGTTGACTCGCAGCGGTAGTACCGGACCGCACGGTCCGGTAGTGCTCTCTTCGTGGTAGTACCGCGCCACTACTGCGTCTAGTACCGGGATAAAAATCGGCGACACCAGTGCGCCCAACGGAGATGCGGTACTGGTCCCGGTACCGGCCGCGGTAGTTCCGCACAGCAAAAACTGGAGTCACCCGGTAGTACCGGGCTGGACCCAGTAGTACCGGCTGAAGCAGAAAAGCCAGCACTTCTTCCTTTTTGAAACAAAACTTGTGCATATAAAATAGATAATTTCCTGCACACTTTTAGCGCACACATTAGGCATCTAATTGTGTTGTCAACAAACATCAAAACACTTAGGAAATGAATATGCTCTTTCAAAAACTGCTCATGCTATTTTTCAAACTCCAATTATAAACTCAAATGCAAAAGATAATTTTGTCTAGAAATTAACCCCTGCAGGTGAATGTACCTCCAAGAGCGCTTACAAGCATTGCCTTAACAATTTGGTTCTATCGGGGACTGTGCAACATAAGGTAGTTTCACCACAAATCATGTCTTTGCTCAATCAAGTTTGACAGGATGCATCCATGACGCCTCGAGTTAAAACATTTGCATGGCCCTCCTCTCTATAAAATGTGCCTAAGTAATAAACTACTTTCTGTTAAAAAAATACAGTCACAGTACTCCTACTTTAGGTCAAATCACAATATGGTACGTCTACTCAGCTATACACGAATAATATGGTATCTGAACTTGATTTGACATGAAAATACAATCATTGTTTGCCTATGGGGGTGTACACGCTGTCGTCGTATCGGCATCTGAGATAGGAGACGGGGTCCTGCTAGCCGAGAGTGAACGTAGGGCAAGAAGGTGGACGTCGTCGAGGTCGGGATTGTACACAGGCAGTTTACCCAGCTTCAGGCTCCACGGCGGTGGCGGAGCCCTACGTGCTGTTATAACTCACTATAAGGCGATAGCCGTCATACAGGTTACAATGAGTTGGTTGTGTCTGAAAGTATCCCTAAAGGCGTCCCGAGGTCCAGCTTATACAGGCGGCTGGGCCTAGGGTTACAAGGTGTTTACGTATCCGGCAAGTATACAGAGTCCCAAACCTAGCCGGCAAGTCTTCGCCTTCCATCTTGGTCTTGGTGGCTTCATGGGCTTCAGTCTTGGGCCTCCTCCTTGCCGGCATCCGCCTTCCTTGGTCGTCAGCTATCTGGGCCGCCCGGCAGGCAAAGCCTTCACCACCACTGCGGGCCACCTGGACTAGCCGGATTGATCCATGCTGGTGATACCCTATTAGGTATATCCCCAACATTAGCCCCTGGAAGGGTTCGAGTTCTTCAGGCGCCGTCTTCTTTTGTCGGCAACATCCGTCTTGTCTTGTAAGCGGCTGAAGAGCTTGAAGCATTCCAAAGTTGAAAATAAGCGGCGATCCGCCAAACGTAGTCGGATGATTTGCCGCCATCATGGGAATGACGGCCTGACCGCTGTCAGGAATCTTCCCGGCACCAGTCTTGTCATTTGACTAGTCCCATCAAATGTTGACGGATGACGTCATGCAGTCCACGACAGTTTGGACTTGTGCATGTGTCATGATTATTTCTCCACTACGCACAAGAATCAGGGAGAAGGCCGCAGACACCATTGCCACGACGTGCAAATCGTGGGCACGTGGCGGAGATCGTGCATCCCCCAATCTCGCGCACGGATCTTGACGTGTGGAGATAAATACCCAAAGGGCGCATCGGGGTCGAGCTTCTTCCCCATTCGCATCCACCGCAGCCTCCTCAGCTTCTCGAGCTCTCCTCTTCCCCGCACTCAACTCCGGCGAGCACGAGCAGAGCCGCCACGGCAAATGGCGAGCACTTCTCAGCAAGATTCGGCGGCGGCGGCGCTGGCTGCGACCTTGGCGGCCATGGTTGGATCTGGATCTGCGCCAGCGGCAGCGGCGGTTCCCGCGAGCGCGCCGGAGACCTCTCCTGTCCCCACCGTGGCCGCGGGTGAGGTTTCCTCTTCTTCTCCAACTCCGGTGGCACCTGCAGCGTCCACTCCCACCTTCCCGCTCCCATCCCTAGCGGCGACCAGCATTAAGGCCACGGCGGAAGCAGAAGCTGCCGCCGACGACGACGCCGAGGATGAAGAGGAGACGACGGACCTTGGCTCCAGGTATTGGCTGCCGTCAGTTATGACGTCAGCTTATCTGAAGGAGCTGGAGGATGACGGCTACATACCGCCCAAGACGGAATGCTCCTGGAGGGTTTCAGGCGACGAGGCAATCCCTGACCCGCAAGACGGCGAGCGCGTCATGTTGGCGTCGCACTGCCTCCGCGGTATGTCTTTGCCGCTTTCCGCCTTCTTTCTGGCGGTGCTTAGTTTCTACGGGCTACATCCGCACAACATAGCGCCCAACAGTATTCTAGTGCTAGCCGGCTTTCAGGCTTTGTGCGAAGGGTATTTAGGCATAACTGCGTCCATAGAGCTATTCCAGTACTGCTTCCTATGCCGCCGGCAAACCATACCAGGCTGCCATCTGGCAACTTGCGGTAGCGTAACCTTCAACTGCCGCCAACCCGACTGGTACCCAAAGATCCCATACATCGAGTCGGTGAAGCACTGGACCAACACCTTTTTCTACTGCAAGGATGTTGGGGATATACCTACCAGGGGTATCACCAGCATGGATCAATCCGGCTAGTCCAGGGTGGCCCGCAATGGTGGTGAAGGCTTTGCCTGCCGGGCGGCCCAGATAGCTGACGACCAAGGAAGGCGGATGCCGGCAAGGAGGAGGCCCAAGACTGAAGCCCATGAAGCCACCAAGACCAAGATGGAAGGCAGCAGACTTGCCGGCTAGGTTTAGGACTCTGTATACTTGCCGGATACGTAAACACCTTGTAACCCTAGGTCCAGCCGCCTATATAAGCTGGACCTCGGGACGCCTTTAGGGCATATTTTCAGACACAACCAACTCATTGTAACATGTATCACGGCTATTGCCTTATAGTGAGTTATAGCAGCACGTAGGGCTCCGCCACCGCCGTGGAGCCTGAAGCTGGGTAAACTGCCGTGTACAATCCCGACCTCGACGACGTCCCCCTTCTTGCCCTACGTTTACTCTCGGCTAGCAGGACCCCGTCTCCTATCTCAGATGCCGATACGATGACAGTTGGTGCCCACCGTGGGGCCTAAGGCGTCAGTCGTCACGTTCCAGGCGGGAACCCTAGGCGGCATCGGCGAAACAATCGCCGTCGGCCGCGCTGTTCGCTATGGCGACAACCACTACATCAGCTGCGACGAGTCCTACATCCCCGCAGATGACTACATTGTCGGATGTGGAGTTGTGCCGTTTGGCGGCGTCGATGTATTCATCGGCCACACCTCTGAGGCGTATGGGTTGCCGCGAATTTATTCGCCATCCCACCCGCCCTACAATCAAGAAGGATCTGAGTTTGCCTCCCTGAGGAGTCCGCAGATTCATATCTCCACTTTGTCGGCATGACGGGACTGGGATCCGACTCCCAGCCCAACAGTCAAGATCCCGAATCTATTCTTCCTGCCCTCCAGGATGATGCGATGTCGGATGCCGGATCCAGATCTACCGTTCACGTCAACGTAGATTCTGACTCCGAAGAAGATTCTGCAAGCATGTTTGAGCAACGGGTCAAGCAATGTTTCATTACACCTGAGCCCCGCCTTCTGAGGCGGCTACGGGCTCCTCCGTCAACATGCAGCAGGTTTTCGTGGCGGATGTCACCGGTGCAGCCTCAGCGCAGGCAGCGGCAACTGACGCCGCCAACCTGGGGAGCCCGGCAACCGATCCACTGTTTCCAGAGCCTCCCGGGGCTCCGAAGAAGAGGGTTCTAGAGAAAGGCGAGCCCGGCAAGATAGGGAACATGGCGGCCCTGGCAGAAGTTCTGCAGACGCCGGTGACCGACAGAACCAACTCGGCTGATTTGGAGAAACTTCAAACACCTTGGTGGAGCAAACTGAGTACCTCAAAACAAGCAAGCAGAGGTCCAGGGCCTCCTCGACGAAGCCAAGGAGGAAAACGCCAAGATAACCGCCAAGTTAGACCCCATGCGCAATCTTTTCACCACCACTCCATTGCCCAAGCCGGCAGGACCAGTGGCAGAGAAGAAAAGCAAGAAAGGCAGGGATCCTGACAATTTCAAATCCCCTGCCCAAAAGCTTGGTTTCGAGTGGGCTACAACGCCGCAGCGTAAGGACAAGAACGAGGACATCATCCTCGCCACCCCTGTCCTCAGCACTGCAGCCGCGTTAGACATACTCAACAATGATGACTATGACAAGGACGAGAAGATTTACTACGCATCGATCCTTGCTCACAAAGCTCTAGAGCAGCATGCCCGTGCTGATTCTCGCGCCGACATGGCGGACGCAAGAGGAGGAAAGTTGGAATCTAAATCCAACGCTTGCAAAGCTGTGGCCGGTGGCAATCCCGAAGATCCGTCCGGCTCCAGTAGCCACGGAAAAGGGAAAGACAAGGAGAAGGACCCACCCAAGTCACCACCTCCCAAAAAGCAGCGTGACGAGGCGTCCAGAACTGGCAACAGGCGCAAAGCCTCACCCCCTCCGCCTAGGCGGGATGAAGGCGGAAGCAGGGGCAGCAAGCAGCCGCCAAGGAGTGGCGGCAATCGTGACAATGCCCCGCCGCCAAGAAGAAGCAGGGACCGCACACCGTCCCCACCACCAGTTCGCAGGCACGAAGGCTGAAGCCGGGGACACAACAACGAGCCTAGGCACAGCCGGGCAGCGCAGGACGAGCCTAACGCCGACAGATCGGCAAGCAGCTCAGTCCGCAAGACGCACGACATCGTCTCAATGACATGAAGGCTAGAAAGCAGGATGCCTATCTAGGACCTGAGTGCTTTGGCCCAGCCATCCGCAACGTCCAAGTACCCGATATATGACATCAGTGTCAAAAACTCATCAAAGGTACAATGGAGCGGACAAGCCAAACTCATGGTTGTCGGACTACGCGCTGGCAGGTGAAATTGCCGGAGGCAATGGCCTCGTCGCCGCGCGCTTCCTTCCCCTCATGCTCGAAGGGACAGCCCGAAGCTGGATCGAAAACTTGCCGGAGAAAAGCATTCATAGTTAGCATGGCATGGAAAAGGTGTTCACGCAGCACTTCCAAGGCACGTACAAGCGACCCAATACATACACAGATTTGGTTCGTTGCGTGCAAAAGCCAGATGAAACAGCTACAAGCTTCTTAGCAAGGTGGATTCAGACAAAAGCAAGCTGCGAGAACGTAGACGACAACCAAGCAATCCATGCCTTCACCACAGGCCTCCTGAAGGGCTCAAGTCTCAGACATAAGCTCATACGCATGCAGGTCAAGGATCTCGGAGTCATGCTCGAAGTAGCAGCCATGTACGCACAGGCGGATGATGATGCACGCGATGGAGATGGCGCACATGACATGGCGCCAAGTAGGCGGGCAAGTCACAAACGCAAGGCTCCCCAGGATGACAAAGCTGGACCGTCAAACGAGGTCGCCGCCGCCTTCGAAGGCAAAGGCGGCAGCCGCAAGTGGAAAGGAAAGGGTAAAGATGGTGGCTCCAGCAAGCAACGCCTGACATACGATCAGGCAAAAGCCTTGCCCTGCCCAATCCACGCATCCTTAGGCAAAGTTAACCACACATTAGGGGAATGCCGGTTCATGGAGGTTTTCAAGAAGGACCCCAAGGTTGGCTGGAAGTCAAAAAAGAGCAAAAGGCTGAGAAGACAAAGAAGGAAGACGATGATGGGGCAATTTCCATGTCCGAGGATGAGGAACCTAGACTCGTGCGCAAGGAAAGAAATACCCCAAGGTACATGGCCAATTGGTGTGCTTCTTAGGCACTCCTTCGGCAAAGGAAGAAAAGGCGGAGATGCGCGAGCTAAACGCCACAGTACCAGATGTTCCCCAGTATCTAGACTGGTCAGAGGAGCCAATAACTTGGGATAGAGATGATCACCCAGATCACGTACCTCACCCCGGCAAATACGCCCTTGTCGTCGACCCAATTGTCGATAACTTCAGACTCACCAAGGTGTTGATGGATGGCGGCAGCAGCCTCAACATCATCTACGCGGACACTGAAGCGCATGAACTTGTCGGAAAGCCAGCTTGACTACAGCAAAGTCAAGTTTCATGGCATCGTTCCGGGAAAGCAAGCCAAGTCAATGGGAAGCATCAAATTGGAGGTTACTTTCGGACTGAGACAAACTACCGCTCGGAGTATCTCAGGTTCGAAGTAGTCCCCTTCAAAGTGCCTACCACGCCATCTTTGGACGGCCAGCTTTCGCCAAGTTCATGGCTCGGCCGTGTTACATCTACAGCAAGTTGAAGATGGGACCCAACGGTACAATCACCGTCAGTGGCAACTTCAAGAAAGCAAAGGAGTGCGAGCGTGGCAACGCCGCCTTCGCTGAGGCAGTCCTCCATGCAGAGGAGTTAGCCATGTTGAAAAAGGAGCTGATACGTCGCAGCTGCCGGAGCATGTAAAGACCGCTGAGCAAAGAACACTTTCAAGGCGTCCGAAGACACAAAGAAGGCGGATCTGGTCCCAGGTGACAGCTCCAAGCAAGTCACCATAGGGGCGGCTGGACGACAAATAGGAAAGCGCGCTCGTCAGGTTCCTCCGTGAGAATCAGGACATCTTTGCATGGTCATCAGCCGACATGCCAGGTGTCCCGAGGGAACTTGCCGAGCACTCTCTTAACGTCTACGAAGGAGCCAAGCCAGTGAAGCAAGGAATAAGGCGCTACGGTGAGAAGAAGCGGACAGCAATAGGGAAGGAGATCATCAAGTTGCAAGAAGCCAAGTTCATTAGGGAGGTAGTACACACTGATTGGTTGGCAAATCCTGTAATGGTTCCAAAACCTAATAAGGAAATGAGAATGTGCATTGATTATACCGGTTTGAACAAGTGCTGTCCTAAGGACCACTTTGCTTTACCTCGTATAGATCAGGTCATAGACTCCACAGCCGGCTCCGAGCTGCTGTGCTTTTTGGATGCGTACTCCGGGTACCACCAAATCAAAATGCGAGAATCCGACCAAATCAAAACGCGTTCACTACGCCCTACGGGACCTTCTGCTACATCACGATGCCCTTCGGTCTAAAAAATGCCGGCGCAACGTATCAGCGGTGTATGCAAAGATGCCTTCACGAGCAAATTGGCCGCAATGTTCACGTCTATGTTGACGACATTGCCGTCATGTCAAGAAAGAAGGCAGATTTGCTTGAAGATTTGAGAGAAACCTTTGATAGCCTCCGGGTATATAGGATGAAGCTCAACCCGAAAAAATGCGTCTTCGGGGTTCCTGCCGGCAAATTGCTCGGTTTTATCGTTTCAGAACGAGGAATAGAGGTGAATCCAGAAAAAATCAGGCTCGGCGGCTGCCGTCAGTCGTTTCATTAGCCGTCTTGGTGAGAAGGCACTGCCTCTCTACCGGCTTCTGAAGAAATCCGACAACTTTGAATGGACAGACGAAGCAGACGCCGCCTTGCAGCAGCTCAAGGACGCGTTAACATCTGCTCCAATCTTAGCAGCTCCTCGAACGCAGGAACCAATGCTGCTTTACATCGCGGCAACTAACTTGGTTGTTAGCGTGGTCCTGGTGGTGGAACGCAAGACGGAAAAATCAGACTTGCCGGAACAACGTCCGGTTTACTTCATCAGTGAAGTATTTTCCGCCTCAAAACAGCGTTATCCGCATTACCAGAAGCTGGTCTACGGTGTTTTCTACGCCGCCAGAAAGTTAAGGCATTATTTTCAGGAGCATTCAATCACGGTTGTGAGCAAGGCACCTCTGGGAGATATCATCAATAATACAGATGCAACAGGCCGCGTTGCCAAGTGGGGCATCGAACTTGCCGCCTTTGACATCATGTATAAACCCAGAACGGCCATTAAATCTCAAGCCTTAGCAGACTTTGTAGCAGATTGGACGGAGGCCATGGACGAAGTACCTCTCCCTGAAGATGCATATTGGATCATGCACTTTGATGGATCAAAAATGCTTCAGGGCTCGGGGGCTGGCATTGTTTTAAGAAACCCTCAAGGAGACAAGCTTAGTTATGTGTTACAAATTCACTTCAAGGCAACTAATAATGTTGCTGAATACGAAGCTCTCCTTCATGGTTACACATTGCCAAGGAACTTGGCGTCCAGCGTGTCCTCTGCTACGGAGATTCAGACTTGGTGGCGCAACAGATACGTGGTACTTGGGACACAAAGAGCGAGACAATGGCGGCATATCGAGCTACCGTCGACGAATTCGCCAAATGTTTCCTAGGCTACGAGGTCCGCCACATCCCAAGAGCTCAAAATGAGGCGGCAGATACACTTGCCAGAATGGGGTCTGAACGCAAAAAGGTACCAAAAGATGTTTTCCTGGAACACCTACACAAGCCGTCAATAAAAGGAGCAGACCTCCTTGACCCAGAATCGGCAGAACCAGTTGACGATGCTAGCTATGCCGTCTACCTGGTAAAGCCGGATTGGACGACGCCATATTTGGACTTCCTGATCAATCAGGAGTTGCCGGACGATGAGGTTTTGAAAAGGCAAATCATAAGAAGAGCCAAGGCATTCACAATAATCAAAGGCGAATTGTACAAGCGTAGCACCACTGGTGTTTACCAACGTTGCATTTCGCCCGAAGAAGGCAGAGAACTGTTGGATGAGATACATGCTGGCGTGTGTGGACATCACGCTTCCTCACGCGCCCTTGTTTCAAAAGCCTTCCGACAAGGTTTCTACTGGTTGACAGCCAAGCAAGATGCAGAGGACATCGTCAAAAGATGCAGGGGCTGCCAACTTTATGCCAGACAATCGCACATGCCAGCTCAGGAGCTTAAAACAATACCCATCACATGGCCTTTCGCAGTCTGGGGCTTGGACATGGTTGGTCCGTTTAAAACGGCGCTGGTGGCTACACACATTTACTTGTGGCTGTAGACAAGTTCACCAAGTGGGTTGAAGCTAAGCCTATCAAAAAGCTAGACGGTGCCACAGCCGCAAATTTTCTGTGGGGAATAATCTCTCGGTTCGGGGTGCCTCATAGCATTATCACCGATAACGGCACTAACTTGTCGCAAGGCGAAGTTGAGGAATACTGTTATAAGCATGGCATCCGCCTAGATCTTGCCTCAGTAGCACACCCGCAGGCAAACGGTCAAGTAGAGCGTACAAATGGTTTAGTCCTACAAGGCATCAAACCACGTCTCGAAGTACCATTGCACAGAGCGGCTGGGGCTTGGGTGGATGAGTTGCAATCTGTCCTTTGGAGTTTACGCACAACTCCAAACAGATCAACCAAGTTCACTCCTTTCTTCTTAGTCTATGGCGCAGAAGCAGTGTTGCCGACCGACATGATGTATGATTCTCCCAGAATTCAAGCCTACGTCCAGGAAGACGCAGAAGATGCAAGACAGGATGGCCTTGACCTACTTGATGAAGAACGAGACGTTGCTCTCGCACGATCCGCCATCTATCAGCAAAGTTTGAGGCGTTATCACAGCAGAAAGACGGCAACGAAGTTTTAGAGTTGGTGATCTGGTCCTCCGCCTAATCCAAGACAGGAAAGGCTTGCATAATTATCCCCGCCTTGGGAAGGACCTTTTGTGGTCAGTAAGGTGTTGCTCAATGGTTCTTATTACTTGGTAGACGCGAGACGGATACAAGAAGAAGCGAGGTCGCAAGCGCAAAAGGAAGGTTGATGACAAGTATGAAGAAACCAAGCGACCTGGAACATTGAGCAGCTACGTCCTTTTTACACTTAGCAATTTCCACATTGTAATAAGTACTATATGATTATGAAATAAAAGTCTGTGGTTTGCTCATTCAGTTTTGGGATCATGCCATCTTTTGTCTTTTCTCGCAATCATATATCTGTTGTCATAAAAGTTACCGAACAAAATAGTTTTTGCTCCGTGCTAAGGTTCAAACTTTTTGACATTTGCCGTCTACCGGCTAAAAAAGCAAACAATCTTTGCACCGCCTAATATGCTTATCTGTCTGTTTGTGTGTGGGTCGCCTAGTAGTATGTCGTTGGCACCAACATGCTGGCTTTGGTCTCTGAGTCTAAATTAGTTGGTATTGCACCTGGTTGGCTCAGCTAAAGTAACTAAGATGAGGTTCCGCCAACATATGAAACAGCAAACATGCAAACGAGATACATATTAAGGCGGGCCACTTAAATAAGCCTACCGCCAAGTGTAGCATAAAAGTTGGCCCAGAATATTTACAAACCCAAAATATAAACAAGTTTTTTGCGTTAACAGATTAACGCAGTGTTTGTGCTACCATTACAGGAGAGGACAGTCAAGGAGTTGCCGCCTTGGTGGAGGTGGTTGAGAGATCCTGGGGGCTGACGCCGGCATCCTTGGGGCTGGCTCCGCCATCCTGGGGGCTGCGCTCGTCAGCTGCGGCTTCGCCTTCTCCGCCTACGGCAGCTTCAGGATCCGCCAAGGAGGGATCGGCTATGGCAACATGTGGATCCGGGTGTTCCTTGTAGAACTTGCGGATGTCAACCATGTTGGCAACCCGGGTCGCATAGCCTCGAACAGACCGCAGCACGTCCTGCATCACGATGGCTTGGTTGTTTTCGTCTTCGGTGGGGAAGTACTCGGTGACTTGATGAATATCAGCCTCCGGATACCACGCCGCCGTCATCGCCAATGCCAACTTGGCGCCGCCTCGTGCTGCTGATCGTAGTGCCGTCATGTTCGGTTGCCGCCTTCTCCAGCAAGTCCGGCAGGGCATCAAAGTTGATGGGATCGCCGTCCTCGCCAGGGTAGAACTTGGCGGCAAACGCTTTGCCCGCACCGACAATCTGGTTGACGATTTCGCCAACCTTCAAGATACGGGCAAGGCGCGGCGTCGTAGCCATGTCATCACCCAGTTAGCCGGCACTGCACAAATACAAACAGTTACACACTGCAGCTTGAAATTTCAAGAGTTCAAAGTATCAAAGAAGGATGAAGGGTAGAGACGTACCCAAGACATGCTCGTGGATGGCGTTGACCTCGTCCAGATGGTTCTCAAGTGTTTCCTGAGCTAGCTGGACTGCCTGTGACAGTTGTTCCTGCTGCTCTTTGGCATTCTTGTTCACCTGGTGAGGTTGTTGCTCATAGCTTCAAGTTGTCCCGTCAACTTGCTAACCTCGGCGGCATGGGCCAGCTCCCGCTCATCCAGCTCCTTGGCATGATCCGCCTTCAGCTTTGCCACCAACTCAGCAAGATCTGCAGCTTCGTTCATCAAAGCTTGCATGTCAGTGGAGTTCTTGAGAATATCTTGCGCAGTGTTTAGTAATTCTACAAATAAAGAGAAAAAACGACTAAAATACTTGTCGGAAAAGAAAAGAAGTCGGACGAAAAGAAGGCAAAGAAAATTGTCACCTTCATCCTTTTTGCGAGCCTCTTCCAAGCTCGCAATCTGGGCGTCCTTCATCTCCACGTCCTGCTGCAGTTGCTGGCATTCTTTGTTTTTCTTCTCTTGAGCACGGAACAGCTCAAGATTGGAAGCAAGAACGGCCTGCATGCACGAAAACAACGTTGCGGTTAGCACTATATAGTCAACGAGACCACTTTGCCGGCTAAAAAATCTTTCAGCCGCCAAAGTGCTCGGGGCTGCTGGGACTATAGGTTACATTACCTCAAGTTGACCGTGCAGGGTCTCGTGGAGATCATCCATGTGCGCGTACCATTTACGGGTACCTTCGCATGGTCCTTAGCGTTTGCCGAGGGTCTTGTAACCCTTTGCCAGATTGGAGCTCGGATGGGAGGATGATCCGCCATGGCCAGCCGCCATCTGTCATCCATCTCTTGCTTCATGGCAATAAATCGAGCGGCATCATTAGCCGAAGCTTCAGCCGTCTTGGAAAAGTAGGTCCGGCAACTGACTTTTTGCCCGCCATCTTCTCCGTAGCCGCCTCTGAGGTACCAGCAGCTGTGTACGTTCCCTGGCATACAACCACGGGAACGCCAACTGTGGGCGTTGTCGGCGCAGTGGCTGGAGAAACGTGGTGGCTTGCCCCTACCGGCAGAAATCTTCAGGTTGGCGCGGAGCTTGGGCATGGCAGGCTTGCCCCTGTAGGCAGAAAAATGCAAGTTTGTCAGTACAAACATATCAAAATGGCTAAGTCAGGGAAAGCAAAAGATTGCCTACCGCTTGAGCGGGATGTTCTCCCCCAAGGTCTCATCCTCTGCATCAGCAGAGGTGGCCGCTTTCTTCCTCTTCTCCAAATCCTTGGTGGAGCCGCTATTTTGCGCTTCTTCGACTTGCTGGCACCGGTGTCGTACCAGTTAGGAGCCAAGTCTTCATCCCCCAAGGTTTGTAGCTGAAAAGGAAAAAAGACAAAACATTAATCAGTACCCAGTGGACAAAGATGTAAGTAAAAGACAAGTATCTCTGGCTTACCACTGGGGCTGGGTTATCGTGAGTGAACATGGCGACGCCTTCGCCGCCTTCACCGACAGAGGCTTCACAAGCTCTCTGAGCCGGTACTCTAGTGCATCTTGGTCAAGGGTGCTGTTGCCGGCGTCATCCGCCTTGTACTCGCACATCTTCAGTGGGCGATGGCGGAGTGGCATTATCTTCCTCGACAGCCAGCAGATCACGGTGTCAACTCCGTCAAGCGGAGCCTTCATCGTCTTCGTCAAGAACTCGATCCGCCTGACGGCAATTCGAAGCTCAGCCGACAAGCTGCTAAGCGGCACCTTTGCCGTCCAACAGGCCTTGTGGGTTGGCGGACCGTTGACAAAAACAGGCATCCCCTGTGTTGTGCCGGGTGTCGGGATGTCCTTGCAGTAGAAAAAGGTGCTGGTCCAGTGCTTCACCGACTCGATGTATGGGATCTTTGGGTACCAGTCGGGTTGGCGGCAGTTGAAGGTTACGCTACCGCAAGTTGCCAGATGGCCGCCTGGTATGGTTTGCCGGCGGCATAGGAAGCAGTACTTGAATAGCTCTATGGACGCAGCTATGCCTAAGTACCCTTCGCACAAAGCCTGAAGCCGGCTAGCACTAGAATACTGTTGGGCGCTATGTTGTGCGGCTGCAGCCCGTAGAAACTAAGCACCGCCAGAAAGAAGGCGGAAAGCGGCAAAGACATACCGCGGAGGCAGTGCGACGCCAACATGACGCGCTCGCCGTCTTGCGGGTCAGGGACTGCCTCGTCGCCTGGAACCCTCCAGGAGCATTCCGTCTTGGGCGGTATGTAGCCGCCATCCTCCAGCTCCTTCAGATAAGCTGACGTCATAACTGACGGCAGCCAATACCTGGAGCCAAGGTCCGCCGTCTCCTCTTCATCCTCGGCGTCGTCGTCGGCGGCAGCTTCTGCTTCCGCCGTGGCCTCAACGCTGGTCGCCGCTAGGGATGGGAGCGGGAAGGTGGGAGTGGACGCTGCAGGTGCCACCGGAGTTGGAGGAGAAGAAGAGGAAACCTCACCCGCGGCCACGGTGGGGACAGGAGAGGTCTCCGGCGCGCTCGCGGGAACCGCCGCTGCCGCTGGCGCAGATCCAGATCCAACCATGGCCGCCGAGGTCGCAGCCAGCGCCGCCGCCGAATCTTGCTGAGAAGTGCTCGCCATTTGCCGTGGAGGCTCTGCTCGTGCTCGCCGGAGTTGAGTGCGGGAGAGGAGAGCTCGAGAAGCTGAGGAGGCTGCGGTGGATGCGAATGGGGAAGAAGCTCGACCCCGATGCGCCCTTTGGGTATTTATCTCCACACGTCAAGATCCGTGCGCGAGATTGGGGGGACGCACGATCTCCGCCACGTGCCCACGATTTGCACGTCGTGGCAACGGTGTCTGCGGCCTTCTCCCCGATTCTTGTGCGTAGTGGAGAAATAATCATGACACATGCCCAAGTCCAAACTGTCGTGGACTGCATGACGTCATCCGTCAACATTTGACAGGACTAGTCAAATGACAAGACTGGTGCCGGGAAGATTCCTGACAGCGGTCAGGCCGTCTTTCCCATGATGGCGGCAAATCATCCGACTACGTTAGGCGGATCGCCGCTTACTTTCAACTTTGGAATGCTTCAAGCTCTTCAGCCGCTTACAAGACAAACGGACGTTGCCGACAAAAGAAGACGGCGCCTGAAGAACTCGAACCCTTCCAGGGGCTAATGTTGGGGATATACCTACTAGGGGTATCACCAGCATGGATCAATCCGGCTAGTCCAGGGTGGCCCGCAGTGGTGGTGAAGGCTTTGCCTGCCGGGCGGCCCAGATAGCTGACGACCAAGGAAGGCGGATGCCGGCAAGGAGGAGGCCCAAGACTGAAACTCATGAAGCCACCAAGACCAAGATGGAAGGCGACAGACTTGCCGGCTAGGTTTAGGACTCTGTATACTTGCCGGATACGTAAACACCTTGTAACCCTAGGTCTAGCCGCCTATATAAGCTGGACCTCGGGACGCCTTTAGGGCATATTTTCAGACACAACCAACTCATTGTAACCTGTATCACGGCTATTGCCTCTTAGTGAGTTATCTAGCAGCACGTAGGGCTCCACCACCACCGTGGAGCCTGAAGCTGGGTAAACTGCCGTGTACAATCCCGACCTCGACGATGTCACCTTCTTGCCCTACGTTTACCTCTGGCTAGCAGGACCCCGTCTCCTATCTCAGATGCGATACGACG